>CM076579.1:427864327-428464327 GCA_034641835.2 Pinus albicaulis | reverse complement strand
ATAGGGAGATGCATTGGCTTGAGTGATAATATCTTCCTTCTATTATTAAAATTCCTCGGGTGGAGAAAGTGGGAGAGCATATAAAAATACCTTCCCACACTCAAGGTTTATCTCTTGGACTTCCACAACATAAGAATGATAGGATTTCTTCCCACTATAAACCTCTTTGGCCTACCTATTTTTTCGGTTCAAATTGGGTTGTGCAGGCATTTGAGGTTTCTTCGGTGGGTTATGGTGAGGGAGTTTTGTTTGAGATTGAGGAGGAATTAAATCATGAGGTTGAGTTCTTTGAGGCATCCATCCTTGGGAGGGGTTTCCCCATCGAAGAGGTTGAGGTGGACATGGCTGGAAAGGAGGGTTAATAGGTCGAGGAGGAGATTGAGGAGTATAAGTCCAAGGAGAAGGCATGGACCATGATCGATGAGTAGAAGAGTACCAAGGCTGGAAATGTGCATTCTAATTTGGGTTGTAAGTAGGATAAAGTGCAACTTCTATTCCTTATTGATATGGTCGAGGGCCTTCGAGCCTCCTATAGTTAATAAAGCATAACTTCTGAAAACCATTTTATGCACCCTCGTATACAAATTATAGGCATGGTAGAGACAATCATTTTTTTGTTTCATGGTTCTCTTCATAAATAGAGAAGACTTCTATGATGTTTAGTGGGAATTCATTACTAAGATGTCTCTTAGTGCATATAGGTAAAACTATAACTAGTTCTCTTTTTGCTTCCTCTTGCGTCCTTTTAATCTGCATAATGTCCATCTGTAGGGAAAAGGTATGCAACATTTGATTCTTGGAATCCTCCAGCATGATCCCTATCTCATGTTAAATGGTTGAGGTTGATGGATAGGAGTTAGTCGGGAATTGGATAGACCTTCCTCTCTTCCTAACACCTCTCGAATGATTTTTTAAAATTGTCTTGATGTCATCATATCTCAGCTCATAAATTTGTCCTCTAGATATGTTGGGAGTCTCCATTACGTCCTCCCTAATCCCTTGAAAAATTACTAGCTTGAGTGCCTCAGGGTTAAGGGTACAGTTATCCCTCCTATAGCTGAGTTGAAATATTTCCTCATAATATTCTAAGGATTCACCTGGTCCTAGGGTTATCCAAAAATTTTCTTCTTCTTTTTTCTTTAGTGTTAGGTCCCTATATCACTAGTATAGTCCCTTATTATTGTTAATGTAAACCCCTTATTGTTATTATTGTACCCCTGTAACCCCCATTTTGTTATTATTGTGCCCTTAAATTATTATTGTTAGGTCGGCTAGGATTACATTGCGGCCCACTAGGATTACATTATGGCCCCATGGAATCCTATGTATAGAAAGGAGGTTTTTTGAATTATTTCATCCAAGAATTTTTCATTCATGTAATGCATTGGAGGTTGCCCCCTCGAAGTGGCTTATTTCTGAGGCATTGATATCTCTTTTCTTCTCTTTTTGGATCTGGTTTCCCAACATTTAGACCTACAGTAATCCTTGTACTTTTCATTAAAGGATTTCTACCTCTCTTCCCAGGTAGTGATGTTGCCTCCAAGTAAGCCCATAAACTAGTGCAATGCTACATTTTTGAGGGTGGATGGAAACAACTTCATCTTATGTTCATTAGAGTTATATTCATAGGTCCTATGAACAACAACAAACTAAAATACGAATGTGTCAGGGTCCTCAAAGGCTAGGTCATGTACGTGTGGAAGGGTAGTAGGGCTGATATTTTTCATCTTCACTTCTCTGTTAGTTTGTGTGATGGGAGAGAAATTTTGTTATCTATTTCCAACCATATTTTGAAAAAGTGATATAGGTTTTTCCCTCTCCTATGGGTTCTTCAAAAATATCAGGTTGCTCACCTAGAGGGTTGTTTAACACCCTTATAGTCAGAGAGAGAAGCTCACATTCACCAAACAAGAATGATGGTTGGCTACTTGAAGGGGTGGAGTTTTTTGGTAGGAATTTCCCTTTAATACCCCTACTCCTACAAGACATGAAAAAACTACTCTTCTTCTTGAAATTTTCTCCCTTTTTTTTGAAAATTTCAAATCAATGGTACTAATGCAAAAAAAAAAAAAAAAAAAAACAAAAAAATTATAAGTAGAAACAAAACCTACTTTGACATCTCCTTGGAAACAGTGCAAAAAAGTGATGAGTCACAGTATCTCACCAAGAATGTTGAGACTCCTAAGGCTACCAAATTTAATTATCAATCAGGGGTTCGTACAAACTTAGAGGTGACAATTCTACATACATATTAGGTCAAGATATACTCATGTCACCTTTAGTCATTGAATCACATCAAGGCATACAAATATCACTCCTTCAACTAGCTTGCAAAGAAAACTTGCATGAAGAGATAAGAATCTAATTTTAAGACATTATCTTATTTGCATGTATCATTCATTAAAATCAAATACTAACTACGCTTTTAGGAAGGAAAGCACTATACTAACTATAGAAATGAATCACCATATGTAATGGCTAGTTACAATTGAAAGATGTAAAAATCTATGCTAATTACAGAAACCAACCATGTTATTCTACTTGCAAGAACCAAATGAACATTTTATTTGCAACATATAAATCATGACTCTGCTAAAATTTAATTTGTGCCTACAGTGAAGGAGGAATTGGTATGGAGTGGTCCTTGATCCTCCCCAACCACAGATTCAAGGCCTTGAGGTCATTATTCAATACAAAAAAGAAAATATCAAGGTTTTGTGGCAAATCTAGCCGAGTGTTATAGGATACCGAGACTATTATGGGATAGTTACAGGATACTTAGGACTGCTACAGGATTGCCTAGCTTTCTTACATGATTATATACGAGAACATCCTGAGGGTATAAAATGTGTGCTAGAGGTAGGAAAAGGTGGATGAAGTTGTATGGAGGATATTTGAAGCCTTTTTCCAATATTATCACCCATCAAAGGCCAATCTTGCATAAAACTATATGCCCACGGTGTCCTCCAATGACCTTAAAAATATGATATTTGTGGAAGAGTTTAGGAACTATATGAGGGATCAAGGGGGAAAGGGAAATGACAAAGTGGATGTAGGATGAAATGTGCCAGTCACTACAAATCACTAATAATTCCAATAGCCCAACAATCAACCCTTGTTTATTCTTGGAAATAGTCATCAACCTAGTAGTCAAGTTGCAGTAAAAACAAATCAAGATGGAAAGGATTGGTTTAATTTTATAAGAACTATTCTAACTCACATGTATCTAACCCTTATGTAGACATGGTTGTATCTTCTAGAATGTAGAAATAGAGTATACAAGAAACCATGAACCAAATCCTATATTCTTTCAATGTAAAGAAAACATGTATTTTTGGCTTGTTGTTGTAGGTTCTACAGCCACACTTCCAAAAGGATAATTGTTGCTCAAGCCCGCAACCAAAAATTTGGTATTTTAACTTTTGGTAAAACGAAAAGGAAATACTATTGTCCAAGTGATAAAATAAAATACATGAGAGAGACTAGAGCCTTTAGGTTGGGCCCTAACCCAAGAGTCTCAACCCTATAAAGTTACTCAGTTATAAACCAACAATAAACCTTTCATTAATAGAAAATAGAGTTCACATAGATCAGATCAAAAAGGAAATAGCACCCTTGATCACTTCGCTCTCAATATCTCTCCTATCTCTCCAAAGTTCGAATCCTAATGAACTCTTGGGATCGTTTATTTATACAAAATATAGGGGAAATTTCCTTGAGACGAGGACTATTTCCCTCCAAAACATCGAAATTAGTGGATCTAGTCCCCTTAGGTCCTTGCATGCAATTGAGTTCATCGACTACAAGTGGACTTTGAGTTCTTGGTCAGGGATTTCGGGTAAAAAAATGAGTTGGATGGTTAATGTAGTGGACAAGAAACCTATATTCTCTCTAGATGCCTCTGCGTAATAAATGTCCACAATTTTATTTTATTTTCCCTACATATTAACCACATTAGGTCACCAAATATGACAAGCACCCTTTAGTCTTCCTACTAAGCACATTATGACTAGAAAATGTAAATTAATGTGGAAAAAAAAGAGAATTTAAAGGTTGGAGGATAGCACAATGGGCCTCAAAATATACCTAAAAATATACCTATTGATGGGACCCATCAATATGCTAAAAACACATCCAAATGCAAATACAAATAGAAATTTTTAAAACATTGATTTAAAAAAAATCCAAATTCCATAACTAAGTGTAGTTATAGGATACATAAGTCAATTTTTCAAATACAAATTAATGTGTCGATAATATTTATTTCTTAAAAAAAATTCACATATATATTTTTAAAATAGATATGCCCAAATTTAAAAATATAAAATTATAATATAATATTACTTAATCAATATATTATATTATAGATGTACAATTAACTTAATACAATTTATTTTTATAAAAATTAAAATACAAAAAATTATTTTAAAATATTTAAATTTTTATGAAGTTTTTAATGTTTATGAAATGAACCAATCATGATATTAACTCAAAATATTGTAACCAAGTCTAAGAATATACATATTAAAATAACAATTATATATATATATATATATATATATATATATATATATATATATATATAATTTTATTATATGTTTTTTTAAATGTATATATTTCTCTTATATACTAATTTTTTTATCCTTTAATAATTTTATTTATAATTTTAAACAAAATTATGATTCTTTTTATTCTAAAATCATTTTTTTAATTTTCCAACTTCATATTTGATTAGTTATTATAAATCAATGTTTATAAAAACTTGCTATTTGTTTTAAATAAAATGAATATACTAGCCTTATTTTTTACCTTAGACTTTTTATGTGACTTGTACAACTTTTAGAGTGAATTTTGTATATTGCTATTAATTTATTATGAATAAAAGAATACATAGGGCCAATATTTTTTGGCAGAGTCAAAATTCTTAGTGTTCAGTTAAGGACTAATTTGCGTCAATTCACTAGTGAAATTTTGGAAAAAACCAAAAAGATGTGTGAGGAAAGAGTATGTATTTTTTTTGCGCATCGGAAAAGTGGCAAGAGAAAAACATTTCATTTTTAGAATGTGAGGCCTTCAAAGATAGCAGGGAAAGTTATGCAGATATCTATCTCATAAACTATCTTTAGAGACAACAGGGAAAGTTAAGGACATATGCAGATATTTTGGCATTAGCTCTTGGGATATTCTATTAAGCAAGGGCTCTGCCGAGAAGGTGGAGAGTTTTTTGTGAAACTTCTCAGAAAAATGACATAATACAAGAGCCACATAGAAAAGAAATTTGTCTCATAAGCTATCCTTAGAGACAAGAGAGAAAGTTTTGTAAATAATTTAGGAGTTAGCTCTTGGGATATTCTATTCAGCAAAGGCTTTGTCGAGAAGGTGAGAGAGTTTATTGTGAAACTTCACAGAGAAAAGACATAATACAAGAGCAAGATAAAAAAACAATATAGACATAATACAAGAGCCAGATTAAAAAAAAAAATTGTCCCATAAACTATTTTTAGTCTAATGAGCATTAAAATAAACTCCTCTTCTTAGTCCAAATTCTCCTTGTAAAAAATGCTATGGACAACCTCGTCTCCACATGCTATCAACAACCTCGTCTGCGAGTTTCTCCGACAAATGATAGTATCTAAATGTTTTGTCGTTTTCGAATGAGGAAGGGCATTCAAAGAGAGCTTCTCATTCTCCATTTTCTCCTTTTGGCAAATGATATCTACAACCTTGGTCGTTTTCGATGGCAATTCGATCCCGATCACCTTGCCAGTTTCTCCGACAAATGATGGTATCTAAATGTTTTGTCGTTTTCGAATGACGAAGGGCATTCAAAGAGAGCTTCTCATTCTCCATTTTCTCCTTTTGGCAAATGGTATCTACAACCTTTGTCGTTTTCGATGGCAATTCGATCCCGATCACCTTTAAATGTAAATCTCACATAACAACGAGAAGCACGCAAGGCAATCATCCATCATTTTCTGCAAATTAAGTATATCTAAAGGTAAAGTGAAAGTATATGCCATCATTTTCTGCAGATTAAGTATATCTAAAGGTAAGGGTAAAGTATGTGTCCCTTTTCTCAGGTGTAAGATCCAAACTTTATTCATCTCTTTCTTCCTATCTTATATCCTCTGCAAGAACATGAAATCAGTTGGTTGTTGCAAGAATGTTTCGTTTTTCCGGCATCATTTCACGGTGTAATGACAATCTGATTTTTCCCCGAATATAGTAGAGTGCACCATGCACGTGAAAACAGTGTGTGTTGTTCGAGTATTTTAAATTTCTGCATTTTTATCGCTGTAGAGTCTATACCCACGAGCTAATAGTTATAACTACTACATGGCTTACAGTCTTATGGCAGCTAGCTTCCATGGCCTTATACATTCTAACAATGTTGCTTTTCAACAACTGAATCCAAAGAGAATTTGCATTCCATCGAGAATTTTCCATAGAGTTTCGACCTCATCTGGGATTTCTAATGGCGGCAATTTGAAGAAAGAATTAGTGTCATGCATACATCGAGCATCATCATCCAAATCGTCGAAGATAATTGTAGGGCTTGAAGAAAGTAACAAGGTTGTTGAATTTGATTTCAATAACTACATGCGTTCAAAGGCAATGACAGTGAAGGATGCATTGGATAAGGCTATCCCACTTAATTATCCAGAGAAAATATATGAATCCATGAGGTATTCGCTTCTAGCCGGAGGGAAACGGGTTCGTCCTGTTCTGTGTGTCGCAGCGTGTGAGCTTGTGGGAGGGACCGAGGAGCTTGCCATGCCAACTGCCTGTTCAATGGAGATGATCAACACAATGACTGTGATTCTTGATGACTTGCCTTGCATGGACGACGATGATTTACGGCGAGGTAAGCCTGCAAACCATCTGGTCTTCGGCGAAGACACTGCTATTCTCACAGCGGCTGCACTTCTCTCGTTTGCATTTGAGCACGTTGTAGTCTCCACAAGCAAAAGTATGGGCGGTGACCGCATTTCGAGGATGGTATCTGAAATGGGTAGAGCGTGTGGCCGTCAAGGGCTGATGGGTGGCCAGACTGTCGATTTTGCGTCTCAGCGGAATGCTTCTGTTGACGTTGACTCTGTGGAATGGATTCATATTCACAAGACTGCAGTGCTCTTGGAGTGCTCGGCTGTGTGTGGGGCGATCATAGGCGGTGCCACGGAGGATGAGATTGAAAGAATTAGAAGGTTTGGCCGTTGCGTGGGGCTTCTGTATCAGGTATTGGATGACATACATGATCTCACAAAATCGTCGGAGGAATTAGGAAAGAGTGCAGGAAGGGATTTGGTTAGTGATAAGGCCACTTATCCCAAGCTCATCGGCTTGGAGAAAACAGAGGAGTTAGTCGTTGAATTGTTGAACAGAGCTAAGGACGAGTTATCTTGCTTTGATGCGACAAAAGTTGCACCTTTGTTGAGTTTTGCAGATTGCATTGCATTCAGGCAGAACTGAAATACCAGTAAAGTATTGCATTGTATGTGGTTGTGCTTTGTCTTATATGTCTTGCTTAGAACTGAACAACCAGACAGTAAAAATATTGTATTGTATGTGGTTGTGCTTTGTCTTATATAATTTGCTTTGGTTTGGAGTGGACACTAAGACCTTTTTGTTTGTAGGACAAGCTACTAAGATATATATATTTTACCCCTTCTTGTTTTGAACCTATGATTTTTTAGGAAGAAACACATGCTCTTATATATATATATATATATATATGTGAATTTGTATATTATCCAACATTAAGCAAGAAAACTAAAATATTTATGATTTCAACTTTAAAGATTTAAATATGGCCATTATTGAACATTCAACATTCACATTGAAATTTCAAAATTTCTAGTTTGATATCAAGTGGAAATTGGAGTTTATACATACTTGTAAATATGGCCCCGAGCCTATTTCACTGAAAACTGTAGTAGAGAAAGTGAGGGCCAAAAGTCACATTCTTGGCAAAAAAATGTAAAATAAAAACAGTGATTACAAAAGCAAGTCATGTCTAGAATGTGGAGATTATAGAAAATACAAGAGTTTGGAATCACAGTATATGGCAGAATATTTTTTATTGTGGTTGCTTCATGATTCTAATACTTTTCACAAGGGAGATTTCCCATCTTTGACATCATGGGTCAATTTACTATTTAGAATTAAATTTTGATTTACTAATTTTTTTATGCAGACAATGAAGTTTGAACACACCTAAATTATAATTAATTCATATCACACGGTTCAAGAGCTAACTGTGAATCTTGAAGCAGGAATTGCATCTATGTGGATTGCATCTTTATGGGAACCTCCAGTCACATGCACACACACTAGCGAATGCCCAAAACACACCAGGGAATGCTCGTGGTCTTAATAGTAAAACCAAATGCCTGATTTCTCAAACAGAATGTCGTCGTCGAAGAGTGAAATGTTTTCGTTGAAGAGTGAAGTGATTTTAGGTTTTACAGGTTATGTATTCATCTTTTGACTTTCCACAATTATTTTTATTAATATATATTTTTATTTCAAAAATTATTTAACAAATAACCTTAAAGAACCTAATTTTGGGGTTCCAAGTACCTATTATCAGGGTTCCAAGTATACTAAACGTCACACAAGCCCAAATGTTTTTAACAAAGATGTCGGTTCTTTGTACCCAAACCCGACTCTTATGGGTTTTTTCAGAAGAACCCGTACTTGACTCTGATTCTTGGGGACGAGAACCCAGCAAGGGTTTGAGAACCCCACCACCCTAGGTTCGCGAACCTGTGCAACATAGGTTTGAATTGTCCAAATTGATAAATGAACAGATACACAGAATGGAACAATATTCATTGACCTAATTATTTAAAGCTATATGATTAAATAGAATTTAAATTCCTAAGAACACATATGCCAATATTAGTTCATCCATGCATGACTTTCACTTCCTCCTAGTCTATGTATTTACAAGGTTTGCAACATCTAAGTTCCATTTATAAAACTCAAATGCATTTATTGTCAATGGCATTGTGAGTATGTTAGCTATTTGTTCTTTTCATTTATATATTTCCAAATTAATTTCTCCATTGCTTACAAACTATGAGATGAAGTGATATTTCATATCAATATGTTTATTGTTTTAATGAAAATTATGCTTCTTTCATAAGGTTATTGTTAAGTTGTTGTCACAATGCATTGTAGCTATTCCATATTATTCTTGCTATAAATCAACCGATACATTACATAACCAAACTGGTTCACAAGCATATTTTTGTTGCCACTACATACTCTTCTTCCATCCATGATATTGCCACAATGGGATACTTAGGTGCTCATGGAATCACACCTAGACCAATATGAAAAACATATCTTGAATTACTCTTCCTATCATCCATGCAATTTGAAAAGTCACTATCAATATATCCAACTAAAAGATCACTACTAGTGTTGGAGTATAATGTCATATCATGTTATTCGAACAATATACCTCAAAATACCTTCTCCTACTTGAAATGTGAGTCTTTTGGAGACTCTATGAATTTGGAAATAAAACTAACTACATACACAATGTTTGTCTTAGTGCTAGTGTGATACATAAAATTACCAACTAATCTCTTGAATAGAGTTGAATCTAGATTGAATCCTATATTTTTTTTCTTAAGCGTTGTTCTTGTTGCAATTGGATTTGGCGATTGTTTAAAATTAATCATATTGATCCTCTTCAACACATCCATGACATAATTTTCTTGAAACAAAAAAATATTTGAATCTGATTGAATGAATTCAATACCAAAAAAGAATCTCATTAACCACAAATTAGTCATTTCAAACCAGTTTTTCTTAGTTTGTTTAAACTTGTTTATGAATAAAATCCTTGTGAATATCATATAATCAACATACAAACAAACAAATAAAATTGGGGTGGGATGGATGGAGGAGTCAAAGATAAACTCTCAAACTTTGAGACAATTGATTCTAATTTAGTTGGAACCTTTTCACGATTTTCCTTTCTATATCGGTCATCAAATTCGGAACTCAAAATGCATTAAAACTTAATTCAGAACCTTTTCAATTTGGCGGAATCACAACTTAAAACAATAATCGCAAATTCCTCTTAACTTTGGTTTAATGACAGACCCCAAACCACATTAAAACCTTTGCCAATAAATTATCGCATCCAATTCTTTGTTTAAACTCCACACAGCTTCAAATGCGATAATCGTTTGATCTCCAAGCTGTATGTGAAAACCATCGAATTAAATATGTGTTGGATAGTTAACTTAAGTTATCAATTCAAACCTATAAAATAATCAGGTCCGTTTTAGATATTAAAGCTATTGCAACTAATTTTGCGATAACGATCGATCTGTCTGCTATCATAATTGGATGGTTCTACTGGTTCCCAATCTCTATTTTAATATATTCCAAATCTAATTAAAACTTAGACTCCCTTCTATTTCAAATGCGATTATGTCAGATCACAGATCAATGAGTTTGGTTCCTCTTGAACTCTTTACATATTACATTGATATCTTTTCCTTCAGTCTCACCAGAATAGACACTCCATCTAAGAAACCATGGCTTTCTTGCATCAACAATTGACAGTTCTTTAAATTAACAAGACCATCGGATTGTTTTCATTCAGAGTGGAAGAGGAATTTTAAAGGGAAACATACACACAACAATTAATCAACAAAGCTCGAATTGAATGAAATAAACTCCGAAATATTTTGAAGGTAATTAATCTTCGGGATTTGACATTTATGCCCAGATTTCTCAATGATACAAAGAAATATCAATTTCTATTATTTCATTCTTCTATAGCCAAAATCCTCACTCTCATCATCAAACTTACATAAATAGAGTTCACACAACCAAATTGATCTCATTCTATGGATCAAATTTGTCTAATTTTAGATAAAATCCCTCTAGACAATATATTCCTTAAATTTATCAACTAACAACTAAATACATTGAATCCATTATTAAACAGCTCGAATCCCCTAAGTACTAGTCAAACCTTATCTACTAAAACAGTATATTTCCAGCTAAAGGAACCCACTCCTTTGCTTGTAAACCTTTTTTTGTATTTTTGGAATAAAAATGAAGTTTTTTTTATCTCAAAGCCTCATGCTCCTGCATCAGACTCATGAAGACAAAATTCTTCATGGGCCCCTGTCCATGAGCTTCCCTACAGAACTGCCCAATTTTTGTATCATGGTATATTTCAACCAAGTAGCCTCTGTAATTGGTTGATCTTTCCACTTGTTCAAATACTCAGAATACTCTCGTCCTCTTGTCTTTTTAGACAATATTTTATCTAAAATCTTCTGTGGCTGCAATTTTTTTGCTATGGGTAACTGTTTCAACCAATCAATCTCTTCTTTTCTTTCAAATGTATCCTTTGTGTCTTTGTCTTCATACATGTACAAATCAACAACATTGAAAATTGGAGATATTCCAATGTCAGGGGGTAATTCAATTTCATATGCATTTGCAGAAAAATTTCTCAATACTCTGCATGGCCCAATTTTCTTAAATTTCAACTTATTATATGCCCTTTTTGGAAATATTTCCTTCCTTAGGTGTGCTAAAACCAAATCTACAACCTCAAATTCAAATTCTCTTTTCTTCATATCTGCTCTGCTCTTGTATTTGATGTTGCTGTCCTGTAACTTCTGTTTTACCTAGTCATGTATTACTTGAATTTCTGAAGCAAAATATTCTCCTTTAGCACTTCTCATCTTTGTTTTTCCCAAAATACACTCCTCCTGAGTACATTCCATAAACTATATGGAATGGACTCTACCCTGTACTCATGTTAGGAGAGTCATTATAAGCGTATTTAGCATGTGCCAAAATCTAATCCCACTGTTTAGCATGTTCACCCACAAGACATCTCAAAATATTACCCAAGCTTCTGTTCACCAGCTCAGTTTGTCCATTAGTCTGAGGGTGATAAGCTGAGCTGAAACATAGTTTCGTACCAAGCTTTTTCCATAATGTCCTCCAAAAAGTACCAGCAAATCTGGTGTCCCTATCAGAGAAAATTCTCTTAGGTAACCCATGAAACCTTACAATCTCTTTGAAAAACAAATTAGCAACATGAGTAGCATCACTGGTTTTATAACATGGAATAAAATGTGCCATTTTAGAAAATCTGTCAACTACAACATAAATTGCATCATTCCCTCTCTGTGTTTTATGTAAACCCAAAACAAAATCCATACTTACCATATCCCAAGGTCTATCTGGAATAGGTAATGGAACATACAAACCTATGTTTTGACTCCTTCCTTTTGCATACTAACAAACTTTACAATTTCACACATACTTCTCCACTTCAGATCTCATATATGGCCAAAAATAAAAATGACTCAATTTTTCATAGGTCTTGTCCGCACCAAAATGTCCACCAAGTCCACCACTATGTTTCTCCTTAATTAAATTTTCTCTCATAGAAAAATTTGGTATGCACAACTGATTTCTTTTAAACAACATACCTTCTTGCAAGAAAAAATCTAGCCACTTACTTATGTGCAACAAAATAGGATTGTTGCATGCTTCAAATGCCTCTTTAAAATCCAAATATTTTTTATTCAATTATTTAAGAAAATCAAAATCCAACACTTCAATTTGACTTTCTTGAACTAAAATGATTTTTCTACTTAAGGCATCTGCTACTTTATTTGCTCGGCCATTTATGTGTTTCAATACAAAATTGAAACTCTGAAGATACTCTACCCATTTTGCATGTTTCTGATTCAGTTTTGGCTACTGCATAATGTACTACAATGGATGATTATCTGAATAAAGCACAAACTCTTTAGACATCAAGTAATGTCTCCATTTTTTTAATGACTGTACAACTACATAAAATTCCTTGTCATAAGAAGAATATTTCCTTCTTGTCTCATTTAATTTTTCACTGAAATAAGTCACAGGTATTTCTTCTTGACTTAACACAACTCCAATCGCTTCCCCACTGGCATCACATTTCACTTTTAAAGGTTTGTGAAAATCAGGCAAACTAAGATGGGATTTTCTGTTATCTTTTGTTTTAACAACTGGAAAATTTTCTCTACTTCATCAGTCAATCTAAATGGTTGTTTGTCCTTCTTTATGGTTTCAATAATATGAGAATTTATCTTACTAAAATTCCTTATGAATTTTCTATAAAAAATAGCAAGACAATGGAAGCTTCTTACCACAAAACACTCCTATGTGAAGGCCATTCTATGATTGCCTTTATCTTCTCTGGATCCATTTTCAATCCATAAGCAGAAATAAAAAAAACCTAAATATATCAATTCTTCTTTCATGAATGATCAATTTTTTAAATTTACCAGCAACTTTTCCTATGCAACTTCCTTAAGAAATAATTCAGATGTCTCATGTATTCTTCTTTAGATTTGCTGTAAATTAATATATCATCCAGATATACTATTACAGATTTACTAATAAATTCCTTCAGTACTTCATTCATAAGCCTCAGAAATGTACTTGGAGCATTTGATAATCCAAATGGCATTACCATCCATTCATACAATCCTTCATTTTTTATAAAAGCTATCATCCATTCATCTCCTTCCCTTATCCTAATTTGATGATAGCCACTCTTTAAATCCAGTTTTGTAAAATATCTTTCCCCACTTAAACAATCCATCAAAACTTCAATTCTGGGTAAAGGAAATCTATACCCGATTGTTATTTTGTTGATTTCTCTTGATTCAGTGCACATTTTCTAGCCTCCATCCTTTTTTGGACTCAACACTAATGGCACTACACAAGGACTCAAACTCTCTCTGATCAATTCTTTATGCAGCAGTTCCTGTACCTGCTTCCTGATTTCTTCATTTTCTATGGGAGTCATCCTGTATGCTGCTTTATTTGGAAAATTTTCTCCTGGAATCAAATCTATATCATGGACGATCTTTCTAATAGGTGGTAATCCATCCAGAAAATCATCTACAATGATATCAAAGTAATTTTCTAGCATCCCTTGAATTTCAATTGCAAAATTAGAAATTTTAATGGAAGTAATTACTACCTTGGGTTTGAAAATAATGCAAAGTTTACCTCATCATCTTCAATTTTCTACAGATATTCTTTTCCACTAAGTAATAGAGCTTTCAGATCATATATTCTTTTTCATGCATCTTCTTCTTCTATAGGCAACAATGTATGATTGACAACATCTTTACAAAACTTGTATATGTTCTTTTTCCCATCATGCATAACTCCTCTATCATACTACCAAGGTTTACCCAACAATATGTGACATACGTCCATGCGCATCATCGCATCACACATAATTTTGTCTTTGTAGCTGCCCAACTGGAATTCCACTTCACACTGTTCATTCACTAGCAACTAATGTCCTTTCTGAAGCCATGACACCTTGTAGGGTGTTGGATGCTTCTTTGTCTTTAATTTCAATTTCTCCACCACTTCTGTAGAGACTAAATTACCAGTGCTGCCACTATCAATTACCATTTGACAAAATTTTCCTTGAACTTTCCACACACTTCTAAACAAAGCTTTCCTCTGTGCTGGTTCAACAACTTCCTTTGTTGGTTTTAATAGAACTTTGTTAACTACCAAATATTCTCCTTTCTCTAGTATATTCTCTACTTCTGGCACTTTTGCTGCTTCTAGAATTTTTACTTCTTCTTCTTCATTTTGAGAAAAAATTACATTTATCTAAGTTGTCCCCACATTATTTGGACATTCATAAGCTTTGTGTCCAAGCTTATTACATCTATAACATTGATTTCTCTTCCTCTGCCCCTGCCTCCTCTTCCTCTGGAGAAACTCCTTCTGCCACTTACATCACCTTCTGTGGGTGTATGCTAGCTTGAGTTGCTGCTAGCTCCTTCTCTAGGTGTTTTAGATCTTCCTCTACCACCTTGACTTCATATTCCTTGGAAATTAGCTCTACTTCTAGAAGATTGTTTACTTATGAGTTTTTCTTCTTCCTTCAAGGCCATCTGATAAGCCTCCTCCACTATTTTAGGAGACAAAAAGCTTATCTCATCTTGTATCTCCATTCTGAAACCATTTATATATCTTGCAATCTTCTCTGTTGTATCTTGAATTTGTCCTGCTATTATGCTCACTTTGTAAAATTCCTTCGTATATTCTTTGATTGTCATTGACCTCTGTCTAAGGTTCTACATTTGTCTAAATAATGAAAGTTGATAATCACTTGGAAAAAACTTACCTCTCAACTTTTCCACCATCCTATTCCAATTCTTTATTGGCTGCTTACCAAGTCGCCTTCTTTCTATCTGCACTCCATCCCACCAAAGTGTTGCATGTCCCTTCGATTTTGTGACAACAAATTTCACCCTTTTTCCTTCTTCCATTTCTTCATAATCAAAGAACTTATCCATGTCATTAACCCAATCTATCAACTCTTCTGGGTTTAAGCCTCTTGTAAAAACTGAAACTTCAAGTCTGGGTTTAGATGTGGATCCCAACATTGATTTAAAAAATCTCATTTCAGGAGTAACTTCTGTAGGTTCCCTCTCTTCTGCAGATTCAACTTCAGGCTCACTAATATCTCTAGCATCTGCATCTATTTGATTTCCCATTTCCATTGCTTCTAATATGGCTTGCATTTGTTGCATAACTTCCATCACTTCAGCATTTGCAACTGGTCTTCCTCTTCTTCAACCAACACCACCTCCTCTTCCAACTCTATAAGCCATGTTGGATTTATTTTCCTGGTCTTTGAGATCTTGCTCAGTGTTTAAAGGTTCTTTTGATACCACTAATGATGGGCTGGATGTAGGAGTCAAAGATAAACTCTCAAACTTTGAGACTATTGATTCTAATTCAGTTGGAACCTCTTCACGGTTTTCCTTTTCTATATCAGTCTTCAGCTTCAAAACTCAAAATGCATTAAAAATTAATGCATAAGCTTCTCAATTTGGCGAAATCACAACTTAAAACAATAATCACAAATTCGTCTTAACTTTGGTTTAATGACATTTCCCAAACCACATTAAAACCTTTGCCAATAAATTATCGCATCTGATTCTTTATTTAAACTCCATGCAGCTTCAAATGTGATAATCGTTTGATCTCCAAGCTGTATGTGAAAACTGTCGGATTAAATACGTGCTAGACAATCAACTTAATTTATCAATTCAGACTTATAAAATCATCGTGTCCGTTTGAGATATTAAATCTCTTGTAACTAATTTTTCGATAATCGTCGATCTGTCTGCTATCGTAATTGGACAGTTCTATTGCGTCCCAATCTCTGTTTTAATAGATTCCAGATCTAATTAAAATTTAGAATCTTTGCTATTTCAAATTGGATTATGTCAGATCACAGATCAATGATTTCGGTTTATCTTGAACTCTTTACGTATTATAGTGATCTCTTTTCCTTCAATCTCTCTAGAATAGACACTCCGTCTAAGAAACCACAGCTTTCTTGCATCAACAATCGACAGTTCTTTAAATTAACAATACCACCTGACTATTTTCCTTCACAATGGACGCAAAATTTTAAAGGGAAACTTACACACAAAAATTAATCAACAGAGCTTGAATTTAATCAAATAAACTCAGAAATATTTCGAAGGTAATTAACCTCCGGGATTCGACATTTATGCCCAGATTTCTCAATGATACAAAGAAATATCAATTTCTATTATTCCATTCTTCTACAGCCAAAACCCTCACTCTCATTGTTCAAACTTACATAAATAGAGTTCATACAACCAAATTGATCTCATTTTATGGATTGAATTTTTCCAATTTTAGATAAAATCCCTTTACACAATATTTTCCTTAAATTTATCAACTAACAACCAAATACATTGAATCCATTATTAAACAGCTCGAATCCCCTAAGTACTAGTCAAACCTTATCTACTAAAACAGTATATTTCCAGCTAAAGGAACCCACTCCTTTGCCTGTAAATTTTTTATTGATTTATTTTTGGAATAAAAATGAAGTTTTTTTAATCTCAAAGCCTCATGCTCCTGCATCAATATGTCCTTGCTTACTCATCTTTTTGAAAAATATAGGTTCACTGCTACTTTTACCAAATATACTACTGATTAGACATGAACCAATAGTGCTATACCAATCTCTAGGAGCCTTCTTAAACTTTTAGTCTAAAGAGGAAATATTTTCACCCAAAAATCAATGGAATTTATCGCATGATTTTGAAAAAATCTAGTCGAAATTTTTGGAAATACGGGTTACAACTATCAAGCTTCAAGATTTTGAGTACACCATGGGTATTTGATGGTGCTAAACCCATTTCTACCATCAATAAATTGATTCAGACACTCATATAATCATAAAATTTGAAGGAAAAAATGATCGGATTCTGGCGAGAAATGGTATCTAAGTGAAATTATTGCCTTCATAGACAACACCCTTCTTAAATCCATAGAGAGATTTCTTCAATATGTATAACTTATTTTCACAACCTTTTATCTCATATCTTGGTGGTTGGTCCACATATACTTCTTCTAAAATTATAATAAAAAGTTCTAAATTTACATCCATGTGATAAAGTTTCCACCTATTATAAGCTATTATGGCTAAGACAGGGCTAACTATATCTAACCTTGAAACTAGTGTAATGACCTCACTATAATTCACTTCAGGCTATTGTGCGAATCCTCTTTCTATCAATCTAGGTTTGTACTTTTTTGTATCTCCTTTTTCATGCAACTTTGTTGTGTAAACCCATGTAACATATGCAACCTTTATCTTGTTGTAATTCTACTGGATCCCATGCATCTCTTTTATCTATTGAATCCATCACTTTATCTATTACTTTGACCAAATTTTAATATTTCATTTCCTCTTTAAAACATGTTGATTAACAAGTAAACAATGCAAACTTGGGATTCACATCTAATTCTTCATAGAGCCCTCTCACAATTCTAGTCTATCTAGGCCTCATGGAATAAATTTGCTACTTGATTGAGTAATAGGAGTAGACTAAGTTGTTGGAATACATGACACACCTTGAATATAATTTCGTGGAGTTCTTGTGGGAGTCTTTTTATTGATGATTGCATTTTCAAATCTGGTTGACTTTTACAAATATATGAAAATTCTTTTGATTTGATGAAATTTCCCATTAAAGGTTTCTTGATTTTAAAATCCATGTATTCCTTTATAAATATGCTTAAATCTATTTGTTGCATCAAGATACCAACAACATATAAAACTTTTTATTGTCAACTCTTCAACCATAACTCTAGCATTGTGTTCAAACATGTTGGCATGTTAAATATTGATGCAAACAAATTGTTTGAGAAAGAACGAGCGATGTCTAAACAAAATCATTAAACTTTTGCATTGAACACTAAACCAATATGTGTAATATTCAAAAACATCATACTTCTTATCATTTCACATTTGGTTCTTCCTCATGCTTGAGGTTTCTTTCTACTTAGGAATCTTCTTTATGTCCATGAAATATGAAATATAATGTATGTGAAAAACGATTGTTAATGGTCATTTGAGTTAGTCAGGGTATTCCAAAAAATATACAGAAGTAATAAAATTACTTTCTTTATGGCAACTTCTTGGACTTGATTGGGATCTTCAACCAATTATTCAACTAATTTGACCATATCTAAATAATTTCATTATTTTTTTCCAACAATCTAATTATTGTACAAAAATTAAAGATGCTTACTCAAATAAGTTTACAAGTTAAATTAACACATACTTAATGATATTGCATTTAAAAAATCATTTAAATTTTCTAACTGCTTAACAAAGTAATCAATGAAAATGTGTACCAATATAAGACACTACTATCCTTGAATAGCTTTGCCAAACTTAATTTTCCGTAATATAAGGGCATGCATTCTTAAATAAGGAATAAAAGCTATGTTAAACATTTACACATCTAAATGCAAGTGAAAATGAACTTAAGTTTATAAAATATTAATTTGAAATATCCAACATAATAAACAACAAACCTTCAAATAAACATAAATATGTCAATAATATTTATTTTCAATTATATATATATATATATATATATATATATATATATATAATTGAAAATAAATGTTATTAACATATTTATGTTTTCAAACTATCATATTATATAATGAATATAAATTTTTTACATAAAATTATGATTTTCACAGATCATAATAAACTTCTCTTTATTGGAAAGGCAGGCCTTTTTTTTTTACAGTAGGTTAATTTAACTTGAAACTTCTACGGTTTATGTCTCAATCCTTCTTGAACCCTTGTAAGGATTTTTGCATTTTGTCACTTGTAAAAAAGTTTTCGAGGTCAATTTTAATATTTTAATCTTAACAGTGTATTTTGTATTTTAATTCTTATTGCAAACTTTTCCTTTTAGAAATGGTGTCTACCAGCTTTGTTTTTTCGAAGGGCTACTCAAAGAGTAGAGATCCTTGAAATATAAGGAAACTAGGGTTTTTTTTCACTAAGGGGATGACCTAAAAGCTCATATGATTAGTATACAATTAAAGATAAAATTTTCATTAAAGATAAACTTGTCATTATTATGTTGTAGTTAAGAAATAGGAAAACAAGACAATATGAACAAGGTGGTGGAAAATGCTTTAAGCCATTCTGATATACATTTTATTGATCTCATGATCCAAATTTATAATACATTACCGACCATTCTATATATAGATGTCACTAATAACTCATCATTGGAATACAACAACACCTCACTAAGAATTAGCTTTAAAACTCATAAAAATTAAGTTATCGGACTTTGTGATTATCTAGGAACTCACAGTTTAACATTCGTCCCTTCAATCTCAAGTATGAATAGTTATACTAATACATTTTTTCATCTTCACTTTGAAACTATTGAACTGATATTTGATAAATATATGCGTAAAAAACTATGAATATCATGAAGTGAACAATTGTGTTGAAAAATGCAACAAGAAATTCTCAATTTGATTTTGCCTTGATTAAATTTAGAAATTCGAATTTCCACATCAGCAAAAAAGTGGATGATGTTCAGTTGTGTGACATGGCTTGTGTCACCCATTTTTCTAAGTAAATTCAAGTTGGAGGAGCTATAGTTGAGTTAAGCGTGTGTGATTTATAATTTGTAGCAATCAAGGTAAGTCATCTGAGGTTGTTTTCAGTTAAAATAGTTTCAATTGTTGGAGGAACTTGTGGAGGGTCAAGTTTTGCAGTGGGACTTATGTCAAGCTTAGTGATCATCCAGTTAACTGATCAATCAACTCAAAATAGCTACTGCATGAAGAGAATTGGAGTTCCTCAAGCCTATTGGAGATTGCAAGGTAGTGTAACATTAGTTGTAGACTAGTATTAAGTGCAAAAGTGTTGCATGCAGTCAGAGGATCAACCTAAAGGAATTGCACAATTCCTAAATAATAGGGCCCTAATTCCTCAAGGAAATAGGAGCTCAAGAAGAGGCGAGAATTGACTAAGTTTGAGTCAAAGCCTTTCAGTGAACATAGAGATAGGTTATGCACTTGTAGGTTGTGTTCAATTGAGAAAATAAATTGCAATACATCTCTACTCTACTGATTTAATGCAAGTAGGCATTAGGGGTTTTAGAAATTTGTATTCCCCAGGAAAAATACTTGTTGCATGTGTGTGATTTCTTATTGTATGTCTAAATGTTTTGTTCTAGATTGTGAATTACTTTTCGTAAAGTAGTATTCTAGGTTTGTGCCTTATGATTTTGATTAAAACTTCATGAGCAGTTGCAAATATACATCATAATTTCTAAATGGTATCAGAGATAGATTCACACTAGAGGAAAATTTTGAAGTTGTTTCTCAAGAGGCTCGAAATTGGAGATCAGTGTTGCAGTATTTCTTTAGGCCTCAGAAGATGGATTTCAATGGAATAATGCTAGAGTGTGCCTTGGAAGACACCTTTAATTATATTTCATGGAAGAATCACATGGAGGTGGTATTGGATAGCAATGGATTGCTAGAATACATCAAGACAAATGTTTCATAACCACCAGAATATGATGCCCATACATGTTCTAAGTGGAAGAAAGATGTAGCTAAGGCAAGGATAATAATCTCTGAGGGAGTACTAGATTACATTGTCTCGAATATCCATAGAAAAGAAACTTCTTTGCAATGTGGAAAACATTGATAGAATTATTCGAGAATAATAATGAGCAGGGGAAGATGGTGCGGAAGGATAAAATTCGAGGTAACAATATGTAGAAGAATAACACAATTACACAGTATCTGAGAAGGTTCACAGAGTGTTATGATGAACTTGGCGGGGTCAATGTTAATGTACTTGAAGAAGACTTGGTAAGAATAGCCCTTTTGGGCCTTCCCAAGAGCTGGCACAACTATCAAGATTCATTGAACGGGACAGGGAAACTACTTAATTGGGAGTAGTTATGATATGACTGAGTATAGGAGGAAATAAGGCATAAAACCAAAGATGGGACTTCATCCAAGGGCAAGGGTAAAGAAAAATATACATTGGCTGGAAAGGCAAAGTAGGGAAAAGGGAAGAAATCCCAATCCAAACTAGAATATAGTTAAGGGGGCAAGAAGAAATATTTTTCAAAAATCAAATGCTTCAATTGTCATGAATCTAGGCACTATACCACAAAGTGTCCACACAAGAAGGCAAGAAATAAGACCTCATGAGTAGCATGAGGTGAAGCCTTAACTTCATAGTTCGAGTTTGAATTTAACCTTATCGTATGCATGGCCAACATAGTGATGGGAAGCGTGTGGTACTTGGACTGAGGTGCATCATTCCACATGACATGGTATAGAGACGTTTTAAGTGACTTCGAAGAAAAGGATTTTTATACACACATTGAGAGGGGGGATGAACGAAGGTATAGGACAACTGGGGTTGGTATAGTCACCTTTCAGATGGATTCAGACTCCCCCCTTAGGCTCAAGGATGTTTTTTTCATTCCAAGAAAAAAGAAAATTATTATCTCGGTTGCAGTTTTAGAAGACCGTGGTTATGATGTGATCTTCACAAAAGGAGAGGAATTCCAGAGACACATAACCAAGGGATAGGTAAAGCAGTTCTGGGTTCAGGTGAAGAACCTGTATAAGCTAGATGTGAAGGATTGTGCTGCATTAAGCATAAAGGCAGAGAAGTTGCAAAGCCGAGATGCCGGTGAAATTTGGGATAGAAGACTTAGCCATTTGCACCATGGTGCCCTGAATATCATGCAACAGATAATCATAGGCCTCCCTAAAGGATAACTTGAGTATCAGGATGTATGAAAAGGATGTACTTTGGCAAAGTACACAAAATCTACATTCCATGATCGAGACAACAAAGAACATGCAGTCCTAGAAAGGATCCACTCTAATGTCTGTGGACCTTTCTCGACATCCTGCACTGCCAGGAAAAAATATATTGTCATTTTTATCGATGACTTCTCATAGAAGTGTTGGCTATTCTTCATGCGTAATAAATATGAGACCTTCTCCAATTTCATAGAATTGAAGACACCGGTTGAGAAAGAAATTGACAAGAAGGCGAACACTCTCAAGAGAGATAATGGAGGTGGGTACATGTTGGATGAATTTTAAAATTTATATTAAAAAGCAGGAATTCGACAAGAGTTGACAACACCCCACAACCCATAGCATAATGGGGTGGCTGAGAGAAATAATCGTAGCATTTTGGGAAAAGCGAGGGAGATGTTGGATGACCAAGGCATACCTCTACATTTGTGGGTTGATACATTCAACACAATAATATATCTGTAGAACCAGAGTCCTCATAAAATTTTGGGCATGATTACACCATAGGAGGCTTTCTCGGGGAGAAAGCTAGATCTGTTGCACTTCAGGATTTTTGGAGCTCATGTTTACTTCCATGTCTTAACATAATTAAGCAATAATCTAGAGCTGAAAATAGAGTTGGGGGTATTTTTGGGATACACGGAAACTCCCCACAACTTCTGTGTGTAATTTCCATCCCTCATAATGATAGTTGGACAAAGGGATGCAAACTTTTATGAGGATAAAACGATGTGGTGCTCTCATGAGAGGGAGCTTCAAATCCCACCAGAAGAGTAGATTTTAACTCCAAATGAGGAACTTCAAGAAGTTGTGGAGCAACCACAAATTGAGGAGCAAAGAGTGGAGACACCCACTCAAGGAAAACCATCTAAAGAAGGTAAGAAAATGACTAATGAAGCTAAGAGACTTGTGCAGAATGTGAGTGCTTGATGCACAAGCATCGTAAATATTTTTACTCTCTGTAAATTTATTTTATGTAATTTGTAAAAGTTTAAGTGAGTTTGAGTGAAAGTTGATGTGTTTCATTTAATAAATGGCTTATTAGCCAAATGTACCTCCAATCATCTGGAGATTGGGAGCTAATTATTAGTTAGGATTTATTTTCTATTTCTATTAGAGCAATATCCTATTATTATGGATCGAAACAAAATCTTCTTGTAAAAAAATGTGGCCAGTTTAATAAAATGGTAAAGGGTGTATCTCGTAGGGGGGAACATCTCTGATTATTAGTTTAATATTAATCCGTGAGTACGATATTAATATTTTTTAGGGTGAATTTTTCAGCAGAGATCTAGCTTCGAAAGCGACTGAGAAAAGGATTCTTGGAAGTAACATTATCCAAGATAGAGTAAACTCGCTGGTGGTCACTAAAATTTTGAAATTTAATTGCAGTAATGGTGCTATCAAGATCTGATGATTAAAAGTCCAATTTGGCATTGAGGGATGACTCCATGATTCAACACATAGCTTAATTAGATTCAATTCATTCGTTATGTAAGTGGGAGATGGTTCCACAAACAACGAGTCATTGTGTGGAACAATTATGATCTTAGCATAATTTTGTTTTTACGGTTTCTTCCATCGGCGCTGCAGCATTTTTGATCGGTGTTCTCAGGTTGCCATAAGAAGGCATCTATTTAAGCGATGATCCTTACTCTATGAGAATTACATAATCGTTGATTAGTTTTCAAATAATTTTACTAGTGATTGCAGGGAATGGCGTGGAAAGGATTGGGATTGTTATAATGTTGAGGCCAGTTTATGATTTTATATAATTATTTTAAACAAACCCGATAACAGTCTTGGTTGAACGTAAAAGATTTTTTTCTTTTTAAATATTATAGTATTAAAAATTTGTTATTTTTTTCAGCATCATTTTTGGTATCAAAGCAGTAAGCTATTATCTCGAAAAAATAAATTGATTTACTTGAATCTTGGAATTGATTTATTTATTGAGAATGACAATTAGAATTGGAAGAGGTAGAGGTTGACCGATTGCAAATGTGGAATTGAGAGATGAAGTAACAACTCTTCGACGAACTGTAGAATCCATGGAAGCTACCAGGCATCATGATGACACATGGGATACCAGTGAGGAAGAAGAAATTCCAGAAGAGGAAGAAGAGAGAGTTGAATAACCCCCATAAGTTACATTTTTAAAGTCAATTCCTGGTCCAGGTTTCGGGTCGAAGGAAGAAGTACCTTCATCTAGTGGAAATTTAGCTCTAGAAGAATTAAAATATTGGATTAATACCATGAATATGAATTTTGAGTATGCAGAAGTGCCAAAAGACAAGAAAGTCAGACATTTTGTTTCGAACTTGAGAGGACATGTTGCTTTATGGTAGGATGGAGTGCAAGAAGAAAGGGTCTCGAAAAACAAAGCCAAGATCAAGAGCTGGAGTAGGATGACTGCTAAAATGAAAAGTAAGTTCCTTCCTAAATATTATCAATTAATTTTGTTTGGAAATATGAAAAATATTAAGAAAAATATGATTGTTGTTAGGGAGTATACGAAGGAATTTTACAAAGTGAATATTAGATCAGGATACATAGAAGATACACCTAAGAGAGTTGCCAAGTATATCAATGGATTAAGGTTTGATATTCAAGATGAATTTTTAATTTCTTTGAGATATGTTGAAGAAGCATACCAAGTTGCATTGAAGGCTGAGGAAATTTTGATGATAAAGTAATGTCGAAAAACAAGAGCAAGGAATGTTGGAACAAAAGCGGAGCAACAAAAGGGAGAAACGAGCAACTCAAACCAACAGTCACAAATAGAGAAAACTAGCAATTCTAGAGGAAGGAGAACTCTTTTGAGTGGCGCAGGTAGAAGTATATATCAAGAGAGATGTTTCACTTGTGGACTCTTGGGACATTATTCATCTGAATATCCAGAAAAAGTTGGAAGACAAAAAGGGATACAATTAGCACAAACTAAGCCAGAACTTGAACCTCCAAAGGCAATGGAAGAATGTGTCAACTCACTAGAAGAAGGAGAAACTTTTCTGTTGAAACATGTGCTAGATGTAGATGAACTTGTGCAAAAAAGAATCTTATTTAGGATGATATGCAAGACAAAAGGTAAATGTTGCAAATTATTTATTGATAATGGAAGTACTAATAATTTGGTTTCTACAGATATGGTGTAGAAGTTACAGATGGATATAATGCAACATTCTGCACCATTCAAAATTTCATGGCTTCAAAAGGGACAACAAATGATGGTGAAGGAACAATTTCAAGTGGAGTTCCAAATTGGCCAATACAAAGAACGCGTTTTCTATGATGTTGTGTAGATGGATACTTTCCACGTATTTCTAGGAAGACCCTGGTAGTACGATAGAAGAGTGAACTATGATGGTAGGATTAACACTTACAGTTTTGAAAGGGATGGAAAAAATCATGTGATACTACCTGTAAAAACTAAATGTACCTGAGAAGTAGCAAATCCAAACATATTGTTAATGGGTGAGAAACAATTTGTTACCAATAGTGGAAAAATTAGAAAGCAGGAGAAATCAACAGAAGTAGAGGCGGCTAATATACCTTCAACAAATTGGAATTCAGTTAACTTTAAATATGAGATGTTTCATGAATTAGAAAATGTAAAATCAACAATACCTTCCATGGAAAAAATATTTATGACAGAGGTGATCCAACTTAATAAACAATATTTAGGAATGTTGGAAAACTATGGACATAAAATGATTCAAAAGAATGATACAAATGATAAGGGAGAAGGGAGTTTTGAATAGAAATGTAATTCAAAACAAAAAATCCAACATGAATGGTCTCAATTGATCCTTGCAGTTTTATGGATTTTAATAGCTTGGATAATGAAAGGAAGGATATTCCTAATCAAAGAGAAACAATTGTAGAAAATTCATGTTCCATGTCAAAAGTGGCAAATTCAACTGCATTCAGTGAACTTATGTAGGAAGCAATGGATGAGAGGATTTATTAAATGGGGAAACTACCCAAAGAAAAAAACTTCAGTATTTACTACATTTTTATAGAAAATTTGTAGAAGGGAGCCTCATGGAAATGAGTCTATGAAAAATTTGAAGTTTGGGTGTATGATGCAAGGAGCATCATAAATATTTTTACTCTGTAATTTCTAGAAGTTTAATTCATTTTTAGTGAAAGGTGAGGTGTTTCTTTTAGTAAATGGCTTATTAGACAAATGTAGCTTCAATCATCCAGATATTGGGAGCTAATTATTAGTTAGAATTCATTTTCTATTTCTATTAGAGTGAGATCCTATTATTATGGATCAAAACAAAATATTATTGTAAAAATATTTGGCCACATTAATAAAATGGCATAGGGTGAATCCTGTGGGGAGTAGCATCTCTGATTATTAGTTTAATAATAATCTGTGAGTATGGTTTTAATATTTTTCAGCGTGAATTTTGTAGTAGAGGTCAAGCTTCGAAAGCGACCGAGAAAAGATATTTGGGAGTAACATAATCCAAGATAGAGTAAGCTCAGTTGTGGTCACTGTAATTTGGAAATTTAATTGCAGTAATGGTGTTATAGAAATATGCTGATTCAAAGTACAATTTTGTGATAAGGGATTCATCCATGATTCAATGTGCACTATAATTAGATTTGATTCCTCTGTTTTGTAAGTGGGAGATGGTTCCAGGAAAAATGAGTGACAATTACAACCTTAGAATACTTTTTTTTTATGGTTTCTTCCATCGATGTTGCAAAATTTTTGATTGGTGTTCTCAGGTTACCACAAGAAGGCATCCCTTTCATTCATGATCCTCCTTTGATAATTTCTTATGCGTTGATTATTTTTCAAATAGTTTTACTAGTGATTGCTTGGCATAGTGTGGTAAGGATTGGGATCATTCCAATGTTGAGGCCAATTTATGATTTTATATATTTACTATAAAAAAAGCCGTAAATAGTCTCAGTTGAAATCCAAATATTGTTTATTTTTTAAATATCATGGTATTGAAAATTTGTTATTTGTTTCCGACATCATTGCTCCTTAAAATCCAAATATTGTTTATTTTTTAAATATCATGGTATTGAAAATTTGTTATTTGTTTCCGACATCATTGCTCCTTAAAATGTGTGTAGGAAGACATGGTTACTAAATTGGTACACTAGCTACATGGATCTAATGACTAAGATTTTAGAGAATGAGTTATCATGTTTTGTTGAAGAAATAGAGAAACCTGTGTGGGATGATGCAATGGTGGAGGAATACAAACCCATTGTAAAGAATTTTTTTTTGGAATTTGTACCAAGGCTAGTAGATAAATTAGTTGTGCGTTCACAATGGATCTTCAAGTTAAAGCAAGCAGCAGATGAAATTATATAGAAGTACCAGGACAAATTTGTCACCAAGGGGTACTCTCAAGTTGAAGGGATTGGCTATGAGGAGCGAGGAAAATTTTAGGGGCTAATATTCGCAGGTGGGCTAATATTCCATGTTTTTTCCAAAAACAATATTTGCCAATTTCCATTTTTCTAAAAATGAATTCGCCCAAATTTTATTGTATAAAATTATTTTACGTTAAAAATAGCCAATATAAATATCGTATAATATTAAATAATTTGAAATATAAGATTTTTTAGAAAATTATCATCAGACATTTTAAATTTGCATATTCGGGACTAGTAAGACTCACAAGGGTTGCTAAACTTTAAGATAAAGTTCCATTCTTAAAATTTTCCCTGATGAGGAGGCCTTTTCTCATGTATCAAAGTACTAAACCATTTGATAAATTCTTGCTCTAAGTGTGTTTATGGTGTGGAAGATCCACCAAATGGACATAAAAACAACATTCCTTAATGGAGTTATTGAGGAGGTGTACACCGAGAAACCAAAAGGATTTGAGAATTTTGATCGGGAATCTCATGTGTGCAGACTCAAGAAAGCATTGTATGGTCTGCAGCAAGCACCTCGTGCTTGGTACACTAGAATCGATAACTATCAGACTAGTTTAGGTTTCACCAAATGTGAAGCGAATGCAACACTGTATCATATTTTGGCAGAAGGTGAATTATTGTTTATTGTCTTATATGTTGATGACTTGATTTTAACTCATGATGAACAACTAATCAATTCTTGCGAGGAATACCTTGCAAGAGAACTTGAAATGAAGGAAATATGTGTCATGCACTACTTCCTCATATTGGAAGTATGGCGAGGCAATGGGGAACTGTTTGTCTCTCATGGAAAGTATGCAAATGAGATACTATAGAGATTCCACATAGAGAGTTGTGAACCAATAGAGGCACCTCTAGCGACCAACTAGAGGAAGGAGGATGGTAGTTCAGGTGAGGAAGTGGAAGCTACCATTTATCAACAGTTAGTGGGTGCACTGATGTATCTTGTGAACACATGACCAGATATGTGCTATGCAGAAAACCAGTTGAGCCAATCTATGGTTAGTCCAACCAAACTATTTTGGATGGTAGGTAAGCATGCTTTATGGTACCTCAAAGGTACCACCATGTTTTGACTATGGTATAGACAGACAAAGGGAGTGAAGTTGTGTGGTTTCACATATGAAGATTGGGTGGGGAGTCCATCAAACCAAAAGAGTACATTAGGTGGAATTTTCAGTGTTCTGTCCATAGTTGTTTCCTGGTACAGCAAGAAGAAAACATCTGTGGCGCTCAACTCGATAGAATAAAAATACATGGTTGCAAGTCAAGGAATATGTGAGGAAATCTGGATGAGAAAGATACTTGTTGGATTTTTTAGTCAAATGATGGATCCAACGGTGATCTACTCTGATAATCATAGTTGCATCAAGCTCTTTGATAACCCTGTTTTTCATGATCAATCCAAGAATATAAATATCTTGTATCACCATTTACGTGTTTGTGTGCAAAGGTAGATAATGTTGTTGCAGTACATTCCGAAGAGGAACAAGATTTTTATATTTTGACAAAGGCCTTGTCAACAAGGAATTTTAATTTCCATGGGTGTAAGAGAGGGGTGGATGATATTTCATTTATTTCAAAGAGGGAGCGTTGAGAAATTCAGCAAGAAATTCTCAATTTGATTTTTACTTGATTAAATTGAAAAAAATAATAATTTCCACATCAGTAGACAACTTGTGTCATGTTAAATTTTGTGACGTGAATTTTTTCATTGAGTTTACTCACTAAATTACAGTTTTAGGAGTTAGATTTCAGTTAAGCATGTGTGATTGCTAATTTTTAGCAATCAAGGTCAGTATCTAAGGTTTGTTTTGTTAAACTAGTTCCAATTGTTGGAGGAACAAGTGGAGGGTAAAATTTTGCAGTGAGACTTCATTCAAACTCAATGATCATCTAGTTAGCTAATCATTCAACCCAAAATAGCTAGTTCATGAAAATAATTAGAGTTCCCCATGATTGGTGGAAATTCTAAGGCATTGTAACAACAGTTGTAGACTAATATTGAGTGTAGAGCTATTGCATCTAGTCATAGGATCACCTTAAAGGAATACACAATTAATTTGAGGGATTTCATAAATAATAGGGGCCTAATTCCTAAAGGAACAACACAAATAAATAGGAGCTGAAGCATATGCATTGAATAAGTCTAGTTCAGAGCCTTTAAGTGACCACAAAGGTAGGTTATGCATTTGTAGGTTGTGCTCGGTTGAGAAAAGTGTTGAGAAATACAATATGGTGGCAGGTTAATTGATTTCTCTTATCATGACATTACCTTGGGATGGTCCATTATTAGTTTTCTTCTTTTGATTTATTTTTTTCTTATCATCAGTAAAATAAAGGAGGACACAATATGTAGGCACTTATCCAGGGAAAAACCCCACTCTAAGGAAGACTTGTTCAATAAATATTCCTTCGGTAGATTCAAAAAAAGATGAGACAACTAAGACGCTCACAACCTAGACTAAAGACTCCCTCCATCAAGTCATCATTTTTTATTCTTCAGTTCTAATTTCTATTAATATTGTTTCATTCTTCAATCAATACTCAACACCTCGTTATAGGAAAAATATGATAACCCTTGGCATAATTCGATATCATGCTTCAGTCATGCAATAAGATCATGTTTCAGTCTTATGGTGGTAGTATAAAATCATCAATATAGTTGAGTCTTTTGTATGATTACATAATTAAGAAATATTATTTGGTCCCACATAGAAAAATTTTGCAATAGACTTTATTCCTATAACCAAATGATAACATAGTTATGTAATGTTCTTTGGTCCTATAGTGATAGCTTTAGCTTTCGGTCTTGTGGTGGTAGCTCAGATTTAGTTCTGTGATATTTAGTCTTTGACCATGTATAGATTCATTTTTATCCGAATTCCCTTCCTCTATGATCACCCACCTTATGTCTATGAAATTTTCTAAACTTCATCTCTGAGTTACAGTGCACTTGTTTCTCTTAAATTTAGCGAACTTGTGCTCTAAAATTATGTTTCTGTCCAATTTAGTGATGTATACATCCCTTTATATAGTTTTTTCCCACTGAAATGAGCCAACATGAGTCTATTTAGTGAAGCTGACTTGTTGACTATTAATTTAGAGGTTGACCATAAGGAGACTTGATGGAGGGGTCTTTTGACAAAAAAAAAATGATTTTTGACTTAAATAAAAATTGTAAAGCCTACAATGGAGGCTTGAGCTATGAAAAATTGACCCATCAATGAAACTTGTGCTTTAAGAAATCAATTTAATTAATAATAAAATTTCTTTTGCTTTCTTTTGATAAATAAATTTCATTGTGACTCAAGTATAATTGTCGAGATTGGACCTGCTTACATTCTTCAACACTCCCTCTTAACTAGGGAGGTATTCATACTTACATATATCTCTAGAGTTACATGGATGATCTCAAAACACATGATCTACGAAGAGTTTAGGCATCACAATTCCATGGACTAGATTCCTGACCAGAGAAGTCTCTCAAAGTTCCTTCAACAATTTAGGCACTCACGGTGCCGGGAACTAGATTCCTAACTAGGGAAATCTATCGAGGTGGGTCTAGGATGGAATAAAGCTTTCATCTTGACTCAGTACCATCAATCCAGGGATCCAGGTGTGTATCTGAGGTCATAGCTCTATGACCAACACCACCCTCCCTACATCACGATCGAGACATCAACACAAAGTGTTGGCCAGATGTCCTCCCAGGAAATGTGTATCACACAAAAATCCTCAACAAACCCGATTATTCAAATCAGTAGAAAATCCTCTCTGATAAAATTGATCTGTAACATATCTATCCCAATCAAACTTGATCGATAACTACAAATTTCTCCTAATCAAACTGATTGATAAAAAAAATCATGTAAAACTTGCTTTCAAATCTCCAAGAGATTTATCTGTACAAACAAAACCCAAACTAGTAATAAGATTTCAAATGTATATAATTAAACATAAACCTCTGGGGTCTTTCAGACAACTTGATGTTGCTTCTCACTTTATCGAAGTAGGACTTAGAAACTTTCAAACGAATCTTGACAAAAGATTCCTCAACCATATATCTTTATTTCCTACTTCATATGCAACAACATATTATTTAGACAAATCCTCCTTTCCTTGTTTCAACAACACCTATAAATTCATTCTCCAATTTATTCTTTCAAGGTACTCATCATGACTATAATATGCCTCGTTTGTTAACTAGAGAGATTTATTCTATCTCTTAACTTAGGGACATAAACTTCTTCTTGTGACATTAGATAATATTTACTGGCTTCCATCCTTGTTATCATTAGGGGAATTTTGAGGTCTAAAATGGGCCTCACAAGGAAATTATAAAATAATAGTGGAAATAATATAATACGATTAGATTACATCATCAAATTTTAGAGGGAAAAAGAAAAAAAAAAAATTTCAACTCATATTTTCAACTTATCTCCCTATGGGTTTACTTAAATTTCAAGCAGGAGCACTCATTGGATGAATAATTTGATTCCCTATCCAAGGAGTACCCATGTTGCATAATTTTTATGGACCCTACTACAGGAAAAATGAGAAATACATGAAAACTGTGATTGCAATCACATTTTTTGATATATTCCTCATTTTTCGTGTAATACGGTCCATCAAAAGTATGCAACATGAGTACTCTTTGGATAATTAATTAAATTTTGCATCCAACGAGTACTATGCTTGAAATTTGAGTAAAACCTTAGGGAAATATGTTTAAAATAGAAGTTGAAAAAAAGTAGCTTTATTATTTTATTAGTTTTTAATATTTTCACTTCTTTACCCCAAAAATGGTGAATCATCCCCCATGGTTGAAATCATCATCTTGAATCGTATTGGTTCATATAAAGTTTATTTTGATTGTATATTTTTCTTAGGAGGCCCATTTTAGACCTCAAAATTTCTCTAATGTAGACTCATTTTGACCATCATCATTCATATATATTTCTTCATCATATCAACTTTACATACAAACATCTTCACCATCTGAAAATTACGTACCTGAACAACTTAGATAGAAAGTACAACGAAATATATAGAAGCATGAAATTAGCCATATCAAAATCATATAATAATGGAAGCATTGGACTTTATAAACATAATGAGCAAGATACATTACTTTTATACTTCAACTTCTTGCCCAGGTTTTGCTACAAACCCCAAATCACATCAATAGTTCAATCAAGATATCAATCTCATTATATATAGAGCTTCAATATCTACTTCAAATATATAAAAAACTCTTCTATGACATTTTAGAAACCCTTAAATAAACAAGTACAATTCAGCAATGTATCTAACAACAATCTAAATTCATATGTTAGATTTATACTAGGATTTAGTGCAAGATCCTAGATTTCTTACATGAGCCATTAAGCTTCAACAATCAAAACCAATCACTACTCAATTTCATATTTAAAAAATCTTTTATAAATATTTTATAAGAGAATTGAACTTTTATAGGATACATAATTTTTCAAAAAGAAATTAATATATAAATAATATTTATTTCTTAAAAAATTTAAAGTCTCTCACACACGCACACGCACACACACATGTAAATAAAATTTGTATTTATAAAAAATATTTAATTTTTTTTTTTTTTTTATCAAATTTTTAATGTTTATGAACCCACCATCATATTTATAATTTTCTTCGGTAATAATCATATGTGAAAGAACATTTTTGATGCATTTCGAACTAACCAGTGTGGTTCATCGTGAGGACTAGGTGAGAGAACAGATCATGACATTGAATTTAAATAGATGTAGGGATGGGTAAACTAGTAGTTAGAATAATGACTAGCTTGACTCCGAAAGGAATAAAGAGGATTAATTTTATTAAAATAATAAATTTAAAAATAAATTTATTTGTTTGTTTATTTATTATTAATATTTAATTTTTTTTTTGAATTTTTTTATTAAATTTTTATAATAATAATTTATTTATTTATTTTTTGGATTATGTTACTAAGGTTTTAGAATTAAATTTTTTTTTAAGGAGATGTTGTCAATAATTAAAAAATAAAAATAAAAAATAACTAAAAATAATAAAATAAAAATAATATTAATAATAAATAAATAACTATATAATTGAATGAAGGAAAGGGTGGAAACTAAAACCACTTAAGAATATAGTGTAGGGATCTAACACCTACTAATATTCCAGTCATCATCTCTATTGAGGTTAACAAGTCTTTTTTCGATCTCTAGCGCCTCCCTCAACTTACAGTGATGAAAACGGTCAATCCTAGCAATAACCTTAGCCTCTTCGATGCAAATATGATGGTTAGTATTTTTTGCACGTTGAGTTACGACAAAAGAGAGAGAAATTTTTTTCTCAATATCAATAGCATGCTAACAAATCCTTTGATTTATAGACTGACGAGTTTGACCAATGTAAGGTGTCCTACAATAGCATGGAATGATGTAGACACCTTTTTCCCATCTCTAGGGTTTACTAGATCTTTAACAGGATTGAGAGAGTTGCGAATAGTGTTAAGGGGTTTGAAAGACGAAGAAACTTTATGATTATAGGGATCCTAGCAATCCTATTAGTGGTTCCCTGAATAAAAGGAAGGCGAACACTACAGGACCATTCACTAGGCTCTTTTTTAATATTTGAAGGACCTTTTTCTGCTTTAAGGAAAGCTCTAAGGCCCTAGACCTACTATAACCATTCTTACAAAAGACATCTAGGTGTTGGGTCTTTTCTCCTTCAAGGTGGGACTCATACTCATCATAGATATTAACTCATCATATTGTAACAAAGTCTAAAAATATCCATATTTCTCTTACATAATAATTTCTTTTTATCGTTCAATAATTTTAAATAAAATTATGATTTAGTTGATTTAAAACATTTTTAAAATTTTACCAATTTCATATCTTAATACATATTATAAATTAATGCTTATAAAAACTTAAATTATAAAAATTTACAACCATTTATTTTAAATAAAATAAGTATATTAGCCTTATTTTTTACCATAGACCCTTTAGGTGACTTTTTCAACCTTTAAAGCATGGGTCTAATGGTTAAGAGTATGTGTTTCCTCCTAAGAGGTCACAGGTTCAAAACCAGACTAGGGTAGAGTATGTATGCCTTCATATACTTATCAATCAAATCGTTGAGTGGAGGTGGGTGCCTTGTCTGACAAACAAGGGGGTCTCACACACCAATTTGCTTTCTTCCTTGGCCGTGAACTTAAAATTAGATAATAATAATAAAAGATCATTTTGTACATTCCTGCCATTTTAGCATAGTCCAAATTCTCCATGTAATAAATGCAATCAACAACCTCATCTCCCATTTTCTCCATGTGAGAAATGGTGGTATCTACAAGCTTCGTCATTTTCGAATGACGAAGGTAATTCAAAGAGAGCTTTTCATTCTCCAATTTTTCCTTTTGGGAAATGATATCTACAAACTTTGTCATTTCCTAAGGAAATTAGATCCGAATCACCTTTAAATTTAAATCTCACATAATAGCTAGAAGTACACAACTCAATCATCTATCATTTTCTGGAGATAAAGTAGATATAAAGGTAAAGGTAAAGGTTAAGTATGTGTGAATTTTCTCATGCGTATGATCCAAATTATATTCATCTTTTTCTTCATATGTTATATGCTTTGCAAGAACTCTTTATCAGTTAGTTGTTGAAACAATGTTCGTTTATTCATATTTTTCTTCGTAGGTTATATGCTTTGCAAGAACTCTTTACGAGTTGGCTGTTGAAAGAATCTTTGTTTTCCCATATTATTTATGTGATGAGGTTTGTTGAGAAGGTGGAACATTTATTGCAAAACTTTATAGGAAATGGTAGAATATAAAACCCAAATTAAAAAAACAAATTGTATTATAAAAAAATCCTTAGCTTAATAGATATTAAAATATTTTCTTCTTCCACATTGTAATGAAAATCTGTTTTTTCCCCAAATATAATCGACTGCATCATCAGTGTGTGTTCTAATGACTTGAAAGTTCCAAGTATCTTAAATTTAAACAACTTGTCCTATAGGAATTCCTTAGCTTAGTTTACGCAGTTTGTTTCATGAGCCTGAGTCTTTGTGTTGCTTTTACCTCTGCTATACTTTCACAAATCATATTAGGTTTAAATTTTTTTTTTGGGAAAATCATAATATTATTTAAAGTGCCAACACATTTAGAAATACCCAGTGTAGTTTATCAATCATCAAGAAAATAATACTTAGTGCAATCTATCATCAGTAAAATAATGATTATGTTGATTCAAATATGTTAGAGAATTTAATTCCAGCCACCTCCTAGGTGTCGAAACCATCCATCCAACTGTTCCAGTTCAGTTTCATTTAGTCCAATTTTAGTTGAGTCTCTGGACTAAGTGAAGCTGAACCGAGACACTTGGATGGACGGTTTCGACACCTAGCAGGTGGTTGGAATTATATTCTCCAACAAAATATTTCAATATAACACTCAATTGAAAAATACATAGCTAAAAATTAATGAAAGTAAATGTTAAAAAAATAAAATATCATTAAACCTTAGAAATATAATTAAAACAAAAATTTTAAATAATTAAATATAATAAAAAAAATTTAAAAGTTAGTAAAATTAGTAATAAAATAATAATGATGATATCATATTTATAAGTTTAGATCTCCTCCTATCCTCCGAATGAATGATAAAGTGGTTCTGTTTTGGACAGATACCTTGATTTTTGTCTGTATACAACTATTATTTCAGAGTATTTATAGTGTAGTATGGATGTGTAACTTTGGCCAGTTTTGCATAGTACAGTTTCGAGATTAACTTGAATTACCATTTCACAATAGTTCTAGTGTGGGTGCATTTGAATAGTGAAATATTCATAATGTATTTTGAAATGGGTTTCAAGTAACAACCCATATAGAAAGATTGGATATGATTAGAGATCGATATTTTCTAGGATTATCTTCGAATTTGGGCATGTTCGATGGAAATTGGGTAGGTATGGCTGGCTAATTTGGATCATGATGTTGAGGATCATTAGTGAGTTAAAATTTTAATCTAGCAATGAATGGGAGAAATGACCAAGTATAAACATTTCTAATAGCTGCTTTTGTATTATCGCCAAGATGGGGATCCACATTATTGTTAGTTTTAGTGTTTCCAGTTCCTCTCTTGTTGCCTCGCTAACTGGGACCAATGTTTCTGCTAGATTTTACACTAGCCATGGTTTTGGGTTGGGGTTCAAAGGTTTTAGAAGCAGAGGAAGAACTATATGAGTAAAAAAAACTGAAGTCTCAAGGTGGACTAGGGGAAGGAAGGCTGACTCGTTGAGTTAGTGAAGCTGAGGTTCTAAAGGAAACTAGGGATGAGGACTATGTAGTGTCCTCTATTGGTGCCTAGAGGGTGCAATGGTGTCCAAATAAAGATGGATGTAATAGGCTACAGGGATAAGAAAGGTGAAGTAAATCAACAAACAATAAGTGAAACACTATGTATAATGATGCAATGTGTATTCTAACTATAATCTAATGCTAATATAAATCATGCTATCTAATGCTAATATAAATCATGCAATCTCATCCTATAAAAGAAAATGAATCCTTGCCTAAAATATGGACTACACCTCATACAAGACTTAATCTATGTTTTATATGGCCTTCCAGAAAAATGAACTCCTAGATGGTTAGGGTTCCAAGCAAGGCTAAGTGAATGTATGGATGAGGTATGGTTACTTCCCACAACCGCCACCTATAGGGAGTTTTAAGATGATAGGTAACTATGGATACCTTTGTCCAATGGGGGAAGGTGAATCTCAGCTTCTAGGTGTTCGTATCGGAATTGGATTCCCTACCATGGTTTGAGAGCCACAAGGGGAACTGCTAGTATCATTAATCTAAGACTTGCCTCCTTAATGGTTTTCTACTCAGCATCAACTTTATACCACTAGATTATGAATTATTTTAAGTTTCCTAGAAAAAAAACCATGTTTATATATAAAGTGACCAATGGACATAATTTGGATACCTTCCCCACCAATCATAAGATAATTAATATATTATTTTCTAGTTCCCAAGTGAGATTAATATTTATGATTCATTTATAGGTTGATTTTAGGGTCTCGATTTGAGATTTCGAATGAAGAATTGTTCACTTAATGGTGTGAAAGTGTGTGCATGTGAGTATGTTCATAGTATTTTCATAAACATAAATGATGTTGCATTAAAAAATGGAAATAAATTGCAAAAATTTAAAATAATAATTGTGAATAAAGTGAAAGAAAAATGGTGCTAACAATAAAAATTTTCCTGACTCAAAATGGTACTACCAACAAACTATTTCCTGACTCAAAATGGAGGCTTCAATGCAAGGTGAGGCTCAAAAATTGCAAGAGGTGGCTTTTGTATGTGGAAGAGTGGATCAAGAATCTAATGAGATCAAACATAAATTCAACAATCAAACCTACTGCAGAAAAGACAACAATGATGTAGAGTTTGAAAGCTATTAAACACCAGAAAAACCCTTACAATGAAAATGATTTGAAAGAGTTTTATGTTGAGAAAAGAAAATATGGCTATAAAATGGAACAATTTTTGATCTCTAACTCTAATAAGAAATATTTCTTTGAACTTGTATTAGGTTGTGATGATAGAGGTTTCTAGTCTAGTACAATAGACTCCTTGTTCAAAATCCCACTCTTTATTGGAAAGAGGTATACTTAAAAGCCTAAAAGTGCTTATTTCTTCCTCAAAAAATATTAAGACAGTAAACAAACCTAGATCTATTGTTGACTATGTGAAGGTACTCAAAACCCTTAACACTGGTAGAGAATTTAAAAAGAGAAGGAAAAATGTCGAAAAGGGAAGAGTTGAGTAGTGGAAGAAAATGCACTTTTTTCAGTCTTGGAGTGTAAAAAATGGCCCAAAAAGTGCACTGGATAACTCACTTGATCTCTCAAAAAATGCAGTGTTACTCCTGCACTCCTAGTCCTATGGTTTCAACAAATATTTCTGCCTCATGGTTGATGGACACCTATAACCTGTAAGACACAAAAAAATAGAAAACAACAACTTCTTCATAAAAGTTACTACAAAATAAAAAATTACTAAAAATAGAAAAAATAAATACACATAGAAAAAACTACAAAGGGTGAATGTGTTCTAGATCCCAATGAAGTCGCTATTTCTTTGCTAAAAACTTGTGAGCAAGTGAGCATAAATCCTTTTCCTACTGTGGTGTAGATCAAGCTAACAATAAACAAGGTTGAAACTAAAATAAAAATGCATCGAAGGTATATAAATTAGACCTATGTAAAAGTAATCAATAAAACCCTTCAAAAAAAGTTGGAATCTGAAAATATATGAAAATGAAATCACAGAATTATACAAAATGGTAAAGCAAATTTTTTTCATAAAAATGAAATACACCTACGAAGTTAATAGAATTGAACACGACGACGTTATCCTCTTTGGGAGGGACCTTTTATCTTTTTATACGATTGAAGTCCTTTCCTCTTTCTAGTTTGCAATCAGAAGAATTATGATTATGAATGTTGGGGTATAACTCAAAGGGACAATTCAAATGTTATAGGATCAAAGTGATGATGATGATATTTTTCATATATAAAGAGAGTGGAGAAAACCTTTCTATTTGTAATAGAAGGCTAGATTAGTCTTGATTTAGTCATATAATAAAACATATGACTAGATCATATTAAATTCTAATCTTTATGAGAAAATTTTATTATTTTAGGAGAGGAAAAGTTTAAAGAAAAGGTCAATAATCTTTATTTAGTTCAGTAACTCAAAAAATAAGGAGTAATTTAGTTAATTAAGAAAAGTGGTTGAAATAATTAATAAAAAAAATAGATTTACTAATTATTAAGGTGTGAAATTCTCAATTGAATTAAAAATAATTATTAAATTATGATTTAATAAAAAAAAATTATGAGGAAAGTGAAATGATTAAGAAATAATAAATAAATAATGATTTATTTAATTATTCCTATGGAAACTAAAAATGTGAGTGAAAATAAATTTAATTATTTTGAGAGTAGTCTTTAATTACGAATTTTTGGAATTTTTAGTGTATTTCTATCTAGGATGAGGCTAAAACAATTTACGGAAAAATCTTGATTTGTACTCTTTAAACTGGTTTTTTTACTACATGTATGGATTCAACACCCTGAAAAACCTTTGGGGCATTTCGATTATGAAGAGTTCACCTGAAAACTTCTGATTTCAATGATTCCCTGTCAGATTCTTGGAAAATAAGATTTTAAAATAAATCGAAAAAATTTCCAAAATGTCGCACTTAAAGACTACTTGATTGTTTTCACATAAATGGATAAACATGAAAATAAAGAAATTTCTTAGTTATTTTCATGTGCTTGAATTATTTAAATGGAAATAATTTTGTAAAAATGATTCTCTAAATTATTTGCTAAGGTGAAACTATGTTTTAATGTGGAAAACCCATACTATATGGTGTATTTCAATAAATCTAGTAAAATATGCCTAGGTGATGACTCTTTTGGTGATAAAAAATTGGAAATAAAGAGCCTGAAAATATTGGGTCTCATGCTCCACTTCCCTAGTGGATGGTGGCCCTTTGCACTCCTAGAACAATCCCCTTTATGCTTATACACTCTCACCTAACCATTGTTTCTATTCCTTAGTACACCCCTATATGAATTCCTTTGCTCTTACAATTTTTTCTATAGATTGAATCTCTCTTTAAAATAGTAAAACACATATCTTGATAGATCTATTTAATTTCTTGTATTTGTTTCCACTTACCAATGAAATTTTATACTTTCACTTATATTTATTCATGATGAAGGGTTTTTTACCCTTGATGATGTGAAATTGGTTGGCTCTTCGCATGAGTATTGTATCTGACATTTACATATACAGACTCAAAAACACCACTCCACACACACCAAGTGGAACTACATCCCATTTTACTTCATCAATAAAATTACCATTAGTACTAAATTTCTTAACTTACACAATTTTTTTACCTTGATTTATTCATGCTTATTTACCCATCCCAATGTATATGGACTAGCGTGATCTCAAACCTCCAATCCTAACTTGTTGACCAACTCCACCACAATGAGATTCACCTGTGATATTGAATCAAATAGATCATCAAATTTTATCTTCTTGACCTATATCTTTAAATTGAATATTTTTTTCATATCCTTCTCTTCATGTTGCTAAATGATACTCGAATTCACCCCATTCTACATTGATGCATAAAAAATCTCCACATCCATGTCTGAGTTGCTTACAACATGATTGCTGGAATTTTGTGCTATGATATTTTTCTTCTTTATATATTTGTTCTAGTTCTTCAGGTTGAGTTTTGGATGTGATTTCCAGCATCCCTCCTCTATATCATCATCGATGTTGTAGTGCTTTCAATAGTTTATAATATTTTTGTACTAGTGTGTTATGGTTGTTGTTTTTTTTCCTTTCCCCCATCCCCGTATCTTCTTCCCTTTTTTGGAAGCATTTTTAGTGTTCCTTCTACTCTGAAGCACTTGATTTCCCTTTCTTTTGATTCATGCTTTCCTGGTATTTTTGTTGCACATAAGCCAAATCAACCCTTTTAGTTTTTGAACAACATCTAATGCTTTTTCAGATGGATGTGTAATCCTCAAAGATACTTGAGAAGTACATATAGGTTCTTGGGGGAGATACCTAACAATATTTTCATCTTCCTAAATTAATTGGTGTACTCATGAACACTCTCTCCCTATCTCTACATTATGTAATACCACTAGATACACTAGTCCTCTACATACCCAATAGGCTAGAATTGAGACTATGAGAATTTTAAAATATGCTCACTTAGTTAGTGGAGGACCCTCATATAGAATTAGAGTGTCTATGTGGATTTCCCATAAGGATAGAGAATGGCCCTCCAATTTCAATCAACAAAACGAAATTTTGTGTTCCTCCTCTATGTTATGGACACCATAATAAACCTCTACATGCTAAAACCAAGGATTTAATTTCAAAGAATAAATCTCACCTTCATATGTATATATCTTGACTGTTATTTCCATCTTAAAAAAGGACTATGGATGGTTGACGAAACTTGAATTGTGTTTTTCTTTTCCAGGTTCTCTCTTAGACTTCTCATGTAGTTCTTCTCGATCCCATGACTTTACCACTGGTCAAACCTCTGAGTTAGAACATCTGTCTCCTCTCATTCTAATCTTATTTCCTAGAGTCGCTATAAGGAGGCTTATAATATGGCCAATATATGATACCATCCCTTGCAACTTTGTGAATCCCTAGTCTGTCAAAACTTGAGGGTTATTAACATATTTTTAAGCTATGCTTTGAATTTTATGAGTTTAATTTTAATCGATATAGATCTCCTCATGGAAAATTTTAGGGGCTAATATTCCGAGGTGGGTTAATTTTCCATGGTTTTTCCCAAAAAAAGTTTCGCCAATTTCCATTTTTTCTAAAAATGATTCGCCCAAATTTTACAATATAGAATTATTTTACCTTAAAAATCACCAACATTATATAAAGGCTATATATAAAATCATTATAAATTTGAACCATTTTATAAATATGTCAATAAATATTTTATAGATTTCATATTAGGGGTTAGTGACATTCACCAATGTTTTAAACTTCAAGATAATTTTCCATCCTTAAAATTTTCCCTGGATCATATCTTAAAACTCCCCATAATATAGCCAAACAAACATATTAAGATATAAATATGATCCGTAAATTGTCATGGATATTCCATTAGATAGTATGTCACAACACATCTAATAAATATTTATTGAAATAAAAATATATATAATCTAAGGGTTTATTTTCTTTACAATTTATAGATTTATTAGATGATAGTTTTATGTCGTTGAGATAAGGAATTACTTGGGGTGGGGGGTGAGGGTGAATCAGTAAAAATGAGGTTATTAAAAACTTGTGCTCAATACTTATGTTTCCTGATGCAGGTGCATTAAGCTGTGCACATAAACATGAAAATATATTGAAGTCAGACCAAGAGCCTAACAATGTGATGGATTGATCACATGCCAAGGCTAGAACATATTAAAGTTTATTTGTGAAATTATTTTGATATCTATTTAAGAAAATCTAGTTAAAATAAATTGTAAATAGTTAAGGATGTGATTTGATAGCTGGTAGAGAGTTAGAAATAATGGAAAAAATATATATTTTTTCCTCATGACGTGGAGTGAGGAAATTGGTTCACATCAATGAACTCATCTCTTGGATAGTCTTTGTTTTTAAGTTTTAAAAAGGAAAAGGGAAACATTTTTTCTTGAGGTTTTTTGGTGTGAGAGAGAGGAAGGTTGTTTTTGTCCTCTATGTGAGGCTCAAGTTGATCCCTATATGAGACTAAAGTTAGGGAGATAAAAATTAATACATCCATAAGATCAATCTGTGGGATTTGATTCTCAGTCTGTGTGAACTGAATGTGGCATGTGAAGTTATTAGATAACTGAACATAATTCTTAGACAAGTGTTTTTTTAATCAACAAATCAAATTTGTAAGCGTATGTGAGATAGTTAATTTCAAATGCATTTATGAGGCTGTTAGCAGTAATATACATATTTGAAGATTGAAATTGATTTGTATTTTAATTACTGTGTTGAATGATGAATTTGTGCACTATATTCCCTCTATTCTTTACATTTGAATGCGACTAAAACATAGACTTGGGGAACCATATCACAGTTAATATTCTAGTCATAGTTTGCATAAAATTCTTATATGGAAGGAGTCATTTTCTTCATAGGTTTGAGAATACACAACATTCTATTTCAAGACAAGAGAAGAATTAATTTTCGTAGGAGAAAACCATCATCTGACTTACAGTGCAATTTTTTATCAAAGGAAGATGAAATTTGAGATTTTTCCATCTAGGTTTTGCATAGAACGAGGTATATTTGGTAAGTCGCAAGAGATTTTCCATAAATATCCTTGGTTGAGGAGTTCTGAAGTGATATTGAAATTGTGCTTTTGCAGACTATGTGATTGGAAAAAAATGATTGTTGTTCCTTTGCACCAACGCTTGTGTTTGTAGAGATAGGAGCCCTAAATTTATGGTATCATAGCCTTAACGTTGTTGGAATCTATAGTATAGAGAGATGAATAGGTGAGCAGGAAGGGTGCGAGCTCGAGGAGGCATAACCATAGGTAATGTAGAACTCCGAGAGGAGATACGGAGACTGTAAGTTCATTTAGAAGCCATGGAATTGGGGAGACAGCGGGATCCTGAAGGTGGAGATGTTAGTGAGGCCGAAGAGGAACCTGAAAAAGAAGGAGCAGCACCTGTGAAGAAGCTATTGAGGTCAAGTTTTTGAGAGTAGTATTGGGCTCAAGTTCAAGGCTAAAGCCTGAAATATCCATTTATGATGGCAATTTGAAAGATGAGAATCTAATAGATTGGATCAATGGATGGAAAAGTATTATTAGTACGAGGAAATTGACGAGGATAAGAGAGTCAATTTTTCTATGACAAGGTTGAAATTCCATGTAGCACTATGGTGGGACAATGTGTAGGCTGAAAGAAGGAAAAATGACAAACCATTGATCAAGAGTTGGGATATAATGGTGGCAAAGATGAAAAGTAAGTTCTTTCCAAAGGATTACCAGCTAACTCTGTATAGACAAATAAAAAATCTTAAGTAAAAGGTAATGACAGTGAGGGAGTACACTTAAGAATTTTAAAAGGTGAACCTGAAGGTTATGTAGAAGATACCCCAGAGAAAAAAACAAGGTATATCAATGGTTTGAGGTTGGATATCCAAGATTAAATCAACATAATTTCTCCAAGTACAATAGAGGAAGCACACCAGTGTGCCTTGAAGGCAGAAGAAAATATAGCTAGGAAGAAAAGCTCTGGCAGAGGATGTGGTTTTGCTAGAGGGAAATGACAAACAAATGGAAGAGGGAAGCTTCCAACACAAAATAATGATTAAGGAAGCTCAAATAAGCAAGGGCAATTAGGGAAAGAAGGTGGCAGTAGAAGAGGAAGATCGTACCAGAGAGGTTGAGGTAGAGGAAGAGGTAGAGAGATTGTCTAACAGTGTTACATATGTAACAAATTCGGTCACGATCTTTTGAATGTCCTGAGAATGAAAATATGGGACAAAAAGGTGCATACATAGCTCAAAACAAAGAAGTAGAGGCATAACTCCCTGAGGCAGAGAATGCGCCAGAGACTGGATAGGTGTTGATGATGCAAAAAGTCCTGTTAAAGTCAACAAAGGAGATTGTTGAACTATTACAAAGGAAATTCTTATTGAAGACAATGTGGAAGGAAAAAGGAAAATGCTACAAATTGGTTATTGACAGCGGAAGTACAGACAATCTAGTCTCCCAAGAAATGGTGGAAAAATTTGGGTTGAAAAAGATTAAACATCCCACACCTTATAAGGTATCGTGGTTGCAAAAAGGACACCAATGGTTGCGGCATGAACAAAGTGAAGTTGAGTTTCAGATTGGCAGGTACAAAGACAAGGTTCTCTATGACATAATGCCAAGGGATGCTTGTCACATTCTTTTGGATCACCCATGGCAGTTTGATAGGAAGGTGACATATGATGGAGAGAGCAATTATTATAAGTTCAAAAAGAATGGAATCAAGCACACTCTTGTACCATTGAAAGAGGAAGGTACATCTGAACCAAGCAACCCAAAAGCACTGCTTCTTCGTGGAAATAAATTTCTACAACAGATGAAAGAAGAAGAGGTAATTTATGCATTGGTTTGGAAGATAAAGGTAGTACTTCTGCACACTGAAATTGTAGATTTACCTATTTAAGTTCAGGATTTATTGCATGAGTTTCATGATATTGTGCTTAATGAATTTCTGAGTGAGTTTCCACCCAAAAGAAGCATCAGTCATCACATAGACTTGATACCAGGAGCAATTCTTCCGAACAAGGCTGCATATCGAATGACACCCAAAGAGAATGAGGAAGTGAGGAAGCAAGTCCAAGAATTGTTGGACAAATGACTAATAAGAGAAATTTTGGGTCTATGTGTCTTACCTACAGTACTAAGTCCAAAGAATGGTGGAGAATGGAGAATGTGCACTGACTCTAGAGCAATCAACAAGATCACCATTCGTTACACATTTCCATTGCCACATATGGATGATATGACGAATTGTTTGTGCGTGGTGACTTGCTTCTCAAATATTGACCTGAAAAGTGGTTATCACCAAATTCGGTTCAAAGAAGGCACACGAGTGGAAAACAACTTTCAAGACCAATGAAGGTTTGTACGAGTGGATGGTCATGCCATTTTTCTTGTCAAATACACCGAGTACCTTTATGCGGCTGATGAATGAAGTCTTGAAGGAGTTTATTCGTATGTTCGTCATTATTTACTTGGATGACATTGTAATTTTCAGTTAAACTAAATAAGAGAACTTGAGACATTTGAAGTATGTTTTAGAGATATTACAGTAAGTAAAGCTATTTATTAACATGAAGAAGTTTTCTTTTATGAAGAGTGAGCTTGTATAATTTGGTGTTTTCATTTCTAAGGATGGCTTGAAAATCGATCCAGAGAAGATAGAGGCAATTGTAAATTGGCCCTCACCTAAGGAAATTTTTGAGGTGAGAAGTTTTCATGGCTTAGCCAACTTCTACAGAACAATTATCAAGAATTTTAGTGGAATTTGTGCATCTATCATTGACACAATTAATAAGGATAGACAACCATTTTATTGGACAACAACAGTATAAAAAAAAATCAAGTATTGAAGAAGAAGATCACTGAGAAGCTGGTGTTGAAGTTTCCAGACTTTAATCAACCCTTTCAGGTAAGATTTGATGCTAGTGGGACAACCATTGGAGCTGTACTGAGTCAAGAAGATAATCTCATTGCATATTTCAGCGAGAATTTAAATGAGCCAAAATAGAAATACTCTTCCTACGACAAGGAAATTTATGCAGTGGTTCAAGCTCTGAAGCCTTGGAGGCATTACTTGATGACTAAGGATTTTTTTCTATACACAAATAATTATACCTTGCAATACATAATGCAACAAGATAAGTTGAATCAGAAACATGCAAAGTGGGTGGAGTTCCTTCAAAATTTCACTATTGTTTTGAAGCACATCAATGGGAATGAAAATAAGGTTGCCAATGCTTTGAGTAGGAGGTGTTTAATCATGCATGAAAGTCAAATAAAAATTCTAGGCTTTGATTATTTGAATTAATTGTACGACGTTGATGCTAATTTTAAAGAATATTTGCAGCATGTAATAATCCATTCAATAGGGACAATAGTCCATGGAAAGAGTTTATGTTGTAGGATGGGATATTATTCAAGAACAATTAACCATGTATTCCCAATTTCTCAATGAGGGAAAACTTGGTCCAAGAAAAGCATAATGGCGGGTTGGATAGACACTTTGGTGTTGAGAAAACACTTGGGAAACTTAGTCACTTCTATTTTTGGCCTAAAATGAAGGTAGATGTACAAAGGTACGTGAGTAAGTGTAGGGTATGTCAGCATGCGAAAGGGAGAAGTCAGAATGTTGGATTGTACATGCATTTACCTTTTCCCAACAGACATTAGAATTCAGTGACTATGGACTTTGTTGTGGGTTTACCGAGAATTCAATGACGTAATGATTCAATCCTTTTACTTGTGGATAGATTTACTAAGATGGCTCATTTCATTTTGTGTTCCAAAACTAGTGATGCTACCCATGTGGCTAATTTGTTTTTTGATGAGATTTTTTTGGTGCATGGTTTTAAAAAATCATAATCTCTGACAGGGACACAAGATTCATCGGACATTTCTAGAGGACCTTGTGGAATAAACTTGGCACTAAGCTAAATTTTAGCTCAATCTGTCATCCACAGTCTGATGGGAAAACAAAGGTTGTAACTAGGAGTTTTTGTAATTCGTTGAGGATTTTAGTAGGTGATCAACCAAAGCAATGGGATCATGTGCTAGCCTAGGCTTATTTTTCCTAAGATTCCATTTCAGATCTTGTACGTCATTCAAATGAGGGGAATTTGTGAACCAAGAGACTTGTGGAAGCTTGAGCATAGAAGTGCTGATGGGGAGGATTTTGAAATAGCCATGAGTGAGTTGCATGAGAAATTAAAACAAATATTACAAGACATAAGCAACAGCTACAAGCAGCGAGAAAATATACACAGGAAAGAGATAGACTTTGAAGTGAGAGACGTGGTCCTAGCTCACCTAAGAAAGGAGAGATTTCCAAGGGGAGAATACAAGAAATTGAAAATGAAAAAGATAGGAACTTGTAAGATCCTTGACAAGTTTTCAGCAAATGCTTATCAGCTGGAGTTACCTCCAGGAATTGTCATTTCACCCATTTTTAATGGCATATTTGTATTCCTACACAATTGGTGATGCAAATCAAACTTTTGGGAGTATTGACCATGATGAAGGAAAGGAACAATAGTGGCTGAAATAAATGCTTGTTGAAAAGATTTTAGAGGTTGAAGAGATTTGGATACACATGTTTCCAAGAAGACCAAAGGGACAAAATACTTGGAGTATCTTGTGAAGTGGGAAGATTTTCTGATGGAGGATTCTACTTGGATGGATGAATACACACTAAAGAAATCAGGTCATTCTATCGAAGATCTTATGAGTAGGAGCTCATAAATTTTTATTTTTTTGGGGAACCTGATGTAGGTGCATTAGGTTGTGCACATAAAAATTAATTTTTTTTGAAGTCATACCAAGAGCCTTACAATGTGATGGATTGATCACATGCTAAGGTTAGAACATTCTGAAGTTTACCTGTGAAATTTTTTTGATATTTTGTCAAGAACGTCTAGTTAAAAGAAATTTTAAATGGTTCAGGATATGATTTCATAGTTGGTAGAGAGTTAGAACTAATGAAAAAAATAGATCCTGTTTCTTGATGATGTGGACTGAGGAAATTGGTTCACATCAACGAACTAATTTCTTTGACATTTTTTGTCTTTCAGTTTTGAAAAGGAAAAAGGAAACATTTTTTCTTCAGGTTTTTTGGTGTGGCAGAGAGGAAGGTTGTTTTTGACCTCTATGTAAGGCTGAAGTTAATATTTGTGTGAGACTAAATTTAGTGAGATAGAAATTAATACATCCATGAGATCAATCTATGGGATTTGATCCTCAGTCTATGTGAACTATATGTGGCATTTGAAGTTATTACATAACTAAACAACATTCTTAGACACGTTTTTTTTTTTAATTCGCAAATCAAATTTGTAAGCATATGTGAGATAGTTAGTTTCAAATGCATTTTTGAGGATGTTAACACCAATATAAATATTTGAAGACTAAAATTGATTTGGTTTTTAAATTACTCAGTTGAATGAGGAATTCGTGCACTGTATTCCCTTTTTTCTTTACATTTGAATGAGACTAAAACATAGACTTGGCGAACCATATCACAATTGAAGTTTTAATCATAGTTTCCATCAAATTTTTGTATTGGAAGGAGTCATTAGATTTACAAGTTCAAGAATAAAGAGTATTTTGTTTCAAGCCAAGTGAAGGAGGAATTTTCGCATGAGAAAACCATAATCTCACTTACGTTGAAATTTATGATAAAAGGAAGACGAAATTTGAAATTCCATCATCTGTATTTTGTGCAGAGCAGGGTCTATTTGGTAATGTTTGAGCGATTTTCCAAAAATATCCTTGGTTGAGGAGTTCGAAGTGATCTTTAATTTATTTATTTTTGCTGACTACGTGACTGGAAAAAAGTGATTGATGTTCCTTTGCACCAATGCCTGTGCTTGAAGGGATAGGAGCCATAATTTACTCTAACTTATGCTAGTTATTTTTAATAGAATTCATCCTACAATATAAATGTGTAGTAAAAAAAAACCATTCACATGAGCACAGAGTTCATCAATTGAGCAACATACACATATTGAGACCGAAATTGTTATGTGGAAACCCAATGGGAGAAAACCACGAATATTCTTATTATTATGATGTAAATTAAGCAACCACTTAATTACATCAAGTTTTTATGATCACCCACTCACAAGAGGCCCCAACCCCCTTCAGATAGAAAGCCACCACTTGAAAAGAGGCACACACCTTTTATGAATGTACACCAGTACTTGCTCTAGCCATTGTTCTACTTTTCATATATTTTTAAAAATAAAAATATAGGCTAACACATATGCTCAGAAATATAAACCTCAGTTACCACTCTACGATCTCCTTCCCTTGAGATATGCAGCTCCACTGATAAACAAGCTCTAGTATTAGCCCTCTTCTCTAAAGTAAACGCAGTTAATTCTTGTCACTTGGCCCTATGCTCCTCACTCACTCAGACTCAACACAACAACTGTATCCCCCACTTTAATCAAAGGAAATCCTGAGTTTTGTTCCTCTTATGTGCAATTTTTTTTTTTTTATCTTTGTTTTCCTCCTGCTATCTTTTTTTCTCAATGTCTCATAGCATGCTTCTGCATGGCTATAGCTATTATTGTTCCATAAAAATTGCAAGTCCACTACGACTGCATTAAATATAATAATGGGCAAGTGTAGATTCTCAATAATTGAGAATTTAATCCACTCTACCCTCCATATTAAACAAGTACCTCTATCGAATTTAGCTTGTACAGATAACATAATTATTAAATCCTCTAAAATTCCCACATAGCTCAGAATTTACTTTAGGTATGTCTCTTCCTCTTGTTCTTGCTGCAAATGGGATCAGAGCTCAAAAAGTCAATGTTATGGTGTCCTCGAGTCATCTTCTTCATTAAATTTCCTGTGGTTTGCAAATGAGAACAAAGGAGGACTTTTTATGCAGTTTCCATTAATACAATGACACCGACCTCACTGTCAACATTTAACTCATCTAATGACCCATTCATTCTCTGTATATTGTGACCTGAAGCTACCGACTCATCCATGACTACGATGCACTTCCAAGTATGGCACATAGGCCAAAGAGTTTTCGACTCATTCATAGCACAGTGTAGAACGCTGCTGAGATGGATGTTGGATGCTCTGGTGCTTGTAACTTCTATTTAAATCCCATTTCACAAGACTTACAAGATTCCAGGTTCTTGAGCACTAGCCCACCGGGGTGAACTACTTCCAATGCTGGTCAGCTGGTCTAAGCCATTTAAAATTCTTTCCCACATTTAATTTCTTTATTCATAGCTCAGATTCCCTTGGTCACCGAAACGCGTGAAATTTTCACAAAAACAAGTCATGGGCACACCTATCGATCTCTAACATAGTGTCAAATGAACATAGTGTCAAATGTCGACAAGAACTTTTGTCACCCGTCTTTGTTACTTACAACAAAATATTGATGCTTTATCCTTTTTCAGTTATTCCTTATGGGATTCCAGGCTTTTAAGCCTTTCGGCTTTCCAGCATTTCTCTGGCTACAACGAGTTAATGTCATCATATAAACCTTTTTAAATAAACCTCAAGGGTATCAAGGTTTTAGGGTTCCCACTACCCTCGCTCAATGTAATCCTGTTACATTTTTAAATAAGCCTCTAGGGTCTCGAGCCTTCCATGTTCTGGGCTTCCTGCTACCTCAGCTCAATGCAATCCCATAAAATTTTTAAATGAGACTTCGAGATTACAAGACTTCTGGGGTTCTGAGAACTTCTCCTTATAGCTTAAGATCCTTACTTTGAATAACCGTAACTTTTTATCCAGAGGGCCATTTCAATACATCCACATACTATTGGAAAGATCTGTCCAATTAATTTCCGACTAGGCCACTTTTAAGATAAACTAAGTTGATCTCTAGAGACATAATCTCCTCCAAATTATGATACTCCCAGACCATCATAGTCATATTTTTATGGCCTCTCCACTAAGCCTGCTACTATGATGATTCCCTAAAAAATATTGCATCAACCATGGGACTCCTCTTGAACAACATGCTCATCAATGCCAACATGTGTTGCATCTAACTTTAATGCTAGTATGGTTGCCATCAATCCCAACATACCAAGCGCTACCAACCATTTAGAAAATGCCAACTATCCAACAATCTCTCCCTTTGACATTTATGGAAACAAACCAAGATCCCCTTGAAACCACATGTGGTTTTTGTGATCATTGATCTTCTTCTTAGCATTACTAAAATTATACCCCTTTGTCATCAATCGAAAAAATTACTTATGAAGTCTCCCCCTCAAACACGGCATCCTATTCTTCAATTTATCCTTCAATTTGAGTAGTTGTCAATACTCATTGTAATTGAGTCATTTGGGAGGATGCATCACAACTCCTATCTACTGTCAAAGATATACAAAGGGTTATCTTGCATGTTTCTTAGTAAAGAAGTCTGAAATTTATTCTTTAGTGGCCACATATTCAAGTGAAACAACATTAGTACGAAAATGTTCTCTTAATAAATGAAACTTGATAGGAATGTTCTTGGTTTTTTAGTGCATGACATGATTCTTAGAGATCTTGATAGCACTAGTCTTATCACACATGATTGGAATTCGATTAGTCAAATCTACCACAATTTAATTTAAGGTTTACTTCATCTAGAGAATTTTTGAGCAGAGGGTGGTAGCTGCAATATACTCTTCTTGAACAACTGATAGAAAAATGGAGTCTTATTTCTTGATGACCCAAGACACTAAGAAATATCCTAGAGAGAATGAAGCACCAGAGGTGCTCTTCCTGCCATCAATGTGACCTGCCAAATTAGAATCAATATAGGCCTTTAATTTAAACTCTCTGCTTCTAGCATACCATAACCCATTCTCTGTTGTTCCTTGAAAATATTTTAATATCCTTTTGACCACAATGACATGATTTTCATAGGGGAAGGACTGAAATATGGCCACCAAGCCTAATTATTTCATGATGTTTGGTATAGATGTTTTGAGATACAACAAGATTCCTATCATTGAGCTATTGGTCGTCTGATTTATCGGAGGAGTATCATTTTCTCTGCATAAATTACAACCTGTGACCATTGGGGTTGCTAAGTGGCTTGCAATATTCTAGTCCAAATTTCTTCATTTGTTCTCACAGTTATTTGAATTTGGAGGTGAAGACCCAATCCTTTGATTCAGAAATTTGAAGTCCTAGGAAAATGGATAGTACTCATATCATGGAAATCTCACACTCTTCCAAGTGCTCCATATCACTGCAAAATATTATGTCATCTACATACACAATCAATAGGTCGTCATCTTCATATTTTATATACAAATTTATATCTACAGTGCCCCTCATAAATCCTTTTTGCTAAAGGTATCTATCATGTCTTTCATACAAGGCTCTAGGGGCTTGTTTGAGTCAATATAAGGCCTTTTTGATTTTTCACGCAAACCCTTCATCTTCTATGAGCATGAACCCCTATGGTTGCTCAATATAAACGTATTATTCTAGATCTAAATTGAGAAAGGATGACTTCACATCCATCTAATACACATTTATGTTGTTATGACTACAAAAATCAAGAAACATTATAATAACTTCTAATATTTCTACAGGTGCAAAGGTTTCTTCAAAATATACTCCCTCTATTTGGGAATATCCTTTGCAAAGTAAGAGAGTCAACCACTTAGCCTTTCTCATTTAGCTTATTCTTGAAGACCCATTCAGTGTCTATGATATTTTTCTCTTTGGGTCTTGGAACAAGCTCCCAAGTGTCATTCTTATCGATTTGATCTAGCTCTTCATTCATTTCCTTTATCTGTGACTTATCCTCACATTCTTGAATCTGATTCTTGGGCTCATTTTGAGATATCAAAGAAAGGTTTTCACAACTTCGGCTACCATGGAATCTTCTTCTAGTTTGAACACCCAATAATTGATCACAATTAATTTTAAATTTTGGATGTTTTTTTTAATGTACCTTGAGGGAGCTTTGGACAATAGTGTTGTATTTATTTCTTATTAATCATCATCTTCATCTATTTTTTCTTGATCTAAGAATTTGGTGTCTAAGCTTTCTTCTCCACATGATTTCATGTTTCCTTTAAAAGTCTTGGATTATGGTATTATTTCATCCACTATTATATCAATTGTTGGAGCGGGCCTCCCTAAGCTGTGAATTTTGTATATTTTTGTAGTAATTAGTCTAACGCAGGGGTTTGGGGTAGGTCAAAGCCCCCAAACATGTTGTAATTGGTCAAAGGGTAGACATAGGGTCCACAAACCATGGTTTGTAGACCACGGGATATTGTAGGCTAAGTTGATATAAATAGATGGATAGTTTGAGTCTAAAGGTAGGTAATATAGAAGATTGATGCTACGTGCGAACTGTTAGGATCTGTTTGGGTTGTTTTGGGTAAGGACTCCCGCTGGCTATCTGCACAGAGATGGTTAGTCTTGTTGTGTGTGGACCCCGCTAAGTTGTGTGTGTAGGCTGTGTTTGGGTTGTAATTGGATCTTTGATGTTAATGAATGTGAAGTATAGTTGAAGTATCTGTGCATTATTTGAATTGATCATGTTTGCTATTGAAGTGCATTTGTGATATTTTCTTAAGCTATGAATGTATCTGTGTTTTGAGAAATAGCTACGTTATATTATTCTATGATGATAATTTTTGAACCGCGCATGGATGTGAATGTATTGATGAATATCTGTTAATGATAGTATCTGTGGTAGGGCTACATGTTGATTTTGTTGTTAAAATACTGCTAATAGACTTGTTCTATGCGTACCTCATAGTTGCAACGTCAATCTGCCTTAATTACCTACTCTCTCCTAGGGTAACACTGTTACCAATGAAATAAGTAACCTCACCTCAAAATGAGAACTCTAGCCCAAAAAGACTCAAAAAACATGAAAAAACACCCCAAAAACAAAAAAAGTGTATTCCAGAATGCACTTGGTTTTTTTTGAAGGTCAAATTTCAACATTTTATAAAATTATGCTAAAAACAAAATTGTTTCTTGAAAAAAGGATTGAAAAAACACCCTTAAAACAAAACCAGTTGACGTTGGAATAACCAAAAAAAAAAAATTGTCATATTTTTGACATTTTTAAAAATAGAAATAACATTTTTTAATTTTTAAAATTCAAACATTAAAAAAAAACCTAAAATTTAAGAAAAATAAATAAATTTAAAAAATAAAAACATTTTAAAGCTTAAAATTTAAAAATATATAGGATTAAAAAAATAAAAATAAAAACAAAAGAAAAATTTAATTCAAACATTAAAAAAAACCTAAAATTTAAGAAAAAAAAGAAAAATTTTAAAGATTAAAATTTCAAAATATATATATATATATATATATATATATATATATATATATATAAACTTAAATTAAAAATATATTTATTAGATTTTATTAAATTAAAAAAAAATTAATATTAAAATAACAAATTAAATTAAAAAATAAAATATTAAATTTTAATAAATAAATGAATAAACAAATAAATTTTGAAATAAAAAATAAATTCTAAATATAAAGAAAGAAAAAAAACAAACATTGTTCAAATAAAAAGTTAGAAAACTTTAAAAATCAATTAAAATTGAAAAATTGAAAAAAATAAATTAAAAAAAATATATTAAATAAAAAGAAAATTATTTTGAAAATATTAAGTTTAACTTAAAAAAAAATCTAATTTTAAATACATAATTTTAATTGAAAAAAAAAAATATAAAAATTTTATGTAATTAAAAAAATAATAATAAAAAAAATTAAAAATTAAAATATATATATATATATATATATATATTAAATTCAAATAAATTAAAAAAAAAATACGAAATTTACTAAATTTTAAAAAATGAAATGAAAAAACTAAACATAAAATTTAATAATAAAAAAAAAAGATGAAAAAAAAATCAATTAAATAAAAAAAAATACAAAATTTAATAAAAATTATTAACAAAATTTAGAAAAAAAATTAAAAACAAAAAAAAAAAAATTTAAAAAAATAAATAAAAAAACAAAAAAAATTAAATTTCAAATATAAAAATTAAATTAAAAAAATAATTTTAAATTTTTTGAATTAAAAAAAAAAAAAAAATCAAATTAAAAAAAAAAAAAAAAAAAAAAATTGATCGTGGTGGCGCCACCAATCGGCCTCTCGCCCAGGTGATGGTGAAGGCCGGCCGCTAGGTGGGAGGCTAATTCCAGGAATCGCCCTCCCGCGGCGGGAGGTCAATTCCGGGAATCGCCCTAAGGTCGATTCCGGGAATCGCCCTAAGGTCGATTCCGGGAATCGCCCTAAGGTCGATTCTAGGGCAGAGGCTTCGATTCCGAGAATCGCCCTTCCGCGACGCGGGAGGGCGATTCTCGGAATCGGCCTCTCGCCGTGGGAGGGTGATTCCCGGAATCGGCCTCCCATGGCGGGAGGGTGATTCCCTCAATTGACCTCAGGACGATTCCCAGAATTGGCCTCCCGCAGCGGGAGGGTGATTCCCTGAATTGACCTCAGGGCGATTCACGGAATCGGCTTCTCGCCGCAGAAGGGTGATTCCCGGAATCGGCCTCTCGCAGCGGGAGGGCGATTCCCAAAATCGGCCTCCCACGACGGGAAAGCGATTCCAGAAATCGACCTGAGGGCGATTCCCGGAATCGGCCTCCCACGGCAGGGCGATTCAGAGAATCGGCCTCTCGCCTAGGTGGCGGCGGAGGCCGACCACTGGGCGGGCGGGGAGGCTGCATGCAGCCTCCCCGCCTGCCCAGCTGCCGGCCTCCGTCGCCACCTGGGCGGGAAGCCGACTGGTGGCGCCACCACCGCGGGAGGGCGATTCCTGGAATCGGCCTCCCGCACAGGTGGCGGCGGAGGTCGGCCGCTGGGCGGCCAGGGGGCTGCATGCAACCTCCCTGCCCACCCAGCAACCGGCCTCCGCCGCCACCTGGGCGGAAGGCCGACTGGCGGTGCCACCACGATCAAAAAATTCTTTTTTTTTTTAATTTTTTTTAATTTTTTATATATTTTTTTTAATTTGATTTTTTTTTTTTAATTTTTTTTTTTAAATTCAAAAAATTTAAAATTGTTATTTTTTAGTTCAATTTTTTTATTTTAAATTTAATTTGTTTTAATTTTTTTGTTTTTTGTTTTCTTTTTTTTTTAATTTTGTTTTTAAATTTAATATTTTAGATTAATTATTTTTTAAAATTTAAAATTTATTCATTAAATTTATTAAATTTTAATTTAAATTAAATTTTTTTTTTAATCTTTTAGTTTGTTTGGTTTTTCATTTTTAGAATTTATAAATTGTTTCATTTAAAAAAAACAGTAAATTTATGGATATTTGTTTTTTAATTATTTGCAAGTGGTATTTTTCTTTTTTTTTGTTTTTTAATGATAATTTTTTTTATTATAATTCTTTTATTATAATTTTCTTTTTCAATTTTTTTTTTTTTTTTTTTTTTTAAAATTTTTTTTTAAAATTTGTTTTTTTTGTTAATTTTAAAATTTGTATTTTTGTTTTCTTATTATTATTATTATTTTAATTTAAATTTTTAAATTTAATTTTTTATTTTTTGTATTTTTTTTTAATCTAAATTTTAATTTCGTAATTTAAATTATTTTTAAATTTTCTAGTTAAATTTTTTTTTTAATTATATGGATTTTTTTAATAACTTAGAAAAAAATGTTTTTGATGTTTTTTTTTTTTAAATTTTTTTTTTGTTAATTTTGTTTTTTTTCTTTAAATTATGTGTTTTTTTTTTCAAATTTTGTCATTTCTTTTGATATAATTTTCAAATATTTTTGTTTTTTTTTGTTTTTTATTTATTTATTTTTATTTAAATTTTTTATTTTTACGAGTTAATTTTGTTTTTTTTACATTTTTATTGGTTTTTTTTTATTGTTTTTATATATATTTTTTAATCTAAGTTTTGTGTTTTATTACCAATATGAAAATCACCACTCTAAAAAAAAAAGGTTGATGCTGCATCAATACGTTTCAAAATTAGCATGAAAATCACCGCTCTAAAAAAAAAAAAGTTGATGCTACATCAATACGTTTCAAAATTAGCATGAAAATCACTAACATTTTAAAACAAATATTCATACTTCATACATAAAAATATTAGTGTGTCAAAAATGTGCTTAAAAAAAAGGTGATTTTGCATCACCACTTTTCAAAATCGGGTGTTTTTTATGCTACCAAAAAAAAGTAGGTAACAGTGCGGTTACCTATTTCATCGGTAACAGTGTTGGGTACGGAAACCTGGTTCCAGCACCCTCCCATACTACTTCGGGTGAGACCTTGGCCTACGAAAGCAAGTCATTGCCAAAAGGGCCAGTATTATAGGGGTTTGCTGGAAAACCTTAACCTCCGAACCTGGGTCAGTATTTCAAGGGTTTTATACCAAAAAATGGTTTCGTTGCTGGGAGCAAGAGAATTTTGAGAGAGAGATGAGGTAATGCCATGGAGTTGTTGGAGGCATGAGAAATCAGAGATCGAGGACTGGTTCGAAAGACAAATTCAGGAGTTTTCTGTAAAATAGAATCACAGCACGAAGCTAACAACTGAGAAGTGGAAGAAAAAATACATTTTCACTGAAGTATATGAAATTTTATTTGTAACATTTTCACACAAACTCCATGAGTGGTTAGCTAGGCTAGTAGAATTTTAGACATGCTGGAAGGATGATCAAGTAACACAGTGAACTCTGGAATTGATTCAATAGTTGGAGAAAGCTGACAACACAATCACCCAGTTCGTGGATCACTAGGTGGATAGTGTGCTATGAGGGTTTGTAACAAAATTCACAGTCGATGAATTGGTATCCTACTATGAAGTAGAGTAGAGGTTCTTCAAGGGATTCTGAGGTAAGTTCTTACGAATGTTGTCGCTGTTGGGTATGTGCTATATTCTTTCCACGACTAAGCACGCGTGATAGCACCCCTTTATGCTGGGCACAAGGGGTTTGAGGCAGCGGCCCAGCAAAATTTTTTTGGTGCTTAATTTCCGGTGGGTAGTCCATGCCGATGGTTTTGTGCATGGTTTTGCACATGGGGGCAACCTCCAATACATTACATGAATGAACAATTCTTGGATGATACAATTTACAAAACTTCCTTTCTATATATAGGAGTCCATGGGGCCATAATGTAATCCTAATGGGCCACAATGTAATCCTAGCCGACCTAACAATAATGTAAGGGCACAATAATAACAATATGGGGGTTACAGGGGTACAATAATAACAATAAGGGGGCTACACTAACATAATAAGGGACTACACTATTAATATAGAGACTTAACATGCCCCTCTCCTTCAACAAGTGTTGTCCTCAACGCTTGATTATTTCTTGATGCTTCTCTATAAAATTCTCATCCTCCCATGTGAAATATTCTACAGGAAAGTTCTTCCACTTGCTGAGATACTCTGAAATTGATCGTACTTGTTGAGTTCTTGTTTCCATGACTGCTTCATAACTTCTTTCGATATGATGTTGATCTTCCTGTTCTTTCATTAGATTCTGCACCAAAGTTGGGTTATCCTTTGAGAGTTTGAGAACTTGTTGTTGATGCTCGCTGTGATCTTCCACTAATTTATCATCCATATTAGCTATTATTTGATCCTTCAAACTATCCAACTTAGCCTCCATTTATGCTTTTAAACCATCTATTTCATCTTCGGTTGCTCTTCGTAAGATCGAAATTTGTTGCACTTGGTACCGTAATTTTGATATCTCATATTGCAATTCTTCCTCCTCATGCGTCATAGTATAGCTTTCTGATGGCTTAATGGGTATGGAATTATTTTTAGGAGGCATTTCAGAACCCAATACTGAAATATATGCTCAATAGGCCCTTGGAATCAATTCAAATTGATTCTTCAAACAAGACTTATGCAATTCGGAAAACAAAACACACATTTTTCTTGCTTTAAGGAGCTCGGTATTGAAATTGAATTATCTCTGTAACTAAAAATATTCGATATCTGAAATTCAGCTCTGTAGTAGCCCTCTGAAGCTTCTTTCAAATGCCACAGGTCTGACCTGATTTGGATTCTCCAAGACAAATTTGTGTCCAATCTCCCACAATGACCTAATTTTGGACTAGTTCAGTAGAGCGAACTTGTACGACTTGCCACGTGTCACTGTTTTGTTCTTTGTCTCTGAAATTGATATCCAAGAAACTACAGGCCGTGTACTTGCGACCACTTTTGACGGCACTCCAATCCAATCTCCAGAGAGAGAGTTATTGAAATTTTCCCACGATCACCTCTTTGAGATGAAATTCAGGAGCCTGAAAAAGCACTACCTTCCATAGATCATATCTCCAAAAATATTGCGAATCAAGCTCTGAAAGTTTTAGACAATCTTCCTCAGGATTTCAGCTTCGCACCCTAAAAATTTCAGCTTCTGAAACTTCGTAGAAAAAACGTTATAGCGAAAATTCCACGATGACCTGTTTAAGAGCTTGAAAAAAGGCCTAACTTCCACAGATGATATCTCCGAAAATATTGCGAACCAAGCTCTGAAATTTTTATAAAATCTTCCTCAAGATTTCAGCTTCGCACCCTAAAAATTTCAGCTTCTGAAACTTCGTAGAAAAAAAGTTATAGTGAAAATGCCACGATGACCTGTTTAGGAGCTTGAACAAAGGCCTAACTTCCACAGATGATATCTCCGAAAATATTGCGAACCAAGCTCTAACATTTTTCGAAAATCTTCCTCAGGATTTCAGCTTCGCACCCTAAAAATTTCAGCTTCTGAAACTTCGTAGGAAAAAATTTATAGCGAAAATGCCACGATGACCTGTTTGGAGCAGCGAATCCCAAGCTCTGATACCAAATGTTGTGTAACCAGCTCCAAAAATAGAAGAAAAGAGATATCCACGCCTTAGAAATAAGCCACTTCGAGGGGGAAACCTCCAATACATTACATGAATGAACAATTCTTGGATGATACAATTTACAAAACTTCCTTTCTATATATAGGAGTCCATGGGGCCATAATGTAATCCTAATGGGCCACAATGTAATCCTAGCCGACCTAACAATAATAATTTAAGGGCACAATAATAACAAAATGGGGGTTACAAGGGTACAATAATAACAATAAGGGGGGCTACACTAACATACTAAGGGGCTACACTATTAATATAGGGACTTAACATGGTTTTTGGGTACGATGGTTTTCGACCTCTGGTATTTTTGTAGATCCGGTCAAGGGAACTATGGTTATGTTCTAATCCAGGGTTAATGGATTAGGGTTCATGTATGCTTTGGCATGTATATATATGTGTTGTAACACTAAAAGGAATATAATGGAAAATCAAGCTGGTCATCTCGATTTGGGATCCAGGGGAAAATCTCTGTGTTTATATGTTTTATGTTTTATGCTCTCGCTATTGTTTATTTTCTGTTATAAGATTCGCGTGTAGTTAATTTCTGTTCAGGGTTAAAACCTACATTTGGTATCAAAATTGTTTCAGCTTCAAGGGGATGCCTTTACTGCTGAGGGTTTTTTCTCAGGCCTGAGGTAGACCCTGTTCAGTGGGAGATCTGCGGGATCGATTCTTGCAGTGAAAGAAGATGGCGAGCGGTGGGAAGATAAAGATCGAGAAATTTAATGGTCAAAGTTTTGATTTATGGAAGCTCAAGATGGAGGATCTGCTGGTGGATAAAGATCAGTGGATCATGGTAGATCCAGGTACTAAACCAGTGGCAATGTCAGATGAAGACTGGAAGAAACTGGATCAAAAGGCTAAGAGCACAATACGGTTGTGTGTCTCAGATTCACTATTTTTGAATGTATCTGGGGAAGCTACGACAAAGAATTTGTGGGAAAAACTTGGGACTTTGTACCAATCTAAGTATCTGGTGAATAATTTGTTCCTATGGAAAAAGCTGTATAACCTGAGGATGAAGGATGGAGAGTCGGTGACAAAGCATCTGAACGCCTTCAATACTGTGGTAAGCCAACTTTCATCTGTTGATATTAAAATCTCAGATGAAGATAAGTGCATCAGTTTGTTGTGTTCTCCACCAGACTCATGGGACATTCTGGTTATTGCAATAGGTAGCAATACAACTACCTTTAATTTTGATGACATTGTCTCAGCCTTGTTGTCGAAGGAAATGAGACGGAGAAATATGGAGGGCCAGAATGGAAATGCCTTATCTGTACGAGGAAGGTCCCAAAACAGAAACAAGAATAAGGTTTCGAGTGGGAGATCCAAATCTATAGGGAGATCTAAATCTCCTGGAAAGTTTGTAAAGGGATGCTGGAAATGCAGAAAGGAAGGGCACTACAAAAGCGAGTACAGATCTAAAGCTCCTGAGAAAGGAAAGGGATGTGATGATGCTCCTTCTGCAGAGGCAAAAACCAACTCGGATTAAGGTGGGGATGTGTATTTGGCTTCTTCTTCAAATACACATGTAAATCATGAGTCATGGTTGATTGACTCAGGTGCATCCTTTCACTTCACTCCCCATAGGGAGTGGTTCTACGAATATGAGAAATATGATGGTGGTGATGTCTTCCTAGGGGATGATAGGAAGGCCAGAATCATCGAACGTGGAAAGGTCAAGCTGAAGCTGCAAGGTGGAAGGATTAGAACACTTCCTGGTGTTCTGCATATTCCTACATTGGCCAGGAATCTGATTTCTGTAAGCAAGATGGATGATGCAGGTGTAAAAACAGTGTTCGAGAAAGATGCCTGCAAGATGGTTCGGGGAGCACTGGTATTAATGCGGGGAGTTCCGACTGGAACTCTGTACAAGCTACAAGGTAGCACTGTTATTGATAAGTGTCATTTATTCCCAAAAGTGGAGCCAGTGCCCAGTCGTTCGATGAAAATACCAGCAGGTATCAAAGGCTTGGACATATTGGAGAGAAGGGCCTTCAAATATTGCATGGAAATGGTATGGTAGAAGATATTTCCAATTTCTCTCTGGATTTCGATCTATGTGAACATTGTGTATATGGGAAGCAGAATTGGGTGAGTTTCTTCTTCCGGTGCCAAGAGGAGAACAACAACAAGATATTAACTTTCAGATAAAGGATGTGTTCGGACCCGGCCAGTTTCTTCCACCGGAAAAAATTCTTGTACTATGTTTCATCTAGATGATTTCCTCAAGGAATACATGGATATATTTCTTGAGGAAGAATGAAGCATTTGACAGATTTGAAGACTGAAGGCCTCCGTGAAAGCCAGAGAGAAGAAGATAGCGTCGAGGATGATAATGGTGGTGAGTCCCAAGAAACAGCCCTAAGAGTTCTGCAGAAGAGCGGCAGTAGCATCGACGAAGACTACTCCATACACACCTCAAAAAATGGGAGTTGCAAAAAGAAAAGAACATAACACCGATGGAGGTGCGAAAGAAGCATGCTTTTAGTGGTGCTAGGTTAGGATGGGTTGTAATTGCGAGGCGGAGATCGTATGCTATTTGTTAACAGATCACCTTCATCAGCATTGGAGGATAAGACTCCACATGAGGTATGGACTGGTAAGAAACCCTCTCTTTCACATCTAAGGGTATTTGGATGTGATGCATATGTACATGTTCCAAAGGAGAAAAGGACTAAGTTGGATAATAAATTTGAAAGGTGCATCTTTATTGGGTATAAGGATGGTTTAAAGGGTTACAAGCTTTGGAACCCAGAAACAAGGAAGGTTGTGTACAGCCGAGATGTGGTGTTTAGAGAAGTGAAAGATGTTGTTAAACATGAAGTCCTACCAAAGGAACCCGAGAAGATAGAGTTTGAGCTAAAGGAGGATGAATCAGACTCTACAACAGAAGAAGACTCAGAAGATGAAGAGCCACAAACTCCAGCTGTGAGAAGATCAGCTCGGGAAAGAAGACAACCAGAAAGGTATAGTCCATCTACTTTATGTTCAAATTTTTCCTTAACTATAACTGATGATGATCCCAGAACTGTCAGGGAGGCAGTAGATTCAAAGGATGGAAAACTCTGGAAGGAGGCCATGGTTGATGAAATGGCATCCTTGCACAAAAATGAGGCATGGGATATGCTGGAGTTGCCGACTGGAAGGAAGCCCATCGTGAGAAAATGGGTGTTTAAAAAGAAGATGAATGTAGAAGGCAAGGTGGAGAAATACAAATCTCAGTTGGTAGCAAAAGGTTATTCCCAGGTGTCGGGAATTGATTTTGGTGATATTTTTTCTCCTGTTGCCAAAGTTACTTCTATTAAATTAATTTTATTTGTTGCTACTGCATTTGATTTTGAGATAGAACAGATGGATGTGAAGACAAAATTTCTTCATGGCAATCTAGAAGAGGATATCTACATGAAGCAACCGGAAGGCTTTATGGTGAAGGGTAAGAAAGAACTGGTATGCAGGTTGAAGAAGTCTCTGTATGGGTTAAAACAGTCACCAAGGATGTGGTATCAAAAAATTGATACCTATATATGGGGACTTGGCTTCACCAGAAGCAAGGAGGATCACTGTGTTTATTTTAAATTAATTGGTGACCGTGTTATTTATTTTGTCTTCTATGTGGATGATATGTTGTTGATTGGAAATGACAAAGAAATTATCCAATATTTGAAGACCCAACTGTTCTCCAAATTCGACATGAAGGATCTTGGTGCTACAAACTATATTTTGGGCATGGAAATTAAGAGAGATTGGGCAAAGAGGAAGCTCGGTTAAACCGTAGGAAGTATGTCGAGACTATATTGCAGAGAAAGAATATGTAGTGGATAGCAAACCTGTGTGAATGTTCCTATTCCCGTAAGTGTAAAGTCGTCTGCTGAAGTGTCCCAAGACACAAGAAGAAGAGGAGGATATGTCTCATGTTCCATATGCAAGTGCAGTGGGTAGCCTGATGTATGCAATGGTCTGTACTAGACGAGACATTGCACATGTAGTGGGAGTATTGAGAAGGTTTATTTCAAACCTAGGGAAGGAGCATTGGACAATAGTGAAGCAGGTTTTCATATATTTACATGGCACTAGTGATTATGGCTTGTGCTACCAGGGAAGACCAGGATTGGAAAGAATGCTAGAAATTCGTGGTTTTGTTGATGCAGACTGGGCTGTAGATCTAGACCAAATAAGGTCTACAAGTGTGTATGTGTTTAGCCTATTTTGAGGCGCAGTCAGTTGGATGAGTAAAATAAAGTCTATAGTGGCTCTTTCAACTACAGAGGCAGAATACATAGCAGCCACTCATGCAAGCAAGGAAGAAGTTTGGTTGCAGAGATTGTGTTCAAGTATGGGGTTGGTATAGCAAGCTGTAAGGATAGACTGTGATAGCCAAAGTGCAATTTTCTTGGCTAAGAACCCTGCTTATCATTCAAAGACAAAGCACATTGATGTTCAATATCACTTTGTTAGAAATATAGTTGAGGCTAAGAGGGTGTTGCTGGTAAAGGTGGACACTTTGAAGAATGTTGCAGATGCATTGACGAAGTCTGTGAGCACTCAAAAGTTCTCTTGGTTTAGAGAAACAATGGGTGTTGAAGAATTGGGCCAATGACTAAGCTCTCCTATGGCCCCCTGCGGAATGAAAAAAACAAGTGGGAGAATGTTGGGTATGTGTTATATTCTTTCCTCAACTAAGCACGCACGATAGCCCCCCCTTTGCGTTGGGCACAAGGGGTTTGGGGCAGCACCCTGGCGAAAATTTTTTGGTCCTTAATTTCAGGTGGATAGTCCGTGCCCATGGTTTTGTGCATGGTTTTGCACATGGTTTTGGGGTATGATGGTTTTCGGCCCCTGGTATTTTTGTAGATCCGGTCAAGGGAACTATGGTTATGTTCTAATCCAGGGATAATGGATTAAGGTTCATGTATGCTTCGGCATGTATATATGTGTGTTGTAACACTAAAAGGAATATAATGAAAAATCAAGCTGGTCATCTCGATTTGGGATCCAGGGGAAAATATCTGTGTTTATATGTTTTATGTTTTATGCTCTCGCTATTGTTTATTTTCTGTTATAAGATTTGTGTCTAGATAATTTATGTTCAAGGTTAAAACCTATAGTTGCTGCTAATTAAAATATTACTGTGCGAAAAAGGCATTTTGTGCAGCCACACCGAATGAATGACCTCTGATCAGGGTGAGAGTACAACACAAAGTGTTAAGTACTACCAGGTCAACCAAGAATGGGATAGATCTATCTACATCCCATTAATAGAGTCATTTGTGCACGTAGGAAGTAGTCCTCTGGCTACACCACCTTCGAGTCAGCATAAGGGAAAGAACTTACCCACACCTCTACACGAAGAAGATGACATGGATCATATTTATAAACTTACCACGCGGGACGAGGACTAGATTAATCCTACTGCTGATGGTGTGCTTTTTTGGGAAAAGGACAGTGAATTCCTCTCTGACTCTGATGGGGAAATTGAAAATTGGCAGAATCAGTTGCACGACGTATCTGCGTTGCGATGTCTTCGGACCACAAAGAGCTTCCAGTGTATCTCCTTAGAGGTAAGAGAACTACCCTACTTTGATGGTTCTGGTAGTATTAGAAATTTTTTTACGAACATTTGAAGCCAAATTTGCAACAGATCGAAGAATGTGGGTTCTTAACCTAGAAATGCACTCAACTCCTGCATGATGGTGGGAAACACATAAGGGGAAGTTCTAGGAGTGGGAAGAATGTCACGAAATGATGATCCTGCGGTTTGAACCCTCGGTTCTCCTGTGTGTAAAGACTTTCCTTGGCCCATGAGACCCGTGCAAGCACTTGACCACACGGATGGAGGAATAGATTGAAAGGGATAAGAAAGAATGGGTTTGCCTATTCATTCATGCCTTAGGGCCAATCCCCACTGCATGGTATGTAGACGCAGAGCTACATCAGCACACCCACCACTGGGAAACTATGAAGGATAAGTTTGTAGGGACATTCGCATTGGTAGGTGGAACTGAGGTACTTGAAAAAGCCCTGCATGATATAGATGCCCTAGTATTTGATGAATCATGCCCTTGTGTGGAGTACGAGGCACCAGCTTGGGATACGTAGATGCAAGATATTGTTAACTCCCACAATATATCAGTGGAGGAATGTGATGAAGACCCACTAAATGTCACTATCTCGAAATCAAAGGGAGAATGCATCATGGCTAGACCCCCAATACAGACCGTCAATGTGACCAAGACTCTAAAGGTAAGGGAATTCAACATTGGAACATAAGAATAGCCTAAGATTGCTAAAATTGGGGACTATTGGGATGATGACAGTATGGGGAAAATAACAAACTTCCCATGGAGTACAAGGACCTATTTCCTACAAAATTATTAGAACTCGAGGGTATTACAGGGGACCTAGGGGTCCTATGCATCACTTTAAAATTAGATGTACACCCTGTCAAGCAACGAATTTACTGATTATACCGCAAGTATAAATAGAAAAGATGGGAAGAAATTTACAAAATGTTAGCCACAGGTATCATCGAATGGGTAGAAGAGTCAGATTGGGTAAGCCCTATGGTGGTCTAGTAGAAAAAGACCAAGGGAGAATTAAGAATTTGTGTTGAAATCAACAAATTGAACGATGCATACGTACATGATCCCTTCCCTACACCATTTTCTGAAGAAATTCTTTATAGTGTGTGAGGGTAGGGGGTGTACTCATTCATTTATGGGTTCTTGGGCTACCATCAGATCAGAATTGCACCTGAATATTGCAGAAAAACTACGTTTGCTACGGAATGGGGATCCTTCCAGTATACTATCATGTCATTTGGGCTCAAGAATGCCCCTCCCAGGTGGTGCTCGCAGTATTAAAGGATTTTATCCACAATTTCTTGTAGCTATATTTTGACGATTGGAAATTATTTGGGTTTGTAAAGAAGCATGTCTCCAACCTGCGCTTGATGTTGGACGCTTGCAGAAAACACTAGATTTACCTTAACATCAAGAAGTGGATATTCTGTGTACTGTTTGGGATCTTGCTAGGGCACATAGTGTGTCGGCAAGGAATAATGGTGTACCCCACCAATGTAGCAGTTAATATCAACCTAGTAGTCCCTACAACTGAGAAACAACTGCGCTCTATCCTTGGACACACAGGCTACTACAAGAAGTTCATTCAAGGGTACGCAGTGATCACGATACCTATGGGAAAACTGATGAAGAAATATGTCTCATTTTTTTGGGCTAACGAGTTTCAGAAGAGCTTTGATTTACTCAATGAAAGGATGGCCTATGTGCCTATCCTCATATTTCCTTATTAGGCGAAGGTACTTCATGTCCATGTCGACTCTTCAGGAATCGCCCCTGGAGCTATCCTCACGCAGGCGAGGGAAGGGGACATTGACCAGCTGGTTGCATTTTCCAGTAGAAAAATATCTAGTGCAGAGCGTAACTACTCCACTATTGAGCATGAGGGTCTGGCCGTGGTATATGCCCTGCAGAAGCACCAACATTATCTGTTGGGTGGCCACTTCAAGATGTTCACAGATCACTTAGCTTTGAAGTACCTAGTGAATAATCCTGTGTTGGGGGGGAATATTTGCCGATGGTTACTGCTATTTCAAGAATATGACTTTGAGATAATTGCGAAGCCGGGAAAACTAAATGCTAGTCCAGACCACTTATCCCGAATTGAGAGTGGTGAGGAACCGACCAACCTAGAAGAAGGACTTCCCAATGCGTAACTGTTTGCAATTAAAGTGGTTGATGCGCACTTTGTTTACATCATTCACTTATTAACAATGGGGATGGCACCTGTCGAATATTTGGTACAACAGAAAAAAGAGTTGTTAACGCGCACAATGGACTTTACCATAATAGCAGGCCATTGTATAAGCTAGAAGCTGATGAGGTACTGCGAAGATATGTTTGGAGCATGAAAGGTAGGCCATCTTGGTAGAAGCCCACGATGGCATAGCAGGAGGTCACTACGTAGGGAAAGCAATGGAGTAGAAGATCCTGAGAGCTAGGTTATGGTGGCCCACATTGCATAGTGACTCTCATGACTATTGGAAAGCTTGTGACACATGCCAAAGGACAAAAAGACTATCGCACAGAGGCGAAATTCCCTTGCAGCCATAGATGGCTCTACAATAATTTGACAAATGGGCCATAGACTTTGTAGGGACCATCAACCCACCAGGGAAGAAGACGAGTGTCTACTACACCATTAATGCAACTAATTATGTAACCAGATGGGATGAAGCACAGGCTTTCAAGGATTGCACTGCAGATACTGCTGCACACTTCATATTTGAACATATTCTAACTAGCTTTTTCCGTACAAATATTTTTATGAGCAATGGAGGTACGCATTTTGTTAAAGAAACAATACAGGCTTTGATTGAAGAATTCTGGATCCATCATGCAAAAGTTACCCCCTATCACCCGCATGCAAATGGAGCAGTAGAAGCTTTTAATAGAATCTTGCAATAGGCACTGACCAAGGTCTATAATGTTGATCGAAGTGACTGGGATGTGCGCATCCCATCGGTCCTTTGGGCCTCTTGAACCACATGCAAGAATATGACTGGGAAAAAAACTGTTTCGGATGGTTTATGGAAAGGAGGCCATTATGCCCATGGAGTATATTATCCCTACCCTGCGCATCGTAGCCTTTATGAACATAGCGGATCTGGAATCACATAATATTGACCGCACAGAAATGTTGGAGACAGATATGCAGCTATGGTCTAAGGTGCAGTGCGACCCTCTCCTGTGTGATTTTACTCAATAATTGCACCAGAGGGAGGCAGATTTTGAACAGCTCGAAGCTACTATGTTGTCTTTGATCTCCGCTCAGTGCATGGAACAACTATGTACCGGCCCTACGCTTAGAGATGACATTGAAGGGCTCCTCCACAAAAATAAGGTTCTCAACGACCACCTCAAGCCTTGGGCCGATGAAGCCCTCAAGCTATCTTAGGAAGTAGACATTGCAGTTAAGCTACTTAATCAGACCCTGGAAAGTGTCACTGCTGCTTCTGAAGGCCGAACTTCGCAGAATTTGGTGGATATTTCTAAGAATGTTGCTGTGTAGAGCGAAGGAATGATGCCCCTGCTGGTTGATGCAATCAAGCAGGTTCAGGATAATATGGAAACCCCATGGTCACTGTGACTCGGGATGAGTCACAAGAATGTGTTGGGGGCCTATTGGAGCGGGGCTCCCTAAGTTGCAAATGTATATTTTTGTAGTCATTAGTCTAACGCAAGGGTTTTGGGGCGGGTCAAAGCCCCCAAATGTGTTGTAATGGGTCAAAGGGTAGACCTAGGGTCTGCAAACCACGGTTTGTGGACCATAGGATATCGTAGGCTAAGTTGATATAAATAGATGGATAGTTTGAGTCTAAATATAGGTAATATAGAAGATTGATGCAACGTTCGAACTGTTAGGATCTATTTGGGTTGTTTTGGGTAAGGACTCCTACTAGCTCTGTGCACAGAGATCCTCAATCCTAGTATGTGCAGACCCCGCTAGGCTGTGTGTGCGGGATGTATTTGGGTTATAAGTGGATATTTGATGTTAATGAATGCGAATTATAGTTGAAGTATATCTACATTATTTGAATTGATCATGTTTACTATTGAAGTGCATATGTGATCTTTTCTTAAGCTGTGAATGTATCTGTGTTCTTAGAAATAACTGTGTTATATTTTGTTGTGATGATAATTGTTGGACTGCACGTGGATAAGAATGTATTGATCTACATCTGTTAATGATAGTATATGTGGTAGGGTTACATGTTGATTGTGTTGTTAAAATCCTGTGAATAGACTTGTTCTGTGCATACCTGATAGTTGCAACGTTGATATGCCTTAATTACCTAATCTCTCCTAGGGTACAGAAACCTAGTTCCAGCACCCTCCCATACTACTTCGAGTGAGACCTAGGTCTGCGAGAGTAGGTCATTTCCAAAAGGGCCAGTAGTATAGGGGTTTGGTGGCAAACCTTAACCTTCGAACCTAGGTTAGGACCCTTCAAGCCAACATCAATGCAGTCCTTAACTCTCTTTGTCCTTTTTTTGTAGCATTTGTATCCTTTAATTCAGGCCGAGTCCCAAGAAATATACCCTCATCCTCATGGGAGCCAAAATTTCCAAGATTTTCATAATTCATTTTGATCAAGTATTTTCTTCCAAACACCTTGTAGTGTTTTACTGATGCAAGTCTCCCCTTCCATAACTCTTAGGGAGAGTTAGCATTGCTAAGAATGAGTTGTGTTCTATTTTCTAGGTACATCGTTTCTTTGGTTGCTTCTCCCAGAAAGGTGAGAGGTACAACTCCGTCATCCATCATAGCTCTATCCATATCTTTAATCATTATGTTATTTCGCTTGGCTACTCCATCTTTTTGTGGAGTTCTGGCCACAGAATCTCACCTCCTTATGCCATGCTCTTCACATTTTTCTTCAAACTATCTTGAAGTGTATTTTCCCCCTCTTTTTGATATTAAGCATTCGATCTTTAGATCCTTATCGTTCTCTATGTCTTTAAATGTCTTAAAATGTTTAAGAGCTTCTATTTTTTATTTTAAGAGCATTACCAATGTTGCTCTGGTAAAATCATCAATAAAAAACATAAAATACCTTTCTCCTCTGCAAATTTTGTCCTAGGTGGGCAAGAAATATCAGTGTGAATTAGCTCCATAGGTTTAGATGAAGAGAACTCCTTTGTCTTGAAATGAGTCCTGGTCTTCTTACCAAGTTGATAAGACTTGCATATTGAATTATCAAACCTTCATAGTCTTGGAAATCCTCTTACAACTCCTATCTTTTTGAATTTTATCAAACTATCAAAACTCATATGACCAAGTCTCCTATCCCACAACTGGGTTTCATTTTTCTTTCTCAAGTAACATCTTACTATGGAGTCATTAAACACAGACATTATTGTGATTTATGGATTCCTTTCCCACCACCTTTCCATTTTTTTCATGTTGGATCTCACAATATTTGGATTAAAAGGTCACATTATAGGCACAATCACACATATGGACCACGCTAAGCAATTTTTTCTTGAGACCCTCTACATTTAGTACATTTTTAGATTTAGTATTTTCATTAAGACTGACTATGCTCTTGCCCTTAATTTTTGTTGGAAAATTTAATGTGACATTAATGTCTCTGTCCTTTTCTTTTGGAGACAAGAATTTACTTTTATCCCTGGGCATATTATTGGAACAACTACTATCCACATAACCTTTGTTTTCTTGATCACGTGCTGATAAAGCAAGTTCACATCCCATGTTCTATCCAAACTTACATTTCCAATTATTCTTATCCATTTAAAAAGTTTCCCACCAAGAATTCTCAGATTTAGATGAATACTCAAATATTGTTTTTCATTCACTTGAATCATACCCAAATTATTACATTTGAAGCACTCAACATCACTCATCAAGAATGCTTTCTATTTCGGGGAGGGTTTTTAGATCTATAATTTTGATACTTATTGTATCCGAAATTTTCATCCCTTTAAAGTTCGACTCTTCCATCATCAATAGCTTTATGTCCAAATGTATGAAAGTTATAAGATTCACAATAAAATAAATTAGAGTACCTGAAGTTGGAAAGTTCATGAGTTTGTACATGAAGGTTCATCTGGTTTCTTGTTGATCGATTAATTCTTTGTTGGTATGATCCCTTTTGAAAGTTGCAATTTGTGTTAGAGTGATGTTATCCTCTCTTGATAGCTACATTTTTACCTTCGTTGATTATTTCTTGAAGCACATTTTCATAGTTATGAGGTTCCTCCAACCCTATAGACCTAAAGATCATATTTCTCATAGAATATTCCTGTGGTCTAGAATATTCCAGACGAGTCTTGTTTTCCTGAGACCTTTGACTATTCAGAATTTGATCTATATTTCTTGTCCTTTTTTGAAAAAAAATCATTGACACCATTCTTAGTCTCCAGTCTCTCAAGATCCACTCTCATAGAGACAATTTTTTCCTTGAGGCTCTGAAAATTTTCTTCCCATTCATGGATTATATCATTAATAACTTCTTATTTTCATGTCACTTCTTCTAATTTTAATTTTAGGGAGAAAATTTAGATTTTTCTTCTCTTCTCGTATTTTTTCACATGTTTTTTTTTTATTCTAGTTGAAGAGCCAAGCTGTATTTACTTTTAATGGCTTATTCAAGTTTTATTTTTAATTAAAAAATTCCTCATTTTCTGAGTTACACATGCCTTCTTTATCATACTATAAATACTCTTTTAGCTACTTGTTCTTTCTTTTGGCCTTGTTTAACTCATCAAGAGCACTGATGAGTTCCCCTTTAAATTCTACCACTCCTACTTATTTTTATTATTCTTGATAGTTTGTAATATTTTATTTCTTGGATTCAACTCCAAATTCCATGAGTAGCCTCTCATTTTACTCATGCTTTGAGGAATTTTCACTATCTAACTCTAGTATCATGCTATCCTCTTTGGAGTAGAGCTCTTTCTTTTTAGAGAGACTCTTCTTGTGATGTTTTTTAGTTTTGAGTTTGAAATTTTAATCATATTAATTTTCTTTGCTTTCCTGGTAAGGGAACTTGGATGAAAAATATACAACTCTTCCACAATCAGAGAATTTTAAGGGAAGATTCCCTTTATACTTTCTCGTACCACACTTTAATTTCCTACTAAAGTGAGCTAAATCTCAATCACATTCACAACCTAAGAAATATTGATGGTCTCTGTGCTACTTATCCTTCTTGAAAACCTTAAAATTTTCCTCCTTTGGTTTTGAATTCTTTGTTCATATTCTCATCTAATAGGATTTTAGAGTACCAAGAAAATGATCCATTGTGAGACTTTTTAGATCAGGCATCTCTTCAATGGTAGATATTTGGGTATTAAATCTCATAAGTAGAGATCTTAATACTTTTTGAACAATTATATCTTCTTTGATGGCTTTACGAATGCTTTTAATCATATTGATTACTTCATCAACTATGATGAAGTAATTTACTATGCTTTCTTCTTCACTCATCCTTAATACTTCAACCTCATTCTGAAGGTTTGAAGTTTGGCCTGCTTGAATTTTCATATCCTTCATGACTTTGATTCAACTTGAACCACACTTTCGTATTATACTTACAATGCATAACTTTTAGAAGTTTAGATTAAACAAGGCAAAATAGAATGACATTCTTGGCTTTAACATTATTTCCATACACCTTTTTATCACATGCATCTGTGGGAGAGATAATAGTAACATCATAATATATTGAAGAAAGAGCTCCAAACATCTATTCCCAGGGACAGAAGATAGGCTTCTATCCTAACCTTCCAAAACGGATAGTTTGTTGCATGAAATACTAATATCTTACTTGAATAAGCATCATCAAGCTCTTTCCTAGACATAATTACTTATATATCTACCTTCCAATCGTTAAATTTTTCCTAAAGAAAGTTGGCTGTAATACCAATTAATGGGATAATGAATTATTGGGGGGGGGGGGGGTGAATCAGTAGTAGTGATGTTATTAAAAAATTATTCTCAGTACTTGTAGTACCTTTCACTTGTGCTAGTTATTTGTAAGAGAATTCAACCTACAATATAAATATGTAGTAAATAAAACCATTCACATAAGCACACAATTCATTAGTTGAGCAACACACACATATTATCACATGTATTTTTACATGGAAACCTAATGAGAGAAAACCACCAATCTATTTTTTATTATGATGTAAATTAAGCATCCACTTAATTACATCAGGTTGTTTGTGAGAACCCACACACATGAGGCCCTAACCCCCTTTATAAATCAACCCACTACTTTCTAAGAGGCACCAACCTCTTATGAATTCAGGCCAGTACCTTCTTTCGCCACTATTTTCCTTTTCATACAATTTTCAAACTAAAAAAATAGGCTAATACATATGTTTAGAAAAATAACCCTGATCTACTATGGTATCAACTACTTTCCTTCATCTCTACATCTCCATTGCTCAACAATATCTAGTATTAGCCCACTCTTATACAGTAAACACTGTTAAATCTTGACACTTGGCTCTCTTCTCCTCACTCACTCGCATTGACCAGAAATGCGCACTGATATCCCCCACTTTCATGCGAAATCAGTGAGTTTTTTTTCCTTTTGAGAAAATTTCATATGTCTGTTGTCTTCACTTATGCTATTGCTCAATGTAATGTTACGTTTCCATCGTTCATTCAATTTCGCCGACAAAAAATGCGTCAATCGTGAAATGCATTGCCAAGAATGGGAACTCAGATTCTTTCGATTTGAGAATTTAATCCATGTCTACCCTACACAATATACAACTACATCTATTTAATTCAACATATGTAGATAGCTTGGTTCTTCATTCCTCTTAAATTCCCACAAAGCTCAAAATATACTTTAGGTATGTCTCTTCTTCCTGCTCTAGCTACAACATGCCATTAGAGCTTATAAAATCACTAGTATGGTGTCCCTGATCCATCTTCTTCATCAAAATTTCTCATGGCATGCAAGAGAGAAGAAAGGGGGCTTGTTTCAATAATCACCATTAATACAATTTCATCAACCTCTATGTGAATTTTTTCTTGAACTACTAACCCATTTTTTCTATATGTATTGTTCCCTAGAGTTGTCGACTCATTCATGAATATGAGACACTATCAAGTATGGCACATAGGCCAAAGAGATGCTGACTCATTCATATAACAATATATAACCTTTTTGAGATGGATCACAGATTCTCTGGTGCATGTAACTTCTCTTTAAACCCCATTTCACAAGACTTACAGACTTACAAGCTCTCAAGCACTGGCCCACCGAGGTACACTACTTCCAATGTAGTCTATTTTCTCTAAGCCCTTTAAACACTTTCCCATAATTATTTTCTTTGTTCATAACTCGAATTCCCTTAGTTTCCAGAACAAGTGACCTATTCAAAAAAACAATTCCTGGGTGCACTTATCAATATCTGTCAAGCTATCAAATGTCGGCAGGAACTTCTATAACTCGTCTATATTACTTACTACAAAAATATTGGCGCTTTATTCTTTTTCCCTTATTAATTATGGGCTTCCAGGCTTCTGATCCTTCAATATTTCAGGTACTTATCTTGTTACGCCGGGCTAATGCCATCCCATAAACTTTTTAAATAAACATTTGCGCTTCTGGGCCTTCCAAGGTTCCGCACTTCCCTTTACCTCATCTCAATGTAATCACATAAATTTTTTAAATAAGCCTCTAGGCTACCGAGCCTTCTAGGGTTTTGGGCTTCCCACTACCCTGACCCAATGCAATATTGCAACTTTTTTAAATAAACATCCAGGCTTCTGGGATTTCTGGGCTTCTGGACACTACTCTTTATGGCTAAAGATCCTTACTTTCACTAACCATAGCTTTTGATACAAAGGGTCATTTTTAGACTTCCACATACCGTTGGAAATATATTTCCATGTAATTTCCAACTAAGCCACCTTTAGGAGAGACTGATATGATCTCTTAAGCCATAATCTCCTCCAAATTCTGAGGCTCCCCAGCCATCATAGTCATATTTTTATGGCTTCTCCATTAAGCCTACTACTATGATGATTCTCTACAAGATATTGCACCAACCATGGGACTCCCTCTAAAGAACATGCTTATCAATGCCAACATCAATTTCCTCTAAGCTCAATGTTAATTTGATTTTCATCAATGCCAACATACCAGGGTCCACCAACCATTTAGACAATACCAACTGTTCGATATATGCTTATGCATGAAATGTATAAAATTTGGAAAATAGTTAAAAATATAACAATCACTTAGAAAATCTTAATAACATGAGATATGACTTGGGAAACCCTTTTGGGATAATTTTTTTTTGGAAGGGGTGGATGCTCTATTCCCTCTTTCTATGAATGGAAATGGCACATATACAAAGTAGCGATACCTATGACCTAGGGGCTAATAAATATTCAAATCATATATGTTATACACTTGCTCTACCCACTCTTAGATACTCCACTCTAATATAGAGAAAAATTAACTAGAATAGAATTAAACCCCTTTTCATTCTAATGGTCGAGTTATAAGACAATCTGATACCCAACTAGGGGAAAAATTAACCCATTCTTCCCTCAATGTAAGTTACAACTCAACCCTTCTAGCCTCTTGTACATATACCACTCATGGACAACCCCTTCTGTAGGAGTAATGGGTTTGTTCTAGTATCCTTTATCATCATGCTAGAAAAAAGAGGAAGGCAAACATCTGAGTGACACACCTTTCTCATATGACCTCCGTTATAGGATTTTATATTGTCAATAGTAAATTTATTAGTGTACAATAGTGCCAGGGGGTCTGGAGCAAGTGAGGTTTTTTGGACCCTAAAATGCCTTGTTAAATTCATTAAATTGCCTCTAGATGGTTTTAGAATCCAATTCACCAAATTGTTACCAACTAGTTAAAATTTTCTTGTGTGTTGATTCCTTCAATTTTTCCACACTAAAAGCATCAAAATGGATGAAGAATAATATAATTATCCAATATAGATCAAATTATGAAATTTTTTTATGGTCACCTATTTCTATAAAAGGGGATCTAATGTACACTAATAATATAGAAAAAGAAATATTTTAATTTGATGGAATTTTCCCTTTAAATGATTCTTGAATATAAATCCCATATATCCCCTCATAGTATATTCTTAAGTCTCTTTTTTAGATCTAGATCACAATAATTCAATAAATTTTATTGTCAACCCTTCAACTATAACTTTAGAACTATGTGTAAAGATTTTGGATGTGTCAAATATTGAAGAAAACAAGATTGTTCGAGAAAGAAAAAGTGGTGCCTAAGAAAATCCATTAATCATTTGCATTGACCCCTAAATCCACAAATGTATTATTTAAAAAAAGCATACTTCTTATAATTTCATAGTTTGTTGTTTTCCCTCATCCACGACGTCTTTTTATACTTAATAATCTTCTTGATATCCATGAAAGCCAATGTGCCTGCTAAAAGTGATCATTGAAAGTGGTATGCATTATCATTAACACTGATCTCAATTTGTTAGGCTATTGGAAAAAATCAACACAAGTAGTTATAAAACTACCTTCTTTGTGACAACTGCTCAGACTTGATTATGACCTTGAATCAATTACTCAAATAATTTGACCCATATCTAAGTAGTTTCAATGGATTATCCAAATAATGTGGTTAGTGTATAAGCTAAGGATGATTATCCACTCAACAAAATTCATAAATTAAATTAGCACTTAACTAATAACGTTTTATTTTAACAAACATTTGAGTTTTCTAACAACTTACATTAAGAAAATATTTAATCAAAATGTATAAGAGACCACTATCCTCGAATCACTTTGCAAAAATTTAATAGTATGTAATAAGTTTATAAAATGTTCATTTCATGGGTTGTGGTGGTTAGGTTTATATAAGTTATGTGGTCTATTTCGGAGTGTGACTATGTACGTCTATTGAGAAATTTCCAAGCCAATCACAATATCTTCTTACATTTGGAAAAAAAATAATCATAGAGTATCTTTTGGAATTTAAAATAAAATCATAATAAACCTAGGTAGGTCTTTTTTTGTTTTATAGATTCGTTAACGTGAAACTTCTATGATTTAACTCTCAATCCTCCTTGAACCTGTCCAAGGAATTTTTCCTTTTATCACTTTTATAAAAGAAATCGAGTCGAGGTCAATATTAATAGTGAATTTAGTATTTTTATTTTTCATTGTCAACTTCCTTCAGAAATGAGTAGTCTAACAGGTCGACGAAACACCCTTCATGTTTCATGCCTGCTGATCGCCAGAGAAACCCCTTCCGGGAACTCATCCACCCCATCAACATGATTGGGGCCTGTCTCCTTGAAGGAATTTTCTCGATCTCTGTCGATGTCTCAACTCTTTGTATCCATTAGTTCCAATTGATTCCATCATCGTCACCATCTCCAAAATTTCTTTTGCACGCTCACTGGCTATGACACAAGAACTCTCCTAACCAACACAACCAAACATAGAAATGAATTAATGAGGTATTGTCTAATAATTTCGCAAGCCTCCCTTCTATTTTTTGATTTCCATTCACTCCCTGTTCATTTTGAAACCCCTGCACCCTCAGACAGAATCATTAGCTTCGAAGAAGTGCTTTCATTTTCAAATACCCTGGACCCTTAGAGGAAATCCAATTTCCCCACTTGGGTTTGTCAGCTTCCATTTTCACTTGCATGTAATCTGAGAAGCGAATTTTGGTGTCACCCATATTCTAAGTTGAAAATGGAGTCATCTTTGTGTTGTTTATTCATGTAAGAAACTACAAATAATAATTTTTTTGTTTATATGTTAATTTACTTAGTAGAATTAAACTAATCCCCCAACTCGTGAGCCATTATCTATTATCTTTATAGCCTCATAAAACTGTAGTTAACATGTACTTATGATCCTTTCATATCCTACCTATGTAGGTTCCATCTCTGGTTATAAACATAATGTTTTGTTCTGCATATTAATTCCCACTATTCATTGTAAGACCTTTTTTTTTTTTAAGCTTAGGTAGATCCTTCGCATTTTATATTAATTTAAAACCAGGCAACAATGATACAAAAATTAGACCTCAACTTGCCTATAGGAAACCAGGTCTGTTGGCCATCTAAGTGCAAAGTAAGTGAACCAAAACATAAATAGTGTTAATAATCTATACAAAATCTGACGATACTGAATATATAAGTCTGTATATACTGTCATTTACATATAGAGAAACTAGCCACTAAAAAAAAGTAACTGATAACATTAATCATCTTCTGACTCGACAGTGACAGGATCTTTGGCACTGGAACCATGTATGTCCACCTCAACCTGTTGCATTGATTTGATATCCTTCTTCATTCTTCCTAGTCTCGCATACTGATGCAACTGACGGAGGTTAATTTCCTAAATATTTCTAGCAATATCTACTAGAGTAGACTCCATCTTAGATTCTGATGTCTCTTGAGTTGACATAACTGCTTTTGCTAACAGATATTTTATCAGCCAATAAGTTCTAATTGATTGATGGAACAGAGACATACGTCCTCGGGTATGGCATGGATCAACCACAACATTCTATACGTCTTCAGATGCCATATCATCCTCCATATTCATGTTATTTAGCACCTCAGTTTCCCAACCATAAATACCGGACTTAATAGAATGAGGAACTTCTGTTGCAAACGTCTGCACTAGTGGCTCCAGGAGTTTCTTTTTCGATTTCCTTCCTCTTTTCAGAGGTTGCGGAGAGACAGACTTATTACATTTAACCCCAATTTTCTTCCTGCCTCGAGTTTTCTTTACCATCTTAGAGAAACCAGGAAAAGACTCTTCTGATACTAAGAACCAAACAACATATCGAGGATAGATACATGTCAGAAAACAAAGAAAAGTATTGTAAACTGACAGACAAACATTTTCCCATACCCAAGTTAACAGAAGCCACAATTTTTAGAAGCTTAACTCTGACAACATAACAGAGACAACAAGGTATAGATCTACTCCACTCAAAAACAACCCAAATATGGAACTGACAATTGACCGACCTCCAAACAGAGGCTCTATGAACCAACTTCGAAATAGGTAACTCCCTCCCGGTTATCCATGGCCAGAAGCGAAACCCACCAATCTAAATACCAAGTAACCCATTTACAAAAAGACAACAGAAGGCCTTAAGCAACAACATAAACTTCCCAATCACAGAAGGAAACCAAGAAAACATGTTATCCTCATCCGACAAATTCTTCTCAATATTATGCAACATTCTACCCCATTTCCTAACAGAGTAGAAATCAAATATTGGGAAGCTAAAGACAGAGACAACAACCAACCCCATTTTCCAGATTATTATAAAAGGATTTTTATACAGAAAAAAAAGAGACCCCATTGCTAAATTAATTCTAATACCATTATTAATACTTGGTCATTGTAGAAAATTTTGTAAATTTCACTTACTCTTACTCTATTCCATGTTTTCTCACCAAATTTGTAAAGCCCTTACACCTACAGGAACTCATAGTGGTGCTCATCAAATCGAATTCCCTTGCATTTTTTTAACAACAATACAACAATGTTGTATTCACCTTATTACTGATAGCATTTGTTTAGCTTCATCCTACACATTACTAATTTATATTCCATAAATAAATCTCAGTATCTATCTATGTTATTATACATAAATTATGATGTATGAAAGTGTAACTAATATATAACTAGCAGACTATTATATAATCATCATTAACTTTTCTGGAGAGGAAATGTCATTATCAGTTTCTTTTTTAATTTATACACACAATATTGTATTGTTTGACCAGTTTCCTAGAAGAAAGAGAAGAGCACACAACCATTTTTTACTTGTGAATGGCTAGGAGAGCACCAAACTTGATTGCTAGAAATCCATCTTTTCGTTTTTGTAGCAACAAATTATTTCACCACTCGGACAAATAGTTGGTTTTTTGTTGCAACAAATCATTGGTTAAATGGTGTGGAAACTCATTGGTTAACTGTTGCAACAACTCACTGGTTGGTTGTTGCAATAATTTTTTGTTTTACTATTCTGACAATTCGTTGGTTGAACATTGTGGAATATCATTGGTTTATTTTTGATGCAATCATTGGTCGACCATTGTGGCAACTCATTCACTCAAATTTGTAGCAACTCGGTGGTTCATAATTGTGGAAACTCCCAGCGTCACCGTTGCAACACCTTTTTGGGTTACTGTTGCAATTACTCCTTGGATCACCAAATGGTAAAGCAAGTCAAATGGGAAATAATCATTTCCCTTCCGGTCCAATACCCTAAAGAAAAGATCATATTTTATATAAAGGATTTATAGTATGAATTACATACAAATAAATTGGAGATTGATTGGATTGCAAAAATCCATTCAAATATAATACAAGAATTTATTAGAGGAGAGGAGATGAACATAAAATTTCCATCCTCTTTCACTTGGGTACAAAATAAATTCCCAGGCTCAAGGCCGATTGGTTCCTTGTGATATGAAGTGTAAACTTTTTAGAGATGAATTGTTTAGATTTTGGTATTAATAATGGTCGATCATTTTTCATATGTATTTAATTTTAAAACATCTTTATGTAGCCATGTGTATTCATATGGCCCCGGGGACAAAAGAGGGCAAAACAAAATGAAGAAAAGATCCTCATTTATGAAAAAGAGGGATTGTCAATTCCATTTCAATGTAAAAGATATGGTTTAAATCCCCAATATAGCGATAAAAACATATAACATGTATGAGCAAGAAGATAGCCAAGGATGGCATTTTCATGGCCATCATAACACTTCAGGTCATGTTAGGTCCCTGCATCAAGCAAAGCTAACAGGGGACATTTTTTCTATGTAGAGAGTCGTTTCTTATTGGAAGTGTCAATTGACTCAGTTTAGAAAATGCATGTTAAAAAATATGTTGACATGAATTCTACAACTCGGGATACGAATTTTTTTTTGTACGAAAGATTTTGTTAACATATATAATCATCTAATGTTAGGAAAGTATTAGTTGCATAAGGATTATGAAACGAGTGTGAATATTTGGTATAAAAAAATCCAACATGATTTTTTCTTTTATCAAAAGCCCAACAGTGGATAGATCCCTTTTATAGTTGAAATTTAGACGAACTATATGTTGGAGACAATGGTGAAGCTATTGAATAATAGATTAATAGCCATGGATTCAACATTCAACGCAACTTAATATGGGGTGTGTGTATTAAGAATGATTGATCTAGTAAAATAATTTGATTTTTAATGATTGATAATAATTAATGAGCTAAATTTGACTTCATATATTATTTTGAATGTTATAGTATTAGTTGTACACATTCATGGTGTTTGATGAGAAACAAAGTGGGTTGTCAGTTACATGGGTGGTTGTAACAACCTTGTCAAAAATCCATGTAAAAATTAATAAAGGTACAATGATACCTTAGTCATGGGACACATATTCCAAGTTGAATGTTTGGAAAAACATCCTAGTGTGGGTACTCATATGGTTTATTATGGCTATGAAAATTTGCAAAAGAAATAGCGAAGGATTTGGAAAGGAAAAGTGTCATTTATTGACATTTTTTATGAAAATAATTGAAAATAGGAGAAAATGGATGTGAAAGGTCATAGGTTGCATGTGCAGAGGAAAATGAAGGAAAAAAATGGAAAAATGAAGAAATTAGAGGCCTCGTTAATAAAAATACATTTGAATATGGCACGAGGGTGATTGGCTGAAAGAGGGATTTGGTTAAGGTCAATCTATGGGTGGGTGGTTCGTGGAAGTGCCATATCGGGTCGACGTATGTAATCATGAATAAAAGCTCCTTATCCTTAGTATCTTATGGGAAAATATACTTGTTTATAAGTGTTTTATATGGATGTTATATGCTTAATATTTTTATTGGTTATATGGTGGTTATGAGTGAGTTTTGTGAGAGTGATGATGTATGGCTCTCATCATGTTTGATTAATAAATTAATATATGTATTAATATATGGTAATGAAGTTATTGTGATGAGGAATCAATGCTTCTTAGTGATTCTAATATAGGTGTGAGACTCCTATGCTCATATTTTTTGTTTTAACCTATAGAATGCATATTTGCAACAGGTTTGACAAAATATTTGTCATCGCTAGTAGCAGTCTGGTCAAGTCCTTGCTCAAGTATTTGCATTTGTATCATTATTTCGATGTTACTTTACATTTATATATGTTTCATGGAGTTCTAGGCCATGGCATGAGTCTTAGCCCTAAGAAAGTGGCACAAATTTTGGATTAGCTAACACAAAACTATCTAGAAAAGTCCCCGGTCACAGGCATGCCTTTCTATGGGAGTGATTGAAGGGTCCCAATCGCATGCATGAACATTCATGGGAGTAACTGAGGATAGAAAGCCGTAAAATGTTATATTTTATGAGGGGTTGGTCACTTGGAAAGGTTGGATGGCTCCTAGGGGTTATGTTGTATGTGTAGAAGGTCAAGTTGGTTGTGTTTTGACAGTTCCACTTGCTTAACTTATACATAGGGAGTTGAATCATATCATAGTAACTATTCATCACATGTTTACCCCAGTTGGTGGGTTACATGGATAAATGTGGTAGGAGGGTGTTGTAGAGTGGTATCATAACATGGTTTCACCGTCCTTGGGTGATGTCTCATTTCCATTCTCCTTGGATAAATCTGTTGTTGTATGTACATGTTGGTTGCATATATCTCCTTGTGCTTGTGTTCTATGTTCTTTCTGTGTATTTATGGCATTGGTCAGGATTATAGTGGCATCACCATGTAAATTTTGATGGCACCTTTACTAAATGTATTTTTTCTGAGTGTGTGTCACTCATGTATTGGTTATGTGTGTCAGATTTTATATGGTATTATGCATACATTGACTAGATCATGGTCATTGTGCATGAAGTCATGGTATGTGGTCAGCATATTCATGCATTAATAACTAGATAATGGCTGATAAGATGCTTATATTTTTCTCTGATTATTTATATATATGTATTTTGCTAATCTAATCGGTCTTGCGGGCATGATATCCACCTCGAACTATAGTAAGGTATGCTAGTATTTTTATGATTTGGTTTAGCTGACATAATATACCTTCTAGGAAGAAGAGATAAAATATGACTAGAAAGATAGTATACTATAGAGATTTTCCCTATGAATCATATGAAAAACATGGTGTTGGGAACTCTTTTGACTTAGCAGAAACATTGAGGAGTTTTAAGGAATAAATAAGGAGTTGCAAAGTAGATAATTACATAATCATGCAGGAACATGAGAAATAACCAGAAGTAAATGCAAAAATTCTTTAGAGTTTGTCAAAATTGTAGAGACAGGGACCACTTCAGATCAAATATGGACAAGATGATAGGACTAATGGAACCTATGACACTATATGCCATAGTGGGTATAGCCCAGAGAGATATGACATGATGAGGGATGGCAGGTTATTGGATACTTGGGGAAGGAGAGGCGATCAACATAGGTTTTTTTCTAGTGATGGTTCTAATAGGTCTGGTGGTTATCATCATTATCATCCTTACACAAGAAGTGATAGGGGATATATGTTGGATGAGTTTAAGAAATAAAATGCACCTACATTCAATGGCAAAATGAAGAAATCACGAGATGTAGAAGAATGGTTTCTTGAAATGAATAAGTTCTTAAGGTTACACGATTACTCAGAGAACATGAAGGCTAAAATAGCTACATTCAGTCTTAAATGTAAAGAAATATCTAGTGGGAACATGTAAAGAACGTCATAGCTAATTATGAGGAGGACTTGAATTGGAGTGAGTTTTAGAGAGTATTCAGGAAGAAATATATATTAGAGAGATACTATGACGATAGGGAAAAAGAGTTTTATGAGCTAAACATGGAGGAGAAATCCAATATTTAGAGATTCATCAGTGAGTTGTTGGTATTATTCAAATATAGGATTGAGTTTGATGAGCCTAGATCATTGGAGGAGGCCATCTAGAAGCTAAACAATTTTTATGAGCAATCAAAGCACAGATTTGAGACTAAGTAGGACTAGAAAAGTAATGATAATAATAAAGTTAAATGGGATAAGAAGTGATCAAGACCTTAGGACACAGTTAACAAAGAGAATGCATCACCACACAAGAAGCTCAATACCATTAATAAAGGGTAGGGATTTCAGTATGAGGATCAGAACAAGGGTGCAAGCTCGAAGCCTTTATAGTGTTGAACTTGTGGCAAAGAGCATCACAGAAGATATTTTCCACAAAATCAGGGTGTTAGACCACAAATATATAGTGCTCAAGAGGCGTAGAAAGTGGGGAATGTTGGACAAAGACTTCCTCGAATTTATGTAGAGTTGGATAATTGGTAGGAATTTTACTAGACATATATTATCAAGATAGAGGATAAGCTTTGTGATCAAGTTGTTTCTATTTTGATTGACCCTTGATCTAATTATAGTTATAATTATCTTAATCCTGACCATGTTGATAAGTGTGGTTTTAATAAATAATTGCATGCAGAGTCTTGATTAGTGCAGTTGGCTATAGGTACAAAGAAGCAAGTTCATCATTGTGTAAGCAATTATGCATTTGAGTTGAATGGTATGCTTACATCTACACATGTGGATGCATTACCATTACATTTGTATAACATGATTTTGGGTATGGAATGGTTGTATCTTCATAGGAACAAAGTGGACTATTACAACAAATATATTGAGTGCTTGGATGAAAATGGAATATAAAGAGTCTTGCAGGGTAAGAAGAAGGAAACCTCATTTAGAATGGTAATGACTATGTAGGAAAAGCATAGTCGCACGAAAGGGTGTGTGATATTTGAAGTGCATATTTATATTGAAAAATGTAAGGAAGTTGAGGATGCATATGTCTTGAGAAGGTACCCAATTGTACAACAGTTGACGATGTATTTCCCACAAAGGTTTTAGAGTTGTCGTCTCACAGGGAAGTGTATTTTTCTATTGAGTTGGTACCAGGGTAGCACCATCATCAAAATGACCATATAGGATGAGCACCAGAGCTAGTAGTGTTGAAGTTGCAATTAAAGGAAATCCTTGAAAAAGGATACACTAGGCCAAATGTATCTCCATGGGGCACATTGATATTTTTTGTGAGGTAAAAGGATGGTACCCTTAAGTTATGCATTTATTATAGGCAATTGAACAAGGTGACCATTAAGAATAGGTATCTGTTGTTGCGGATTGATAATTTGTTCAATCAGTTGAAGGGAGTAGAAATGTTCTCAAATATCGATATGAGATCAGGATGTCATTAGGTAAGCATTAAATAAGATGAAATTTACAATACAACTTTCTGGGCCAGGTATGGGTATTATGATTTTGTTGTATCTCCTTTCGATTTGACTAATTCTCTAGCTACTTTTATGTGCTTGATGAATAGTGTGTTGCATCGTTATCTAGATAAGTTTGTTGTTGTATTCATTGATGATATATTGGTATTATTATAAAAATGAATAAGATCATGTCGAACACTTAGGAGCAATATTGATATTGTTGAGAGCGTGTTAGTTGTATGCCAAGCTTAGAAAATGAAGTTTCTTTCAAACATAGGTACATTTCTTGGGACGTGACGTTTCCAGGGAAGGAATATAGGTAGATACAAAAAGGATAAAGGGTATCATGGAGTGGTAAGATCCTAGGAATGTGTATGAGGTAATATCATTTATGGGGTTGGCAGGGTACTAGAGGTGCTTCATTAAGAACTAATCTCGCATTGCATATCCTATCATGTCATTACAAAGAAAAGGTAAGAAATTTGAATTGACAGAGGAATGTGAAGTGAGTATTGAGCAGTTTAAATATTTGTTAACAAACTCTCTAGTGCTAAATATTTCATATCTGGAAAAAAATTTGTGGTATGTATAGCTGCTTCGAACATAGGACTTGGTTGAGTTATTATGTAGGAAGGACATGTAGTATGTTATGAGTCACAAAAACTAAATTAGCAAGAGTAGAATTATCCGAAACATGATCTTGAGTTGGCAGCAATCATCCATGGATTGAAGATGTGGAGGAACTACCTTCTTGGTAGGAGGTTTTTACTGATGAGCGATCACAGTGGATTGAGGTGTCTATTTGACCAACTAAATTTGAATGCAAATAAAGCTAGATGGTTGGCCATGATCAATGACTTTGACTTTGCGATCAAATACATTAAAGGCAAAGATAATAGGGTTGCATATGCTCTTGGCAGGCGGATACAAGTAAACCATTAACATCTATGAGTTCTTATGGACAGGTTTTCAGGCCTGTATCTTACATGCAGGTGAGTAGGATAATAGGTACATGGCACTTAGGCATAGGTTAAAACATGGTACATATATGGGCACAAGTATAGGTATAGGTACAGGTACAGATACAGTGGCAGAGGATATGCATTATCATCTCATAAAAAATGGATTCATATGATTTAGAGATATGATATATGTGTCAGACAACAGTGATATAAATAAGAATAGCTTGAGGGAGTTTCATTTAAAACTGTATTCATGTCACCTGGGATATTAGAATATAGTGATAGTGGTGAAGAAGTTCTACTACTGGTTGAACTTGAAGAAAGAAGTGGTGAATTTTGTGGCGATATTCTTGGATTGTCAGTATGTAAAGACAAAGTGTAAGCATCTAGGTGGGTTACTACAACCGATCTCAATTCCAAAATGGAAATGAGAGATCTTTGATATGGACTTCATCATAGGTTCGCATAGGACATCTAGACATCATGAATCAATTATGGTTGTGGTTGACAGGTTGACAAAGGTAACACACTTCATTTTAGTAAGTCTAATTATTCAGCCAATTCTGTAGGATGAGTATTCATCATAGATATAGTGAGGTTGAATGGTGTTACATAGAAAATTGTGTTAGACATGGATGCTAATTTTACTTCTAGTTCCTCGAAATATTTATTTACAAGTTTGGGTACAAATTTGGCCTTCAGTACAACTTATCATCGATATAAAGATCGATAGACAAAAAGGTTCAATAAGATATATGCGGAAAATTTGAGGATGTATGGGATGCATCAATAATGAAAGTGGGAAGATTCCCTTCCGTTAGTTGATTTTTCTTTAAAAACTGGGTATAAAGAGTCTTTGAAGAGTCTATATGAGGCATTCTATGGTCATAGTTTTAATACTCCTATTAGTTTGAGTGATCTAGTTAATAGGGTATTGATAATATTGGATATGTTGGAAGAAATGGAAGAGGAAATGCGAGTAATCAAGAAGAATTTGAAGGCATAAAAAGATAGACAGAAAATATATTCATATCAGAACATATTATTTAAGGAGTTTCAGGTTGGGGAACATGTGTACTTGGGCGTCAAGATTAGGAAGAGCTCCTTAAGAACTGGATCATGTTCCAAGTTGGCACCGCGGTATTGTGGACCTTTCACGATTCTTGAAAGGATTGGAATAGTAGCTTATTGAATTGCACTACCTCCGTCCATGAAATTCCATGACGTTTTCCATGTGTCATTTCTTAAATAGTATGTTAAATATGTTGATCATGTGATTTATTAGTCTATATTGTAGGTGGAGCTAGAAGGGGAATTCCAGCCAGAACCTTAGTGCATTTTGTAGAGAAAGATATTCATGCTTCGGAATCGAGCAATTGAGCAAGTTAAAGTGCAGTGGAAGCACTTCGGGCATGATGAAGCTACGTGTTAGATGAAGGATTAGATGTGGGGTATGTACCATTCTCTATTCACTAGTTTAGTGAATGTTTTCGTGTATGATTTGGTGTGATGTTTTGGTTTATGTACATATGTATATGAATGTAAATACCATGATAAGTTATGTTATAAACATCAAATAAGCGGTATGGGTGTTATGTTGTTATGATTTTCATGATGTTATGTTTTCATTATTGTTTACTTTTCAGTAGGTGTTCATTGTAAGTACTGCAATGAGCTAAGGTATAAAGCTCCATGGGAAGTACGCTTTTCTTTGATAAGTATTGTTGGTTTTAGGTTTCATTGGATGTCGAGGATGGTGTAACCCTAAAAGGGAGGGTTCTGTAACAACCTTCATAAAAAATCCATGTAAATTTTAATAAAGGTAAAATAAGACCTTGGTCATGGGAAACATATTCCAAGCTGAATGTTGGGAAAAAATACTAGTATCGATGTTCATATGGTTTATTATGGCTATGGAAATCGGCAAAGGAAATGGAAATGAACTTGGAAAGGAAAATTATTTGGAAAGGAAAAGTGGCATTTATTTATGAAAATACAGGAAAATAGGAGAAAAGGGAGGTCAAAGGTCACAGGTTCCATGTGAGGAGGAAAATGAAGGAATATTATTGAAAATTGAAGAAATTAGAGGCCTCATTAATAAAAGGCTTCTCAGGATCATTTTACAAAAATTTTCTGGTTCATTTTTGGAGCTCTCATTCTATTCTCTTTCTCATGATATTGGACACTTAGAGTTTTCTTGGAGCACTCTTAGAGTAGTGTGGAATACTTGGGATTTGGAGAAATAATGCAAAGGAAAGCAGGAAAGCGTAAGAGGACATCGAGATTGGCAACTACAACGGATTTTTCTTGCAGGTACATAGTTGAATGTATGATTTCCTTAATAGGTTTTGCATGCGTGGAATATATGTGTGGTTATTTGGTCATGATATATCATTGACATGGAGGTTTTTCTAGATTGATAATGGTCTTTCCTAGCCTTTCCATTTCCTAGATAGCCATGGTTTTGTGCATCTTACTTTTTTTTTCTAGTTGGTTTTCATGTGCCTTTGGGTATGGGTTGAGTTATTAGTTCTTTGAAGCCTTGGTTGGACAAACTCTCTAGAATAAGTGTAACATCTTGGGTTCAATTACTAGTCCTGGAATTCTTGGTTGGAAAAAAACTCTGGAAGCCCTTGGTGGGTTGAGTTACTAGTCTTATAAGTCATGGTTAGAAAAACACTTTGGAAGCTCGATGTGAGCTATGGGTTGATTTATTAGTCCTAGAAGCCTTGATTGTAACAAACACTCTGGATCCCTAGACAACTTGGGTAGAGACAAATCTAGTTATGGTTAGTAATGTACAGCTATGAGGTGGAATCGCTAGTTTAGGGTTGAGTTAGTTTGGCCTGTGGAAGCCCTAGTTTTTTTTTATTGATTTTTGTTTTTATGATATCCCACATTCATGCTTTGAATATGGAATGAAGGTGATTAGATGAAAGACAGATATGCTTCAGCCGAATCTATGGTTGGGTGGTTCGTGTAAGTCCCATACCTAGTCGGCCTATGCAATCATCAATAATATCTCTTTCTCCTTGGTATACTATGGTTAAATATACTTTTTTATATCTGGTTTATGTGGCTATTATATCCTTAATAATTATATTTGTTATATGCTAGTTATGAGTGATTTTTATGATAGTGATGATGAATGGCTCTCGTCATGTTTTATTAAGGAACGAATATACAATGAATGTATGGCTTAATAGATGGGAATGCACTTATTTTGATGAGGAATTAATGCTTCTTAGTGATTCTCAGATACGTGTGAGACCCATATGCTCAAATCTATTGTTTTAACCTGTAGAATGCATATTTGTGACATGTTTGATCAAATGTCTGTCATGGCTAGTAGGGTTTTAATCAATTACATGTTCAAGTATTTGAAATTGTACCATTGTTTTGATGTTACGTTCCATTTCTAGAAGTTTCATGGATTTCTGAGAAGTGTCCTAAGTCATGGCCCTGAAAAGGTGGCACTGGATTCAGAGTCATTGGCACAAAACTACCTAGAAAAGGGCCCAGTCGCATGCATGTGTTACTGTGGGAGCAAATAGAGGGTCCTAGTCACATGAATTCCCATGTCATTGGAGCGACTAAGGCTTTAAAGAAGTAAAATTTTAGTATGACTCAGGGGTTGGTCACCTGGAAGGATTGGATGGCTCGTGGGGGTTCTATTGCATGTGTAGAATGTTAGGTTGCCTGTGTTTCATCAGTTCCACTTTTCAATTTCTGGAAGATTCATGGAGTTATGGGTAGTGTCCTGAGTCATGGCCCAGAGTCAGTGGCACTGGATTCAGAGTCAGTGGCACAAAAATACCTGGAAAAGTCCCCAGTCACATGCATGTCTTATTGTGGGAGCGAATAGAGGGTCCCAGTCACATGAATTCCTATGTCACTGTAGTGATTGTGGCTTTAAAGAAGTAAAATTTCAGGTTGTATCTGGGGTTGGTCACTTGGAAGGTTTGGATGGCTCCTGGGAGTTTTGTTGTATGTGTAGAATGTTAGGTTGGTTTTGTTCCATTGGTTCCACTTCCTTAACTAATACATAGGAATTTGAATCATATCATAGTAACTAGTTGTCACATATTTACTCTGTTTGGTTGATTACCTGGGTAGATGTTGGAGGAGGGTGTTACAGTGGTGGAATCACATAATACATCATAAGAAATTTCACTATGGTTGTATCACCTCATGCATAGGAGTCACCAAGTTGATCATAATTGGAAATTTAATTCGTTCATGGTTGATGATGTGTTGGCAGAAGTTAGTGATTTAAGGTAACTTTAATCTTCTTATTTTATGGTACAACTTGTATTTATTTAAAAAATAATGTGCTTGAAATGAATTAAATTTGGCGGGAGAATCAGAAGGAGAAATGTTATCTTGTGTGTTTTTCACATACGTCGAACATGGATAAAAATGTCAATTGATTGGATAGTAGCCCAGAAATAGAAAAAGTGATGTTTAGTGATTTGGGTTTGATTTTCAAATATTGTTCTAGTGATGAAGTGAGCACTGAAATTAATGAATTATTCAAAAAAAATTCTAATGAGGGGAATTTATTATACTATTTCCACAAAAATGGGGTTGCTAGTGATAATATTTTTAAGTTGAAAAACACTTTCTTACATTTCTCTTTTTGGTTTTCATATGGATGAAACATCTTCATTAACCCAATATTTCTACAATTAGGGTTGTGCGTAAATTTTTTTTTGGATTTTCCCCATGCAAATTAGGAGACAAACAATGATGTGGAGTCATACAACTGTTAGCTAAAGAAAAAATTTCTATATGATTGAAGAAAGAAATGTAATCGTAGGATGGATTGGTTGATATGCATTGTTATAAAAAATGTCGAACCTCGTTATCAGTTTAATGAAATTATAGAAAATGAAGGATTTACAATAATTACAAGAAATATAAATAGTTTAAATCATCAATGGAAAAATAAAAAAATTCTAGATAATAATTGTAGCCCTCCTGAGAAAATGTGTCATTTTTTTTGGGTGAGGAGTCAATCTAAACCTAATCAAAAATATCTTGCCACTTTTCATCGCACAAATTTCATAGCTTGTGTTTTCCCATGGTCTCTTCATGGAAATGTTTGCAAGCATGCCATAAAGGTGGGTTGGTTGTGTTCCCATTGAATGGCTTCAAAACAATTACTCAATTATCATAGCACAATTGGTTCATACAATGACCCTACTGAGATAAATATAAAGACAATATCAGATCTTGGTGAAGATGCAAACCCATTTTCCATGGGTAGTCACAATGTTGATGTAAATGTTGAAGGACTTTAGTTGGCCAAAGAGGATTTATTTGGCTACTTAGACCTGCCTCGAAACATTCCTCTTACTAACTTGACCAAGATTTAACAATTGGTTGCTTTGGTTAAAGAAATTATGGATGAGGCCAACAATATTCATATTATGTATTATTAATTCACGTGTGGGTTGGGTGTTTTTGATTCATATTTGAAGAGGAAGAATAATTTCTCTAGCCCAACAAATAGAAGAAAATCAAGAAAGAAAAAATGAAATATTGGAAATTGACTTGAATATCATTGCAGATAAATATGAACCATATATGAGTTTGAACAACTTAACAACTAAGGTCATCCTCACTACAGCAATGCATCGTTTTCCAGGTTTGTTGTGATATATTTGTTTTCAATTTGATTTTGGTATTTATTATTTTATTATATATATTTAATGTATTATTGTTTTCTTGAATATGTTGATGTATGTTTGATAGGTGGTGAGTTTATGTTTGCTAATTTGGGAAATTTGTCCCAATTTTAAATTAAGGTCAATAAGTAACTCCATGAAATTACACTCAATATTTTAATACATTGATTATTTAGTATGTTATGGAAGATAGAATTAACATGGTTGTTCTATAATTTCTTTATGCTTGCATATATTGGTGTCTAATCATGAATCTGATATTTAAATTGGAAGAAAAGAAATGGAAATGTAACAAAATTTGCAACGGTGAGGGGGAGAATGTCAGCAACTATGAGGGAGTGAATGTCAGCAAGAACACAATGATCACTTTGAAAATGGGGATGAAGGGGGATGTTAATGAATATTGTTGATACTATAATCACTATGTATTTCTTCACCGAGATGAAGATACCATGTTGTTTCCATAATTTCATTCCAACATTCAATTTTTTTTAAAGGGTATATGACGTTTTATATATCCTTGTTCGCATATAGATCATCGGATAGCGAAATCTAAGACCGATCTAGTTACTCCCACACTATTTCATGCAAATAGTATAGTTAAAACCCTTGTTAAGGCTATCTTTAAGTTTAGGTAGTTAAATGGAACTTTATTTTACGTTTTTTTTTCCTAAGGCATCCCACCTTGCTTTACATCCTTCTTTTGTTACAGTCTCCAATATTTGAATCTTGCATATGCAATATGAAATAGTCTCCTACCCATTCCCTGGTAATAATCTCTTATTCATATGAGAAAATCTCCAAAAATTGATGTTATTTTATCACCTATGCAGGTATGTCAAATTCTCCTCTAACCCACAAAATGTTCTCACCATTTGTTTTCCAAAATTTATGAGCTTCCACACAACTAGTCTGATTTCTCAAATAAGATACAAAGTGAAACCATTTTTTTATTCAACCTAGAAAGGCATATTTTTGATGATATCATTCTTTTTAAGCATCATAAATATTTCCTCCAAGTACACATTATAAATGGTTGAAGTATCCCTGGTGACTAAGTACACCATCCGTTAACTGTCCAAGTTGTTTCTTCTCATTCTCCATCTTGGTCACCTTCCTTTGCATCTCAACAACTGTGTTTTTATGTTCTCCTTAAAATTTGTTTATATATTCTTCCCATGTCTCGCAAAGGTCATCAATTAATTTTTCATGAAAATGGTAAGGTATTAGATTTCCTTTATAAGAGGGTATACACAGGGATATTTTATTTTCTGGTTTCTCATCCTTTGTTTTCAAACCAGTGTATTTAGTCATATTGGTCTCTAGTTCTTGATCCTCTATTTTCGTAGCAGTGTCTTTGGTTAGTTTAATCTCTAGTTCATGTTACTGTTTACAATTGTGTATATGGTCAATTTCATCTCTAGTTCTTGATCCTTTGTTTGCACAACATTTTCATTGGCCTTTTTTCTTCCAAGAGGTATATTTTCTTGTACCCTTGGAGAAGGTATATTTATGACACAAATGGGTAGGGAGTCTGTAACTTGGGCCAATAAATTTAATATTTCAAAACATTATTTTTGTATGAGCTTATCTATTAGGGTTTTAACTGTGTTTTGAAGTTGTTGTTTTTCCATCTAAAGAACTATATTCTTCATTAAAAACAAAATATATAGAGGAATATATGAAGGGGAACTTACTATTTTAACATGTTTATTTGTTAATTCTAGTGTGGTTTATTGGTTGTGTTAGTGCATTCCTCTCAAATTTTATGTTTATCTTATGCAGTCGTTCACCCGCCTCAAGGAATTACCTCAAAACATTAGGTTGGGGTTTCTAGGGTGCAAAAAATGGTTATCTCGTATGGGGTAGCCATGTCTCTTTTTAAATTTCTTCTTTTGTTGCATGCGCAACTATCCCTGCTACCTCAGATCTACCCTTCCTCTAATCAGTTTCAAATTATAGATCTATGTCATTTTCGTACCCCTAAAATCTGTGAATATAATCCATCCAGTCAACTTATTCAAACACTGATCTAATGTGGTAAAATTTAAATTCGTGTAGTGATTCTTCAGCAAGTTCTCCGTGCACTCTTGTGCCTCCCATGTTTAGTTAGAGTTCACAGTGACTATGGTTGTGTTTGGAAAATGCAACAATTTGAATATGGGAGAAAGGAAAGCAATGGAAGAGTTGAGAGTAATAATGTAATATTTAATAATCTAAACATGTGGCATCATTTAATGTGGTCTCCATTTGGAATCAACGAGTCCTTTTTTTTCTGCTTATGAGAGATTCCACTTGTACACACTCAGGAGATGCCACCACAAAAATCTTTGAAATGGTAGTGAAACTACTCCATTAGGAATTACTGGAACCCATGTAATTGATTTTCGGCGCTGATTTTCCATCATAATAATTTAAAGGTTGTTTACATGAAAATTTGTCAACCAATGTACCATTGCACTCATTTATTAAATTATGCGCCTTAAAAAGTATTGGTTACATTTGATTAGTTACCCTTGAATGCATATTATAATTTTGCATAATTATCAAGATAACTTCACTGATTTATAGGTTTTTCATATTATTTTTACTATTTTGAAGTCTTAGCTATTGTTGTTGTCATGTATGTCAAAACATTCTTGAGTTCAATTCACTTGATCTTGTGGTTGAAGATTTTTATAATGGAGGAATTAACAACAACATAATGTTTTGTTTGGTTATTTATAAAAATTTCTCCCTTAAAACAAATTGGATCTATCAAGTGGAAAAATGAAAGATATCAATTTTATTTTTCATATCACCATATATAATGGACAAATTAAATAATAATGATGTGCCTATAAGCTATATTGGTTGGCTTGTAACAAAGGGTATCTCACGTAATTTGTTATATTAGGTGCTTCTTTAAGAATTGGATCTCATTAGACTTGTATTAGAGACTTCCATAAATTTTTCATGTGTTACTCATGGATAATGAATGACTGATTTTTCTTAGAATTTGTTTTACATATTGCATCCTTGAAACTCCATTTATTCTTGCCATCTAAGTATAAATTCCTAGACTAGTTGTGAAGCTTCGTGTGGTGAAAGTGGGACTTTGTCTGAAGTTGTTGTTTCCCCCTCTCACTTTATCATATTCACTAGGAATTCTATTTTTTGTAGCAACAAGTTCAAAACCCTAAGTTCCAAACCCTAATTGTTGACCCCTATGTGCATTCTATAGGACAAAACCTTAATTCCAAAATGATAGGTGGAAACCCTTGCACTGTTAAATATTTTAACCTTGGGAATGAAACTCTAACATTGCTTGTTGAAGATTAAAGCCCTAAGTGCATTGAGAAAGTCGTTATTAAAGAAAGCCATCATATGCATTGATGAAATCCTAAGATGACTTAAGGAATGAATGCATTAATGAAGACCTAAATGAATATGATAATTACATGAAATCCTAAGCATTCACTATGATTTTACCTTAATGGATGAAAAACACATTTGGAGAAACCCTAGCATGAGAGATGGCATAGCAAGAGAATTTCATGAAGCATATAAAAGAAGCACTAGCATTCTCTAGGTCATGTCAATATAATGGAAAATACCTAGGTATAAGTTCACACCATAGATTCAAAACCATAAGTGAATTACCTATGATAAAACCTTAAGTGAAAAACCCTAGGTGTATTATCTATGAGAAAACCCTAACTACAATCCCTTGCATTGCTAAAGATGACAACCTTGGGTAATGAAACCCTATCATTGTTTGTTGAAAATGAAAATCCTAGGTTAATTAAAAATTCCTTGGTAAAGTAAGCCATAATATGCATTGATGAAACCATAAAATGAACTAAGTAATGAATGCATGAATGAAGCACAAAATGAATATGATTAGTGCATGCAATATGAAGTATTAAATATTCCCTTACCATAATGGATGAAGGACACCTCTGATAAAAATAATACTAACTGATGAAGAAAACAAGAAGAACACATAGCGTGAAAGTTTCCCTAGTAAGACAATGTGATAAAGCATATATAAGAAGCACTAAATTTTTCCAAGGCATGTCAATATGATGGAAAAACCCTAGCATCAACTTCAAAACCCTAGCAATAAGTTCAGAACCCTAAGTGAAAAACCATAGGTGTAAACCCCTAGGTGCATTTTCTATGAGAAAACCCTAAGTGAAAAACCCTAAGTGCATTTTCAAGTAGAAAAACTTCAGTGCAAAACAATAGATGAAAACCCTTGCATTGTTAAAAATGATACCCTTAGAATTCTTCATATCTAGTGAGCTCGAAAATTTTGATAGAGAAAGAGAGTAAAGGTTCTTGGTGGAATATGTTAGTGGTTATAATTCTATGAAGTATATGTTCTTTCATGCAACATCCAACCACATATTAAAAAAAAAAAGGACATAGGATCAAGGAACAAAATTCTTCACAACTCTTGAACTAGAAAATTCTGAAAGAGAAAGACAATAAATGTTCTTAGTGTAATATTTTGGTGGTTATTATTTTGTAAGGGATATTTTATTTTATTATTGCATATCCATTTTGAGTGGTGGACAGTAATATCCTATTCTATAGGAGGCCTGTAGGAGACCTCCATCTTGCTTGAAAACAAGACATATGAAAAATCACTAAATTATGGACTACATTATTCCTATGCAATTTCAACCCGTGTCTCTGAATTTTTGGATGGTGGTATATCTCTCCAACCTGGGCTATCTCAGAACACTTTAGACACGTCCAAAAATAAACTGCTATACCCTCGAATATGTGGAATTCTGGTTATTGGAATTTTTATGATAGAGCTAACCATTGGAGCAGTAAATTGTTGGAAACCATGATTGGAAATATGAAATAGTATTGAAGGTATTCTAAGGTCTTGTTTTGCAACATATATTGAAATAATTTTGGATTCCTCACCATTTGTTAATAAAAATATTTATTTTTGTTCATTTTTGGGTTCTATTTAAAGTGATCTTAATTGGTAAAATAACAATTGCAAAAGGAAATACTGATCCCCCCCACCCCTTTTAGTATTTCCAACAATTAGAAAAAACTAAAATGTAATCAAAATGACACATATGAATTTTAATGATAATGTAATTACAGTAATAGAATTGTAATCACAATCTAAGTATATTAATAACATTGACTGAAAAATACATTCCTTAAACGAACAATGCGTTGAGATATCAAAAAGGTGCCAAAAATAAAATGAGCTCGTATATAAAAAACAGAGCTCATATAAATACATAAAACATGATGTATAAAATTGTTGTTTATGTTACTACAATAACATCATAAGAAATAAGAACACCATAATAACACAAACAACAATCACAAGGAATGCATTCATTAACAGGCCACACATATCAGTGATCATGAATGACAATTAGTCGATCACATGTTGAATCCTTCACATATATTTCACTTCCACCTCCATTAGATGTTGCTTCATATAATATATCATTAGAAACCCTTTTAACACTTGATCAGTAATTTATGGTAAATATTTGGAATTGTGAAGCAATGTTTTTTGCTTGTTTGTGAAGGGGTTTCAAATTTTGACGTCTCGCTTGGTAAATTCCAATCATTTGATTGCTTATAAATTCCAAATGGGTGCAAATGACAATGTCACTTGCATAATTATTCAAAATTGTTGTTATTAGCCCAACAACTAGGGCTAGATAGAAAGCTTCATTGTCATTGTTGGTGGTTGTATTGGGAATTTCTCTAACGTTTTGATATACTTGACTTAGTTCTTCATTGTGAAGCACAAATAAAATTTGTGCTTGACTTGGATTTATATGGCACCAAACATGAATGATGAAGGTCCTCTTTTGCATCATCTACAAAATAAGAAAATGATTAAATGAAATATTATTAGATTTTGTTAAAACTACATTGTAGTAACTCACTATTTCAATGGCAAAAACCCATTGTTGCAACGACGGAAAGTCACTGTTAGAGTGGTGAAAAATCAGTGCTACAGTGATAGAAGCTCCTTGTTATAGTGTCGACAATTCATTGTTACAGTGGTGATAACATAGGAGGGAAATGGACACTTTGTTATGAAAATACATAAAATATGTTTCTGTATATCAATAAACAAGAATTTTAAAAGGTTTCAAGGCATGTTTTTTTTTTTTTCCACAGGAAAAAAACGAACTTTCTATTAAATAGATAGTTTTAGAACATATGCATAGCATTTCGATGACAGAGCCATTCCATTTTTGCAAAAGGAGATGGAAACATAGCTACTTAAACACCTATGTAGATGCTTAGCAGCCAGAAAAACCAAAAGATAGACAAAGCAGACATCAGTGCATCTCTTTTAACTCATCATCTCCCGGTAAACTGAAAGAAGAGATGAGAGCAGAAAGAGAAGAAAACACTGAAAAGCCCATAGCTTCGCTAGCACGGAGAAAGGGCTGGCAGTAGAGACTATCCCAGCCCCCGAAAGTATATCAGAAAAAACCAAAAATGGAGCCCAGAACCTCCTTACATAAGGAAAACAATTCTGGACTCTATATAGTAGCTGTTTTAAAGTTTATTGAGCAGCAAATGTATACAATTCAGAAGAAAAATAGCGGAAATTTAAACAAAGGAAGGTTGTTCCCGAGCATGAACAGCCCCATTCACCATCTCAGTTACTGTCCAGGACCCCAGATCAAGCTGAGCACCTTCTTTAGATAATCGATCTGCTTCCTGGTTCCTTTCCCTGTAAATGTGAACAACATAAATTTCAGAGAAAAAGCATTTAAGAAATTAAAGGCATGTTAAGAGAAAATAATCCACATAATAAAACAATACCATCACATTTTCACATTTGAAATTCATGTCGTAAAAAAATCTCGACAGCTAAAACATTTGTTAATCATTGTGTGCATGTCCTTATACATCAATCGTAATAGTTATGAGGTAATCATGTTTTATTAATTTGAACTAAGTTGAATAGGTTTACCAATATTACCTAAGTTTGCTAGGTTGACTTAGGTTGACCTACGTTCATTTAGGTTTTCTAGTTTTACCTAGTTTTACTAGATTTACTAGGTTGACTTGGGTTTTTTAGGTTGAACTAGGTTGACTAGGTTGATATAGCTTGACATAAGATAACATAGGTTGACAAGCTTTAGTAAGTTAACTAGGTTCACTAGATTTAATAGGCTTCCCTAGGTTTATTAGGTTGACCTATGTTTATTAGGTTGGCTTAGGTTTACTAGATAGACCTATGGTTACTAAGGAGAATTTAATTTTTGATGGGACGCATCACAAATGACAGAGGAGAAGTTAATTTGGTGATGGGCATAGCCGTCTTACATTGGAACAAAGATTTTTCCCGTAGATCAGAACTACAGAATAGCAGAGTTTAATTCAAAGAGTCACTTCGGGCGTTTAAAGCCCTCAACAACCAAAATGAAGAGAAATTGATTAAACAGCGAAAGGCTTAAAGTTTTTGAAAAGAGGCAGGCCAAGTGGTCCCTACCACTTAAGCGCAAATCGTAGATCGCAGTTTTAAGTCAAGTGTCTTGTTGATGAGAAGAGTCGCGATGCGATGCGATCACAATCGCAATCGCAAATCGCAAAAACAAAATTTGATTGTCTTGTTGATATGGAAGTTTTCGATGTGCGATCGTCGCGCCATCGCAACATCACACATTGCATATTACATAGATCGCCCTCCACCCATGCCAAGAGTTTCGTTGATTGTTTGCGATGTGATTGTTGCGCCATCATACAATCGCATGTCACATGTTACAATTGTGTTCCGCCATATGTTTGATCCGCGATGCGATCGTGAAATTGCGCCATCACAGATCTCACATTGCAAATCGCAAGAGTTGATCCGCCCATACGATATGTTAAACCGCCGATCGCTGATGGCTGACTGCGATGTGGTCCCCACTCGTACATCGCGCCTTTGATATTTTTAAGTGCCGGAAAGTTTTTTCCTTTATTATTTTGTTTTATTTCTTTGTTTAATGTTTTACTCCCGCCGCGCCATATAAGAGTGAAAAAGCCCGAGAGGCAATAAAATTGTAATGTTATTTGTTTTGCACAGCAGTGCGGGAGAAGAAATACACAACAGTGTTGGTTTTCAAGTGACAGAGAGTATTGTTTTGAAAGGAAGAGAGTTGTTTTGTGCACTGCGTCTGTAGCAGTCACTCTTTGTGTTATCCCTCTGTATTGAGGAATACTTTTGTAATAGTTTTTTTTTAAGTTCTGTTAATGAAATAGAAAGCATTTTCATGCCATCTCTGTCTGCAAGCAAATTCTTGCTTTAATTTCTCTGTGTTTAGAGGAGAGGAGTTTACTCTCTACATTTCTGTTGTTTTGGAACTATCAATATTCCAACATGGTATCGGAGCTAGTTCAGGCTCTTTGAAGGTTTCAAAGAAGCTGAAGAAGAAGAAGACTTGTTGCAGTGTTTTCTCCAGTAGTGTGAAAGTTCAACAAAGGTCAAAGTTCAGGTATTTCTCAAAGACAACAGAGCTGTTGTTTATTATTTAAAATAGTTTGTTCTTTCAAAGAAGGAATGACAGTTTGTTTAAGTTCAGAGTTCAGTTTAAAGGCAATGGCTGGACCAAGTACAGGAATGAGTATTGGAAATACTCAGCTTCCACAATTTAATGGAAAGAACTATGATTATTGGGCCATTACCATGAGAGCCCTGTTTGTCTCACAAGACTTATGGGAATTTTTAGAAGATGATTTTGATGAACCAGCTGATGAGCAGGCTTTTAATGCCTTAACTCAAGCAGAAAAGGATTTATTGAAGAATAATAGAAAGAAGGACTCTAAAGCCCTCTTATTTTTGTATCAGGCAGTAAATGAGAGTGTGTTTCCAAGGATAGCAGTAGCTAAGAGATCCAAGGATGCATGGGAAACTCTGAAAGTAGCCTATCAAGGTATGGAGAAAGTTAAGACAACAAAAATTCAATTGCTGAGGAGAGACTTTGAAACTCTTTGCATGAAAGAGTCAGATAATGTTGACACATTTTTTACACGTGATTGGGATTGTGAATCAGATAAGATCCCATGGATAAACTCTTGAAGAAAGAAGGATTGTGGAGAAACTTTTGAGATGCTTACCCTCAAAGTTTGATGTTATAGTTACCACCATAGAAGACACCAAAGATCTCTCAAGGTTCACGGTAGATGAACTTCATGCCTCACTGATAACTCATGAACAGAGATTGAGCATACATGAGCACTCATCTCTTGAGCACGCCTTTAAGACCCAGATGCATTCAAGAAGAGGAAGAGGTCAAGGAAAAGGAAGAGGAAGAGGGAGAAGCCAAAACAGAGGTGGAAGGAACAACCCTTCACATTCACATGGAAGGAGCAACAGTCAAAATTAGATCCACGGCCAATGCAATAGCCAGCAAGGTGGACATCAACACCAACATGCTCATGGACAAAGGTATGACAAAACCAATGTCCAGTGTCATTATTGCAAGAAATATGGGCACTATGCCAATGAATGTAGAAAGAAGCAAAATGACATGAAAAATAGGCAAAATGCTAATGTAGCAAAAGAAGAAAAGAACCCAAGTAATGTGTTGTTAGCATGTAATTTAACACAAGATAGAGAAGATGATGTTTGGTTCTTAGATTCAGGATGTAGTAATCATATCACTTGAAACGGAGCAATGTTTGCTAATATAGATGAAGAAGTAAAATTTGAAGTGACCACAGGGACTGATACTAAAATTTCTGTCAAAGGAAAATGCAGAGTTAGTATTCGAGCAAGAAATAGTGAGAAATTTTTTTTCCCTAATGTGTATTATGTTCCTGGTTTGAAGTGTAATATTTTGAGCGTAGGGCAGCTCATAAACAAAGGTTACAATGTAATATTTAAGGATGATGTGTGCACCATAAGAGATATACCTCCAAGCAAGAAAATCATTGCTAAAATTCAAATGACCAGCAATAGAATGTTTCCTCTCAAGCTCAACATTGACTTGAAGAGAAAAGGAAAGAGCATTGTAGCTGTAACACAAGAAGCCTTCCAAAAGGAAGAGAAAGATGAAATTTGGTTATGACACTTGAGATTTGGACATCTCAATTTCGGAGTTTAAATTTGCTGCACAGAAAAGGAATGGTAAGAGGTTTACCATTGATATAGAAACCCGACAGCCTATGTGAAGGCTGCATCTTGGGAAAGCAACACAGAGAAAATTTTCCATCAGGGAAAAGCATAAGGGTGAAGGCACCCTTAGAGATAATTCACTCAGATTTATGTGGGCCAATGCAAACAACATCAGTTTTATGCAGCAACTACAGGCTGACCTTCATAGATGATTTCACAAGAAAAGTGTGGGTTTATTTCCTAAAATATAAGAGTGAAGTCTTTCAGAAATTTTGCCACTTTAAAGTTCTTGTAGAGAAACAGAGTGGGCAGTATATTAAAGTTCTCAGAACTGATAGAGGAGGAGAATATATATGAAAGGAATTTCTGCGTTTTTGTAGAGAGAACAGCATACACAAGCAGTTTACCACAAGGTACATACCGCAATAGAATGGAGTTGCTGAAAGAAAGAATCGAACCATAATGGAAATGGTGAGAAGCATGCTAAAGGCAAAACACTTGCCGAATGAGTACTAGGCAGAAGCAGCAATTTGTGTTGTGTATATTTTGAATAGATGCCCTACAAAAGCTGTGATGAACAAAGTTCTAGAAGAAGCGTGGAGTGGCAGAAAACAAGGAGTCACCCACATGAGAGTTTTTGGATGTGTGGCATATGCACACATTCCAGACAAGCTGGGAAAGAAGTTGGATAGTAAGGGGGAGAAGTGTGTTTTCCTTGGATATTGTGAAGATTCCAAAGGATACAGATTGTATAACCCATCCACAAAGAAGTTTATAATAAGCAAAGATGTGCAATTTATTGAAGAGGAAGCATGGGATGGAAGGATTGAGAAAACAGTCAATGTTAAAAGCTGTTTATCTCACGATGAAGATGAAGGAGATGTGGTTGAAATTAACAACCCATCTATAGCACAACCTCCACCAACACAAGGACAGCAAGGGACACCTCAAGCAGTAGCGAGAAAACCCTTGAGAAGAAGCGGGAGTGCATCACCGAGCACACCACATGGAGCAGAATTGAGTGCTTCATCAAGCACGACTACACCAAGTGAAAGTGGAACAAAGTTCAAAAGTATTAGAGAAATCTATGAGCAGGGAGCAGCAAATGAAGATATGAATTCCTTATTTTCTTTGTATTGTCAAGTTGCTGATCCTATTCATTTTGAAAATGCTATTAAAGATAGAAAATGGATAGAAGCTATGGATGATGAAATTAATGCCATAGAGAAGAACAAAACATGGGAGTTGGTTGATCTCCTAGAAGGTAAGGAAGTCATTGGAGTTAAATGGGTCTATAATACCAAGAGAAATGCTGAAGGAAAAGTAGAAAGACACAAGGCTAGACTTGTTGTCAAGGGATATAAGAAGAAGCAAGGGATTGATTATGAAGAAAATTTTGCACCAGTTGCAAGAATGGAGATAGTAGGAGCAGTGCTGTCCATAGTAGCACAAAACAAATGGAAAGTATACCAGATGGATGTAAAATCTGCATTTTTAAATGGAGTTTTAATGGAAGAGGTATATGTGGAAAAACCTCTCGGATATGAGAAGAAAGGCCAAGAGCATAAAATTTGAAAATTGAAGAAAGCTCTTTATGGGCTGAAGCAAGCACCAAGAGCGTGGTACAGTAGGATAGACTCCTATCTACTGGAAAATGGATTTGAAAAGTGTGAGGGAGAACCCACCCTCTACATCAAAGAAAAGAATGGTAAAATTCTCTTTTTTGTTTTATATGTTGATGATCTAATATTTACAGGTAATGATGATTACCTTATTGAAAATTTTAAAACAGTCATGAAGGATGAATTTGAAATGACTGACATGGGCTTGTTGAGATACTTCTTAGGAATAGAAGTAGAACAAAATGAAAAGGGGATTTTTATTTCACAAGCAAAGTATGTGAATCAAGTTTTAGAAAGATTTAATATGCAGGAGTGCAAAGCTGCAATTACTCCCACAGTAATGGGATTGAAGTTGAGTAAAGATGACAACAGCAAGGATTTTGATCCAAGTTTGTATAAAAGCATAGTTGGTAGCCTCATGTATTTAACTGCAACTAGGCCGTATACTATGCATGCTGTTAGTTTAATTTCCAGATTTATGGAGAAGCCAAAAGAAGCACATTGGCAGGCAGCAAATGTTGGCATGTGTTGTCCTTGATGGAAACCTACTTGATGAAATAAGATTATTGGCAATATGATGCAGAGTGTTGTCCTTGATGGAACCCTACTTGATAAAGTTGATGACAACCTACTTGATGAAGTTTCCCTTGATGGAAACCTACTTGATGAGTTAAGGGGGAGATTGTTGGCAATGTGATACAATGTGTTGACTTTGATGAAGCTGGAAATTTACTTGATGAGTTGTCTTTGGATGGAAACCTACTTGATGAAGTTGTTCTTGATAGAAACCTGCTTGATGAGTTGCCTATGATAAGCAACCTATGTGTTAAATAAGGAAGGATGATATCTGATCCAGCTCGAAATGTGAAGAAATTTACTAAGAAAGTACTTGAGTGAAATTGATAAATATGATGTCACAAAGCATACGCGGGGTTTGTTAAGGAAAGTAGCGTATGCACGTGGGGAAAGTACGTACCAAATCGTGTATGGGTCATGCCCTTTTAAAGCTCCAAATGCTGAATACAAAGGGGTGTTACCGATATTGACCCATTGTATTAGTATTTGGAATATCTATTTCTAAATGACCACGTCCAGGAATACCATCGGAAGTTGTGTGGTTTTGACTCATGGTATTGATAAAGGCTAAATCTATATAAGGAGAAGAAGATCATTGTGCAAGGGTGTGCATGAGTAAGGGTTGTTAATAAATAAATCTCTCTAAGGAATATCTGCATGGATGAACTCTGTTCTTAATTGATAGATCTGAATCTATGATGCACTTATGAATACAATGATGGATGAAGAAAATGATGAAGAAGAATCTCTAGATCTGAAATGACTTTGTATTTTCTAGATCTGCTTATGGAATGTTTAGATCTGAGATGAGGAGAATCTCTGCTGAAGAAGAGGATGGGATCTGAATTTCTTATCTGATCTGAAGAGCTGCACAGTCCTGAAATGTTTGAAGACCTATACGCAGGTTCATGGCAGATAAAGCACATATATACGTGGGTTGTCTTTAGCAAAAGCGGGTATGGTATGTGAAATCAGTTCTGAAATATGTTCAGATGTATACGCAGGTTTGTTTCTGTTAAAGCGCGTGCATACGCAGGTTCAGTGAAGTAAAAGCGCGTATGCAATCTAGAGTTTGCTGAAGTATGTGAAATGTAATGTCTGATCTATTCTACTGTTTTACTGCTATCTGTCAATGATGTATTCATACAGATCTAGGTTGTTTGAATGATGAATATGCTGTTGATTATGTTAATTAAAGATCAAGTTGTTGGTTGATTGGTTGATGATTCAATGAATGAATTGATGGGGTTAGAAGTTTCAGTTTGATGTATGATGAGCTTAAATGTGTGGAGTGGTCCGGTATCTGATGGTAACAAGATTTATGCAGCCATGGAAGTTGTTGGATCCAGTATGAAAATTGATGAAACGTGGTCCATGATGGTGCTGAGGGTCGAAGCCTTCAGTGAGGGGGTTGTAGCTCCCTTCCAGTGGTAGCTGGTAAACGAGAGCAGGGGGTAGTAGCTCCCTTCCAGGAAAGGATGGTAAACGAGAGCAGGGGGTTGTAGCACCCTTCCAGGAGAGGCTGGTAAACGAGAGAATGTTGTAGCCTTTTGCAGGTGGGTGCCTGCGTTCTGGTATGAGTCTGCGCCAGTACATGGTTGTAAGAAGTTTTCTTTATAACAAATATTGAAGACAGATACGACGACAACGGTGGTTTTCTCCCGAATTGGGTTTCCACCTTAAATCCTGGTGTTCATGTGTGTTTCTTATGTGTGATGATTTATTATGTTCTTACTGCACAAGTTTATTGTTTACTAAACATCTAATGAATGAATGATGCAATGATCTAAGTAAAGTATTATCTCCATAATGAGATCTTTGGTAATAAGCATGTTTCATTAAGGATATCTATGTGTATACGTGACTTGGGTTCAGTAAAGTAGAGTACGGGTTTTAGAGAAAAGAAAAAGTAAAAAGTTTTTAGTCTGCACTAAATACTGATTCACCCCCCCCCCCGCCTCTCAGTATTTTTCCCAAAAATTGGTATCAGAGCAGGTTCTTCTGCAGAAGCTTGATCGCTTGAAGGAGATCTGTCACAATGGGAAGGAAGCAAAATAAGAAGGCTACTCAAAAGGAGATATCTCAGAAAACATGTGCAGCAGAAAATGAAGAAGATAAAATAGGTACTGATTGTTGTTCTTGTGATTCACCTTCTTGTGCATGCAATGGTGAAGATAGTGAAAGTAATGTTATGGATCTAGAAGAAGCTCTCAAGATTAAAGTTGAATAACAATAAAGATCATCTAATAAGAAAGAATCTATCTACAAGGAAATGATCTCTAGAATGAAAGAACAGATAGAAATGTATCAAAAACTGCAGGATAAAGTAACCCATCAAAATAGAAGACTTGAAGCAGAAATCCTCTTTCTCAATACAAATCTAGAAAAATCAAATAAGAAGAATGAAGAACTTAAAGCAGAAAACATCTCCCTGAAAGCAGATCTTGAAGATCTTCTACAGACATTTGAAGAACAAGAAAATGGGTTGAAAGAAGAGATTCTAAAATTGAATAATCAAGTAGAAGAAGGAAGAAGGAAAGAAGAAAGCATGAAGAAGCAATGCCAAAGTTTGAAGGTTGAGGTAAATATTTTGAAAGGTAAATTAGAAGAAAAAGATAAACTCTTGAGGTTTCAAGATAGTACTAAGATTCTGGACAATATTCTTAGTATTCAAAGGTCTCCTTCTATTAAATTTGGTCTTGGTTTTCATGAAACTGTTAAAGGAGAATCTAGTTCACAAGGAAGTGTTAAAGATTCAAAGGATATCAATGCAAAACCTGAAGTGTTGGAACAAACAAAAGGTCAACCGACAATCATGAACTCTCAAAAGAAATCATTCCCTCCTAACTATAGAAGCATCAATAATGTTGAATGCTTAAATGTCATAATTATGGGCATGTTGCAGCCAATTGCAGAAGCAGATCACTTCAGTCACAAACAAACAGTTTCTACTCAGAAAGGTACTCAGGTTTCTTCAAGGGATATTTTTTTTCATGCAACAAGTTTGGTCATAAAGCAGCTAATTTCAATAGAAGAAAGAACAGAAAAACACATTATGATCCATATGCTTACTTTTCTGGTCACGTAAGATGTTATGCTTGTAACAAGTATGGACATGTAGAAAAAGAATGCAGGATGAATAGATCTGAGAAATTGGATAATTTCCAGCACACAATAAGAAATTTCAAGCAAAACTAGAAAAAGAAGGAGCACCGGTCAAAAACGTAGGGGATAATAATCCTACTGTAGTCATCTGCTTCTAAAGCCTACTCCTCATAATGGCTGCAGGATGATGTGAGATACATTATAGGGATTGGTAATGTATCATCACAGGGGGAGCAATGTATGATGATTATCATGGTTGGTTTGGTAATTCTGGTTATGTTTATTTCTGACAGTGCATCTGATCAGAAGAAGACAGGTACAGGTGGTACAAATTCAGGGGGATATGAGGTTGTGGAAATTTTCAGTGTTTCACTTTCCATAAGCGGGTTTAGTGAACTAAAGCTGCGTATACACGTGAGTTCTGTTGGATACAGTCGCGTATGATTTTCTGATAAGAAAACAGTAAGAAAGCTAAAGATCAGGAACACAGGTTCAGGGGGAGCATTAGTCTAACAACTAATGATTGCATTGTATTTGATTATTCATTAGTTCTTGCTCAAATGATGATGACATGATACATGTTTTCTTATGATGAGATTATGCATGAGCCCTGTTTGTTTTTTGCTGAAGAATATCTTTTGTTTTCACACATGGATGAGTTGGAAGTCTTATGATTCAGAGATAAGAATAGATCATGCAGAATTTGTTGCTATGGTTGAGACCTTTTTCCTACACATATTACATCATGATGAATCTTGAAGACCTTGGTGACATTAAATCACATGGATGATTGCTTGACACATATTGTCTATTGAAGAAGTTGTTCTGATATGATAATTCTTCTTGGGAAGAATTTGTTGATGCTACAAAAAGTCTGAAGGCCTGGTTACCAATGAACTTATGCTAGAAATGTTGGATGACACTTGAAAACATAGCTATATTGTCCTATATTTCTTCTCTCATATATCCCAGAGAAGCATTCGAATATCTCAAACGGAAGCTGGGAGTTGTCTCTGCCATACAGAAGATCAGATCTACTTAATTTCGAAAGATTAAATTGGATACGCGGATTTCCTGAAGGATAGTCACGTATATACGCGAGTTCAGACACAGAAAATCGCTTATGGGTATTTTCTGACAAAATTCTTCTGGGTCAACATTCTTCAACACAGCTGCAGTACTATTTGGTATCTCTGATGTTGTATGGTATCTCTGATGATGTTTCAGCTCTTATATTTTTGTTTCATTCTTTGATATTGGGTAAGGATGCCTTGATGATTGGCTGTTGAAAGTGTTAAGGTTTCACAAGCTAAGGAGGAGTTTTGGTCATATGGAAAGGATGCATTGGATGCACAGTTTCAGGGGGAGCATTAGCCTTGCTGAATGTAATGCATTATTGGCATTATGATGATTCTGAATTATGATCTCTCTTGAGGTATTTTTGATATTGGTTATAAAAAGTCATATGTGTAATTTGATGAAAAGGCTATGACCTATGATGTAAATTGTAATATTCAGTCATGTAAAGGGCTCGGTCAAATTTGTAAACCCACTTGGTTGGGTAGTTGAGTCAAATTGTGTAAACCCACTAGGTTGGGTACATGAGTTATATATGTAAATCCACTTGGTTGGATCTTTGATGTAAGTATGAGTCCTTGGTTCTAGAGTCATGTACTTCATTGAAAAATATGTTTGAAGATTCAGCATGAACTCAGGGGGAGCATGGCAACTTCAATGCTCATCAGATCTACAGAGTTCTTCTTTCTACATAGGAAGAAAAACCTTGTTTTGGTTTTGATCTGCCCTTTGCCCTTGATGTCAAAGGGGGAGAGTAGTATCATGGTGTTTGACTTGTTTATCATGGTGTTTTGAATAGGGGGAGAATATCATGGTGCTTGCATAATGATTATAATGAATGTATCTATCTGTTGCAATGATCAAACACCATCATGGTTGCCATCAAGTCCAAAGGGGGAGATTGTTGGCATGTGTTGTCCTTGATGGCAACCTACTTGATGAAATAAGATTGTTGGCAATATGATGCAGAGTGTTGTCCTTGATGGAAACCTACTTGATAAAGTTGATGACAACCTACTTGATGAAGTTGCCCTTGATGGAAACCTACTTGATGAGTTAAGGGGGAGATTGTTGGCAATGTGATACAATGTGTTGACTTTGATGAAGCTGGAAACTGACTTGATGAGTTGTCTTTGGATGGCAACTTACTTGATGAATTTGTTTTTGATAGAAACCTGCTTGATGAGTTGCTTATGATAAGAAACCTATGTGTTAAATAAGGAAGGATGATGTATCTACAGATCAACTCAGAAGTAACAGAAGAAAGGAATTTCAGTAAGTGCCAGAAAAATGATAAATATGATGTGTCACAAAGAATACGTGGGTTTGTTGAGGAGAAGTAGCGTATGCACGCGGGAAAGTACGTACCAAGTCGCGTATGCCCTTTTTTGCTCCAAATTTAGAATACCAAGGGGTGTTACCATGATATTGACCCATTGTATTGAACGCTGGAATATCTATTTGATCCCGTCTAGGAATACCATCGGAAGTTGTGTGGTTTTGACTCATGGTATTGATAAAGGCTAAATCTATATAAGGAGAAGAAGATCATTGTGCAAGGGTGTGCATGAGTAAGGTTTGTTAATAAATAAATCTCTCTAAGGAATATCTGCATGGATGAACTCTGTTCTTAATTGATAGATCTAAATCTATGATGCACCTATGAATACAATGGTGGATGAAGAAAATGATGGAGAAGAATTTGTAGATCTGAAATGACTTTGTATTTTCTAGATCTGCTTATGGAATGTTTAGATCTGAGATGAGGCGAATCTCTGCTAAAGAAGAGGATGAGATCTTAATTGCTTATCTGATCTGAAGAGCTACATAGTCTTGAAATGTCTGAAGACCTATACGCAGGTTTGTGGCAGAGAAAGCGCGTATATACGCGGGTTGTCTTCAGCAAAAGCGTGTATGGTATGTGAAATCAGTTCTGAAATATGTGCGGATGTATACGCAGGTTTGTTTCTGTTAAAGCGCGTGCATACGCAGGTTCAGTGAAGTAAAAGCGTGTATGGAATCTAGGGTTTGCTGAAGTATGTGAAATGTAATGTCTGATCTGTTCTACTATTTTACTGCTATCTGTCCATGATGTATTCATACAGATCTGGGTTGTTTGAATGATGAATATGCTGCTGATTATGTTAATTAAAGATCAAGTTGTTGGTTGACTGGTTGATGATTCAATGAATGAATTAATGGGGTTAGAAGTTTCAGTTTGATGTACAATGAGCTTAAATGTGTGGAGTGGGTCCAGTCTGAAAATTTAATGAAAAATGGCCTACAAGATGTGTTGTATGGAAGTTGTTAGATCCAGTATGAAAATTGATGAAACGTGGTCCATGATGGTGCTGAGGGTCGAAGCCTTCAGTGAGGGGGTTGTAGCTCCCTTCTAGTGGTAGTTGGTAAACGAGAGCAGGGGGTAGTAGCTCCCTTCCAGGAGAGGCTAGTAAATGAGAGCATGGGGTTGTAGCTTCCTTCCAAGAGAGGCTAGTAAACGAGAGAAGGTTGTAGCCTTCTGCATGTGGGTGCCTGCGTGCTGGTATGAGTCTGCACCAGTACATGGTTGTAAGAAGTTTTCTTTATAATAAATATTGAAGACAGATACGACGGAAGTGGTGGTTTTCTCCCGAATTGGATTTCCACCTTAAATCCTGGTGTTCATGTGTGTTTCTTATGTGTGATGATTTATTCTGTTCTTACTGCACAAGTTTATTGTTTACTAAACATCTAATGAATGAATGATGTAATGATCTAAGTAAAGTATTATCTGCATAATGAGATCTCTGGTAATACGCATGTTTTGTTAAGGATATCTGCGTGTATACACAACTTAGGTTCAGTAAAGTAGCGTATGGGTTTTAGAGAAAAGAAAAAGTAAAAAGTTTTCAGTCTGCACTAAATACTGATTCACCCCCCCCCCCCGCCTCTCAGTATTTTTCCCAACATCAAAGAGAATTCTGAGGTATGTTAAAGGAACTAAAAGATTTGGCATTTTATATACTGCTTCAGAAAATTCAGAATTAGTTGGTTACACTGACAGTGGTTGGGCTGGAAGTGTAGATGATCGGAGTACTTCCGGTTATGTTTTTCATATGGGTTCAGGAGCCATTTCATGGGCTTCTAAGAAACGGCCGATTGTAGCATTGTCTACAGCAGAGGCAGAATACGTGGTAGCTACAGCAGCAGCGTGTCAAGCAATTTGGATGAGAAGAATGTTGAGAAGCTTATGCCAAGAACAAGAAAAAGGGACAGTGATTTATTGTGATAATAGCTCAGCTATTGCATTGTCAAAGAATTGAGTGTTTCATAAGAGAACGAAACACATAGATACAAAATTTCATTATATCAGAGAATTGGTGAACAATGGAGAAATTGTTTTACAGCATTGTAAAACAGAGAAGCAATATGCAGATATTTTAACAAAGCCATTGGGGCAAAAGACCTTTGAATTTTTAAGAAAATGTTTGAGTATGATTGATAACCTAGCAACTGACTTTAAGGGGGAGTGTTGAAAATATTAAAGTCACCTGATAGCCTTGAGCAAGAAGAAAAGAGTACAGAGGCAGCGCAACGGAGATAGAGTGCACAACACTCTGTATTTAAGAAGAATGGAGATTTGTAAGGAGAATTTAATTTTTGATGGGACGCAGCCACAAATGACAGAGGAGAAGTTAATTTGGTGATCGGCGTAGCCGTCTTATAGTGGAACGAAGATTTTTCTTGTAGATCAGAACTACGGAATAGCAGAGTTTAATTAAAACAGCCACTTCGGGCGTTTAAAGCCCTCAACAACCAAAATGAAGAGAAACTGATTAAATAGCGGAAGGCTTAAAGTTTTTGAAAAGAGGCAGGACAAGTGGTCCCTACCACTTAAGCGCAAATCATAGATCGTAGTTTTAAGTCAAGTGTCTTGTTGATGAGAAGAGTCGCGATGCGATGCGATCACAATCGCAATCGCAAATCGCAACAACAGAAGTTGAGTGTCTTGTTGATATGGAAGTTTGCGATGTGTGATCGTCGCGCCATCACAACATTGCACATCACATATTACATAGATCGCCCTTCGCCCATGCCAAGAGTTCCATTGATTTTTTGCGATGCGATTGTCGCGCCATCGCACAATCGCATGTCGCATGTTATAATTGTGTTCCGCCATATGTTTTATCCGCGATGCGATCGTGCGATTGCGCCATCGCACATCGCACATCGCACATCGCAAGAGTTGATCCGCCCATCCGATATGTTAAACCACCGATCGCCAATGGCCGACTGCGATGTGGTCCCCACTCGTACGTCGCGCCTTTGATATTTTTAAGTGCCGGAAAGTTTTTTCCTTTATTATTTTGTTTTAGTTCTTTGTTTAATGTTTTACCCCCGCCGCGCCATATAAGAGTGAAAAAGCCCGAGAGGCAATAAAATTGTAATGTTATTTGTTTTGCACAGCAGTGCGGGAGAAGAAATACATAGCAGTGTTGGTTTTCAAGTGACAGAGAGTATTGTTTTGAAAGGTAGAGAGTTATTTTGTGTACCATGCCATCTCTGTCTGCAAGCAAATTCTTGCTTTAATTTCTCTATGTTTAGAGGAGAGGAGTTTACTCTCTACATTTGTGTTGTTTTGGAATTATCAATATTCCAACAAGTACAATGCTATCAAAATTGGTGAGCGAAGCTCTAACGAGCCCAAATCATTAGAAACCCTTAAACAACAATGGGTAAATTTGTTATAGAGCAAAAATAATGCATAAAATTTGGAAAAAATGCAGAGAATTTGTAAAAAAACCCAGTGAATTTACATTTGCTAGTTTCTTTCCACCATGAAAATGTAAAAATTTCGCACAAACAGAAAGAATCTGTCTTCGAATAAAACAATCTGAAAAATTCAGAGAGAGATTGAGAAACAATTGTCTCCCTCCTAATTTTGGGAAAAAATTGCGCAGTTGCATCGTCGATTGAACAGTCTGCAAACGAAAATTGGGGGAGCGAAAGGATTCGAAAAAGGAGACTCTGAGGATAAAAAATCGAATGGGGCGAGTCTGAATATGCGGCGGGAGCGCAAATTTCTGACAACGTAGAGTCTGCAAACGGAAATGGGACGAGCGAAGGAGTTGGCAGACGAGAAAAAAGAAAATGGGGACAAGGGAGAGGCAGCAAAAGGGAGAAGGGAGTATGTGTTACCACGAGCGACGGATTACGAAATAGCCGACTTGTACAACGAGTCGACCGGTCCATAAATTTTACTTAGAATTTGCCCTACTTCAAATTCGCAATTCGAATTTCCTTCAACGCCTCAACAAATTCGAAATGGTGCCATTAAAGACCCCTTCGGAAAGTAGACGAGTTGTCTTGTCAAATGCGTGTGGGAGTCTGTAATGCGCGAAGCACATCCATTCTATTTCACAGTAAAACTGAGTCCCGCAATAAAACTGACTCTCAAATTCACAGAACTGCTGAGCGTGGGTCTGCCAAAGTAGAGAAGAAGACCGAAAAGGACTATGGATTCTACAAAAGCTGCGTATCATCATTAACATGTGAATCCCAACAGCGAGTATAGCTGCAGGATTTTATCAGCGATACTCTTCTTACACTGTTAGTATGATACCAATACCTGCACTATATGTTCTGTTGGATGGTGAAAAACACGAACCTATGAAGAATTGGGCAATCTGTCTGCCTTTTCTTCCTTGGCAGGACCCATGACCAGCAGCTCTGTTCCGTGTTCCAGTTTCCTTTCTTTTGCTGCCACACACACACATTTAAAAACCATTTCTCCATACCTAAAGGTTCACGACGAATTCAAATGATCCAAAAAGACAAATTTAAAGACCATTTCTACATACCTAAAGATTCATGACGAGTATTCAAATGAATCAAAAAGACAAATTTAGGGACCATTTCTCCATACCTAAAGGTTCATGACGAGCATTGAAATGATTCAAAAAGAGAAATTGTAAGAATGGGAAGTGGGAGGGTGTGTTTTTTAATGTGAGGAAATTGTTGTGAAGGATGATAATTTATTAAGTTAAATCCACAAGTTTATATATATGTTGTCTAATATTAAAAAATTAAAGTTATATTTATAAATATATATGAATTTCAATATAATTAAAAATGCTAGGAGGATTCCGTCATTGTAAAAATCATGGTGACTTTTTATTTAATGTTTTTCTTTTAGTTTAATCTTTAAACGAGGTTTTGTGATATTTCTGATATTCGATACTTTTGTGATGAATAATTGTTGTTGCATTAGATTTAGGGAGTGGATTTGGATTGTGGTACATTGTTTGGTTGATTTCAAGGTCACATCACTAGAGCAATTGTGAGGACTTTGTGTTGGGAGCGCTTAAGGAGAGTGGAAAATTTGAAGTTGTGATAGGGGTGCACCCATGATGTGTGACACGTACCTGTGTTTAGTTAAAGGCGTCTTGGTTCGGTTAAAAATGACTCGGGTGGAGGGGTTTTGTTAAAGGTGAATCGGGTGGAGATGTTTGGTTATGTGCGACCCCATTGTCTGTTAAAGGGGCATGGGCATAGCAGCTGGTTAAAGGCAATGGACGAGCGAGCACACATAGTGGATGCACCTTGTTGGGCAGACACCCACCTGATGAGTTTGACGACCAGTGTAGCAGGCGGCCAGTCACTGGGTGGTGCGATGGGTCGATCGGGCGTGCGAGTCTAGAAACATGGTAGTGGGTAGACGAGTTGGTCAGGTGAGTGACGTGCAGACAAACGTGTTATGGGAAAGTTGGCGTTCAGATCGATGGACAACATGGGTGGGCTAACCCATAGCCAACCCAAGCGATGCAACACTTGGATGGGCGTGTGTCATGGATGACAGGTCAGATGGATATTGAGTGGGAGACTAATTTGGGAGTTGCCCCTCCCACTTATGAGATGTGTGTACACTGTTGATTTATGTTTATTTTTGTTGCATATGAATATTAATGGATAAAAGATAATTGAACTAGTTTTTGTTGGATGATAACATTTAGAGAAAATTTGGTTGAGTGTGTAGGAATAGTTCATGAGGTTAAGTAGTGTTGAAACGAAAAAGTTTGGCGGCAACCACCTAGGTGTGGTTGGAATACACCACTGGCGTAGGGCCGTGACATCAACGATGTTTTAGTTTCTCAGCTATTTTCACTTTGGAGGTTTGCTTTAAATGTGGTGTTTTTTTTAATATTGAATTTAGAATGAGTTTAATCTACACATCTAATAGAACAATGAATTATTATTTTGATATTTTTATGTATTTTAAAATAGAATTTTCATAATTTTAATTTAATTACTAATTTTTGTGATTATTATTATCATTATTTAAACTAAATAGTTATGATTTCTTATTAAAAGAGCATTTGGTTTAAGGCTATAGGTATTAACTTGTTGAACATGAAAATGTGCTTTTCTTTTTTTTTCAGTAAAGACTTGAGAATTTTCAATGGAAGAAATGTTGAAGAGGGTGCACATAGATGAGGAGCTTTAAAACTTGGTCATCCATTTCCTTTAACATTGGAGCCATTTCAACATTGGTCATCCATTGGTCTAGTCCATATAGCATCAAATTTGGTATGCATTGAAGGCTTCTCTTTGTCTTCGCTCCATACCAAAGTGAGTTTTTCTTTAAAGAAAGATTTATCTATAACTCTTCACTTTATCTATAGCTCCTCTCTTAAAATTTTTGCTAGTTGTTTCTTGTTTCTTCTAAATATTCCGAAAAACTTGTTCCCTTTATTCTTCTAGCTAAACCAATTGATGAAACCTTATTTGGATAAATGTGATACTTTCTTCATCTTATACTTGTGATGTTGTGGCCACTCCATTAATTTCTATAGATATAAACATCCTTGCATGTTTTCTATATACCAAGTAAAATGATATATTTTTTACCTATATTCCTCTTTGTTATGATCTCACTGGCACATAAAGCATTTAACATCCTTTTATGCTAATTTCTCTAATTTACAACTGCAACCATTTTTTTTTAAATTTGTAGCAAAGCTTTATATGTTGATTCAGCCACGACATTACCTTGTCCACAATAATTCGGTTGTCCCATTAATATTCCACATTTCGTATAAAACTCTGTAATTTTGATCTAATAAATGTCAATAATTATCTATAATGAATTTGTCACCAACACCAAAGCTTACAATAATATTCCCTTCCAGAAATGGTATAACATACTTCGAATATATGTATGTTCGAAAAAGAGCTCTCCAGTGCTATAGGCCTCCTTTTCTTTCCTAAAAATTTCTAGCAGATATTTTGGTAAGAAATTTGTAGGTTTAAAAACATGTGGGCCAATAGAATCCAGTTATAAAAATTCTCTGAGCTAGAGCAAAATGTTATTGTCAAACTTACGCAAATCATTCTTCAACGTCTAATATGCTTTTATCTTAGCTGTTTTGCCATGAAAATGAAAAAAACTGCTGCAGATGCCACATTGGCTTCAATAAACTCCTTCACAGAGTGATCAACATTTATTCCGAAATCAAATGTGAAAGCAGCGTAATAGTATTTCGTGGGGACCTTTTCAACGCTGCGAAAGTTGTTAGTACCGGCTACGAGTTCAAACCATCTAATCTTTTCTTAACATCTTGTCAGTAATTTATAATAAAATTGAGAGTGCTGTCAGTATCTTTGAGTAAACTTTTACAACGGTTATCAATAAAAAAAATGATACATGATGCAAATGATAAGGATCAACCTTTATTCTGAAATCACATGTGAAAGCAGCGTATTAGTGTTTCGTGGGGACCATTAAAAAGCTGCGAAAGTTGTTACTGCAGGCTACTAGTTCAAACCATTCAACCTTTTCTTAACACCTTCTCCGGAATTTATAAGTATCTTTGAGTAGACTTCTACAACGGTTATCGAAAAAAAAAAATGATATACGATGGAAATGATGTTCGAGTATAACAAGATATTAACCTAATTTGCATTCAAGTCGTACCAAAACTACTATAAATGAGGTCAACCGGCACCCATTTATATATAAGGGTCAATATATAAGGTCAACCAACATTGTAACACAAAAGTGGTCAAGATAATATTTGGGTTAATTGCCTTTGGATAAATTGTCCTAAGTTGAGATTAAAAAAAACTTGTGTATGGTATAATTTTTGTAAAATCTATAATCATACTATTTTTATTTTTAACTTAATAAAATATAAATTAATGAAGTTACCTCAATTTCACACTTTTGTTGCGCCGAGAGGTGCGATGTCAGGTGGGTCACGTCCTCATACAAAATGTCGGTTTAAGTTTTAAATTATAAAAAAAAAAAAAAAAAAAAAAAAAAAAAATCGCATTGTGCTAGAACATATATCAATTTCTAATACAATTATGTATTATTTATATAATTTGAATAGATAGTAAATTATATACATGAATTTCAATGGATCATAAATTTACCTTTAACAAAAAAAATTACCACATTGAATTTCCAAATTAAGTAAAATTTTAAACATCTTTAAACCTTTTTATATTTAAAGAAACTTTTAAAAGAGGTTTTATTTAGATGAAGCCTATGGGACGAATACCATGGGACAAATTAATATTGATACCATGGGCCAAATACCATGGGTAAATAAATAAATAAATAATAGGTATAAAAAGGTATGATAAATAAATAAATAAATATAAAATAGGTATAAAGAGGCATGGTAAATAAATAAATATAAAATAGGTATAAAGAGGTAAGGTAAATAAATAACAATATATCAAATAAAATTATAAATAAAAATCTAATTAAATAACAAGCCTATGGGCCAAATACCATAGTAAAGAAAAGGGGTATGGTAAATAAATAAAAATATAAATAAACTAGAGATATGGTAAATAAATAAAACCTTTTTTCATATTTACTCCATAATCTGTTTTATATTTACGAATATTTATGTTCATTAGTTTACATAACTAAGAAGAAATAGAGAGAGAGTGTGATAATGTAGAGATGGAGAGAGAGTGTGTATGTTTAGGGGTGAGATAAAGAGACAAAGTAAGATGTATGGAAAGAAGGGGGGAGAGAAGAAGTGAGAAAGAGAGAGGGAGGGATATAGTAATGTAGTTGGAGAGAGAGAGGGGTGGAAAGAGAGAGAGAAAGAAAGGGATGGAGAGAGAGAGAGAGAGAGAGAGAGAGAGAGAGAGAGATATGGGGGAAGAGAGAGGATTGGAGGGAAAAGAGAGAGAGAGGGAGGTGGGAGATAAAGGGAGAGAGAGGAAGGATGAGAGAGAGGAGGAGAGTGATCGGGGAAGAGAGAGTTTTGGAGAGAGAGAGAGAGATCAAGGAAGAGAGATGGATTTAGGAGAGAGAGAGAGAGAGGAAGGACGAGAGAGAGGACTTGAGAGAGAGGAGGAGAGAGGGATCAATAAGAGAGATGGAGATGGAGGGGGAGAGATGTAGGAAATAAGAAATATAGAGAGTGAGAAGTGGAGAGAGAGAAGGAGTGACAAGGGAGAGACAGAGAGAGAGCATGTATGTTTGGGGTTGAGATAAAGAGACAAATAAGGAGAGATGGAGATAAGGGGGGAGAAGGAGATATAAGGAGAGAGGGAGGGATATAATAACATAGTTTGTGGGTGAAGAGAGAGAGAGAGGGAGAGAGAGATCAGAGAGAAAGAGAAAGAGAGGAAGGAAGAGAGAGAATGTGAGAGATTGGAGAGGGGGAGGGAAAGAGAGATGGACTTGGAGGGGGAGGGGGAGAGAGGTAAGAAGAAAGAAATAGAGAGAAAAAGGTGGAGAAATATAGAGTGAGTGAGTGATAAGCAAGATGGAGAGAGAGGGAGAGAGGAAAAAATGAGGAAAGAGAGATATTAGTGGGGAAGAGGGAGAGAGGGGGAAGATAGAGATATAGATGGAAGGTGAAGAGAGGGAAGAAGTGAGAGATGGGGAGTGGAGGGGATTGACAAAGAGATTGATATATATGGATTGCGACAGTATGTGTGTTTAGGGGGTTAGATAGAGAGACATAAAAGAAGAGATGGAGGGGGATATAGATATGGATGGAGGGTGGAGAGAGGGAAGAATATTTCTCACACTAGATGGATTGATATAAGTGGAGATGGTGATTTATAATCCTATTTGATTATTTGAACTATATGCATCGATTTTAGTGTAGATATTTATTTCTAATGATATTTGATTACTTGCACTAGATGCATTGATTTCAGTGTAGGTGGTGATTTCTAATACAATTTGATTGCTTGCACCGAATTTGTTGATTTCAATTTAGATGTCGATTTATAATTATATTTGATTACTTGCACTAGATGAATTGGTTTCAATGTAGATGATTTCTAATCCTATTTGATTGTTTGCACTAAATGCATTGATTTCAGTGTAGATGGTGATTTCTAATCCCATTTGAGTAAATGCATTGATTTCAGTGTAGATGTTGGCTTTAGAGAGAGAGAGAGAGAGTGATAAGGAAGATGGAGAGAGAGGGAGAGAGGACAAAAGGAGGAAAGAGAGATATTAATGGGGGAGAGGGAGATAATGGGAAGATAGAGATATAGACGAAGGGGAAGAGAGGGAAGAGAGAGATGGGGAGAGGGGGGTGATTGAAAAAGAGATTGATATATATGGAGTACGAGAGCCCGTGTGTTTAGGGGGGTGAGATAGAGAGAGAAAAAAAAATAGATGGAGGGGGATATAGATATGGATGGAGGGTGCAGAGAGGGAGGAATATTTCTCACGCTAGATGGATTGATATAAGTGGAGATGGTGATTTCTAATCCTATTTGATTATTTTCACTAGATGCATCGATTTTAGCGTAGATATTTATTTCTAATGATATTTGATTACTTGCACTAGATGCATTGATTTCAGTGTAGGCGGTGCTTTCTAATAAAATTTGATTGCATGCACTGAATGTGTTGATTTCAATTTAGATGTCGATTTATAATTATATTTGATTAATTGCACTAGATGAGGTAATTTCAATGTAGATGATTTCTAATCCTATTTGATTGTTTGCACTAAATGCATTGATTTCAGTGTAGATGGTGATTTCTAATCCTATTTGATTTCGTTGAGTAATGCATTGATTTTAGTGTAGATTTTGGTTTCTAGAGAGAGAGAGTGAGTGAGTGATAAGGAAGATGGAGAGAGAGGGAGAGAGGACAAAAGGAGGAATGAGAGATATTAGCAAGGGAAAGGGGGAGAAGGGGAAGATAGAGAAGAAGAGAGAGATGGGGAGAGAGAGTGATCGACAAAGAGAATGATATATATGGAGTGCGAGAGTGTGTGTGTTTAGGGGGGTCAGATAGAGACAAAAAAAAAGAGATGGATGGGAATATAGATATGGATGGAGGGTGGAGAGAGGGAAGAATATTTCTTTCACTTGGGGACATGGATTCATTTAAGTGGAGATGGTGATTTATAATCCGATTTGATTATTTGCACTAGATGCATCGATTTTAGTGTAGATATTGGCTTTATTGGCTTCTAATGATATACTTTTATCATGACCAGATGCATTGATTTCTTTAGCAGTAGGTGATGATTCCCAATACTATTTGATTGCTTGCATTAGATGTGTTTATTTCAATTTAGACGTCGATTTATAATAATATTTGATTGCTTGCACTAGGATGCATTGATTTCAATGTAGATTATTCCTAATACTATTTGATTGTTTGCACCAAATGCATTGATTTCATGGTAGATGGCGATTTCTAATCCTATTTGATTGCTTTGAGTAAATGCATTGATTTCAGTGTAGATGTTGGTTTCTAATATTATTTGATTGATTGCATTAGGTGCATTGATTTCAACGTAGAAGTTATTTTCTAATCTTATTTGATTGCTTGCATTAAATGCATTGATTTCAATGTATATGTTGATTTATGATTTGATGTAATTGCATATATGACGGTACATTAATTTTAAAGTGATTGGATTAAAAATATGCATTGATTTTAGTGTAAACACAAAAAGTTATTAACAATGTAGATTGATTTTTGTGTTATAGTAATTTAAGCTATTAATATTGGAGAGCAAGAGAGATAAGGTATCATGTTTACTACAACAGATCGAGCTAAATATTTAAATGGTTTACGATTTAAATTTTCTTTTTCATATAATCGATATGAAAAGATAACATAACTAACAAGGGAGGAAATAAGAATAGTAGAAGAAAATAGTTTGAGATTGATTGTAACATGAGTATGTTCTTATTATTCACATTTTCTATATTTCAACACTATTATTGTCACTTTGCATTTAAAAAAAATATTTCATCATTTTTCATCACTATAGTTATTAACAATAATTATTATCTCAACGAACTGAGGTAACTAAGAAAATTTAAAATTAAAATGACCAAGTTAATCTCAGCAATATTTAGCATATTTAAAATGATTATATTAATATTTGATATATTTACATATTATTCATAAAATTAATCATATCTTTGATAGATTTTCCTTGGCAGCACACGACTGAAACCAGCCTAGATCCATCTTACATCTCAAAAATATACAAAAAATTTAATAATCTGAAAAATTTGACATTGATGCCTCCCACTGGAACACCTTTGTTGCGCCGAGAGGTGCATCTACAGCCCAATATGAACTGATGTCAGGTGGGTCACGTCCTCATACAAAATGTCGGCTTAAGTTTTAAATTAAAAAAAAAAATCGCATTGTGCTAAACATATATCAATTTCTAATACAATTATGTATTATTTATATAATTTGAATGGATAGTAAATTATATACATGAATTTGAATGGATCATAAATTTACCTTTAACAAAAAAAATTACCACATTGAATTCCAAATTAAGTAAAATTTTAAACATCTTTAAACCTTTTTATATTTAAAGAAACTTTAAAAAGAGGTTTTATTTAGATGAAGCCTATGGGACCAATACCATGGGACAAATTAATATTGATACCATGGGCCAAATACCATGGGTAAATAGATAAATAAAAAATAGGTATAAAAAGGTATGATAAATAAATAAATAAATAAATAAATAAACATAAAATAGGTATAAAGAGGTATGGTAAATAAATAAATATAAAAGAGTTATAAAGAGGTAAGGTAAATAAATAACAATATATCAAATAGAATTATAAATAAAAATCTAATTAAATAACAAGCCTATGGGCCAAATACCATAGTAAAGAAAAGGGGTATGGTAAATAAATAAAAATATAAATAAACTAGAGGTATGGTAAGTGAATAAAACCTTTTTTCATATTTACTCCATAATCTGCTTTATATTTACAAATATTTATGTTCATTAGTTTACATAACTAAGAAGAAATAGAGAGAGAGAGTGATAATGTAGAGATGGAGAGAGAGTGTGTATGTTTAGGGGTGAGATAAAGAGACAAAGTAAGATGTATGGAAAGAAGGGGGGAGAGAAGAAGTGAGAAAGAGAGAGGGAGGGATATAGTAATGTAGTTGGAGAGAGAGAGGGGTGGAAATAGAGAGAGAAAGAAAGGGATGGGGGAAGAGAGAGGATTAGAGAGAGAGAGAGAGAGAGAGAGATATATGGGGGAAGAGAGAGGATTGGAGGGAAAAGAGAGAGAGAGGGAGGTGGGAGAGAAAGGGAGAGAGAGGAAGGATGAGAGAGAGGAGGAGAGTGATCGGGGAAGAGAGAGTTTTGGAGAGAGAGAGAGAGATCAGGGAAGAGAGAGGGATTTAGGAGAGAGAGAGAGAGAGGAAGGATGAGAGAGAGGACTTGAGAGAGAGGAGGAGAGAGGGATCAATAAGAGAGATGGAGATGGAGGGGGAGAGATGTAGGAAATAAGAAATATAGAGAGTGAGAAGTGGAGAGAGAGAAGGAGTGAAAAGGGAGAGACAAAGAGAGAGCATGTATGTTTGGGGTTGAGATAAAGAGACAAATAAGGAGAGATGGAGATAAGGGGGGAGAAGGATATATAAGGAGAGAGGGAGGGATATAGTAACATAGTTGGTGGGTGAAGAGAGAGAGAGAGGGAGAGAGAGATCGGAGAGAAAGAGAAAGAGAGGAAGGAAGAGAGAGAATGTGAGAGATTGGAGAGAGGGAGGGAAAGAGAGATGGACTTGGAGGGGGAGGGGGAGAGAGGTAAGAAGAAAGAAATAGAGAGAAAAAGGTGGAGAAAGAGAGAGTGAGTGAGTGATAAGGAAGATGGAGAGAGAGGGAGAGAGGAAAAAATGAGGAAAGAGAGATATTAGTGGGGGAGAGGGAGAGAGGGGGAAGATAGAGATATAGATAGAAGGTGAAGAGAGGGAATAAGAGAGAAATGGGGAGAGGAGGTGATTGACAAAGAGATTGATATATATGGATTGCGACAGTGTGTGTGTTTAGGGGGTTAGATAGAGAGACATAAAAGAAGATATGGAGGGGGATATAGATATGGATGGAGGGTGGAGAGAGGGAAGAATATTTCTCACACTAGATGGATTGATATAAGTGGAGATGGTGATTTATAATCCTATTTGATTATTTGAACTATATGCATCGATTTTAGTGTAGATATTTATTTCTAATGATATTTGATTACTTGCACTAGATGCATTGATTTCAGTGTAGGTGGTGATTTCTAATACAATTTGATTGCTTGCACCGAATTTGTTGATTTCAATTTAGATGTCGATTTATAATTATATTTGATTACTTGCACTAGATGAATTGGTTTCAATGTAGATGATTTCTAATACTATTAGATTGTTTGCACTAAATGCATTGATTTTAGTGTAGATGGCGATTTCTAATCCTATTTGATTTATTTGAGTAAATGCACTGATTTCAGTGTAGATGTTGGTTTCTAGGGAGAGAGAGAGAGAGTGATAAGGAAGATGGAGAGAGAGGGAGAGAGGACAAAAGGAGGAAAGAGAGATATTAATGGGGGAGAGGGAAAGAAGGGGAAGATAGAGATATATATGGAAGGTGAAGAGAGGGAAGAAGAGAGAGATGGGGAGAGGGGGTGATTGAAAAAGAGATTGATATATATGGAGTACGAGAGCGCGTGTGTTTAGGGGGGTGAGATAGAGAGACAAAAAAGAATAGATGGAGGGGGATATAGATATGAATGGAGGGTGGAGAGAGGGAGGAATATTTCTGGCACTAGATGGATTGATATAAGTGGAGATGGTGATTTCTAATCCTATTTGATTATTTGCACTAAATGCATCGATTTTAGTGTAGATATTTATTTCTAATGATATTTGATTACTTGCACTAGATGCATTGATTTCAGTGTAGGTGGTGATTTCTAATACAATTTGATTTCTTGCACTGAATGTGTTGATTTCAATTTAGATGTCGATTTATAATTATATTTGATTACTTGCACTAGATGACTTAATTTCAATGTAGATGATTTCTAATCCTATTTGATTTTTTGCACTAAATGCATTGATTTTAGTGTAGATGGCGATTTCTAATCCTATTTGATTTCTTTGAGTAAATGCATTGATTTTAGTGTAGATGTTGGTTCCTAGAGAGAGAGAGAGTGAGTGATAAGGAAGATGGAGAGAGAGAGAGAGAGAGGACAAAAGGAGGAAAGAGAGATATTAGCGGGGGAGAGGGAGAGAAGGGGAAGAGAGGGAAGAAGAGAGAGATGGGGAGAGAGGGTGATTGACAAAGAGAATGATATATATGGAGTGTGAGAGCATGTGTGTTTAGGGGGGTGAGATAGAGACAAAAAAAAGAAGAGATGGTTGGGGATATAGATATGGATGGTGGGTGGAGAGAGGGAAGAATATTTCTTTCACTAGATGGATTGATTTAAGTGGAGATGGTGATTTATAATCCGATTTGATTATTTGCACTAGATGCATCGATTTTAGTGTAGATATTTATTTCTAATGATATATGATTACTTGCACTAGATGCATTGATTTCAGTGTAGGTGATGATTCCTAATACTATTTGATTGCTTGCATTGGATGTGTTGATTTCAATTTAGACGTCGATTTATAATTATATTTGATTGCTTGCACTAGATGCATTGATTTCAATGTAGATTATTCCTAATACTATTTGATTGTTTGCGCTAAATGCATTGATTTCAGTATAGATGGCGATTTCTAATCCTATTTGATTGCTTTGAGTAAATGCATTGATTTTAGTGTAGATGTTGGTTTCTAATCTTATTTGATTGATTGCATTAGGTGCATTGATTTCAATGTAGAAGTTATTTTCTAGTCTTATTTGATTGCTTGCATTAAATGCATTGATTTCAATGTATATATTGATTTATGATTTGATGTAATTGCATATATGACGGTACATTAATTTTAAAGTGATTGGATTAAAAATATGCATTGATTTCAGTGTAAGCACAAAAATTTATTAACAATGTAGATTGATTTTTGTGTTATAGTAATTTAAGCTATTAATATTGGAGAGAAAGAGAGACAAGGTATCATGTTTACTACAACAGATCGAGCTAAATATTTAAATGGTTTACGATTTAAATTTTCTTTTTCATATAATCGATATGAAAAGATAACAAAACTAACAAGGGAGGAAATAAGAATAGTAGAAGAAAATAGTTTGAGATTGATTATAACATGAGTATGTTCTTATTATTCACATTTTCTATCTTTCAACACTATTATTGTCACTTTGCATTTAAAAAAAATATTTCATCATTTTTCATCACTATAGTTATTAACAATAATTATTATCTCAACGAACTGAGGTAACTAAGAAAATTTAAAATTAAAATGACCAAGCTAATCTCAGAAATATTTAGCATATTTAAAATGATTATATTAATATTTGATATATTTACATATTATTCATAAAATTAATCATATCTTTGATAGATTTTCCTTGGCAGCACACGACTGAAACCAGCCTAGATCCATCTTACATCTCAAAAATATACAAAAAATTTAATAATCTGAAAAATGTGACGTTGATGCCTCCGACCGGAACCAGCCTAGATCCATCTAACTTTGGATCTATCATGCGCCGAGAGGGATCAAATCTCTCGAGGTGCAAACCTTTCCTCAAGTTTTTCACTCAAAAAATACGTTTTCACCTCGAGAGATTTGATCCCTCTCGGCGCATGATAGATCTAGAGTTAGATGGATCTAGGTTGGTACTATAACCTACACAACAAAATTATATTTCACACTTCAATGGTTATGTTTCATACTATAGTCAAAACCATGATAAGTCACAATACGTAGGTGAAAATTAAGTGACTGCGTTTGAGCGTCTCAAATTATTATTTTAAAGAATTGTATCGATAAAGACAATATATAACAATTTATTTTTTGTCTCGAGAGACACAATAATCGGGACTAAACACATATTGTATCTATAGAGACTAAAATATCATTGATTAATTCAAGTTAGGGAAGAGTAGAATAGAATGAATAGAATGCTCTTCCATTGAGCTAGCACCTTTTAAAGAATTATGTGGGGACTTATGGCAGCACTTGAAATATTTGTAAAACCTATAATCACAAAATCCTTATTTTTAACTTAATAAAAAATAAATCAATGGAGTCAGCTCAATTTCACACCCTTGTAGCATAACCTACACAACAAGATCATATTTTACCATTCAATAATTTTTCTCCAGAGAGTACTCAAAACCACGATAAGTCGGAAAACACTAGTGAAAAAGTCAATCACAAATTCAGACATTTTACAATAAATTGTAAGAAAAAATATCTCTTGCAAAATTTGAATAAATAAATGAAAACATTAGTAATGTAGTTGTTGGAACAACAACCTGAGAAGCTAGCACATAATATTACATCATTTATTATGTTTAATTTTTTTGATGAAATATTTTCTTTCCTTAATTTCTACTTCAACAAACTCAAAATGCATAACCAATCACACACTCTCTATCAACTAATCTCCAATTAGCTCCTAACTTCTATGTTATAACCAAACTAGAGAAGCAGCTTTCTCTTTTAGAAGAGAAGGGAAGGGTTACATTGAAACTAGAAATGCAAGTAATGTGCCCTGTTTGATAGTGTCAAAACCTAAATATAATGCAGCTAACAGAGTGTGCCCTCACGCATGGTTAAGAATGCATTGAATATAATACTAACTAGAATTCAATGACTACATGGATTCATGAGCCCAAGTCACCTAGGGATCTAAGCCCTCATTGAAAACCTCCTCATGTAATGTGTCATTCCTAAATTGGGACTTATACCACCTAAAAATACTGCAAACAAGGCCCGTCACAAGATCATGGAAGAACTGAACTAGATATGCTGGGTATGTGATTTGTTGAAGGATAGTAACTCCAAACAACATGTAAACTATATAAACTTTGTTTAAAGCCACAATTGAAAAAGGGTGTGTTGCAGAACCATGGATGAACTAAATTGGACTTGCTAGGTACATGTTCCGATGAAGGATAATAACTACCAAGCAATATGTAAAATACAACGGTCTATTTCAAGTCACAATTGAAAACGTGTCTACAAAAACCGTGAATCCAAAATTATAGAGCACATATCACATGTCAAATTTCCTTAAATTGATGCAAGTCACCACATATATGAGGGTTTACCTTGAATGAATTGTATTTACACTATTGGTTTTAACTATTTTTCAGACACAATCATAGTAAATAGAAAAAATCAAAATGATAACAACAAATCAATTATCCTCCCCTATAGTAGACACCCTCATTTATTGCTCCGGTGAAGTAATTTTAGATGGTGTCAAAAGTATAGCCAAATGAATTAAACATTATCCCCATCACCAGTGATATCAACAAAATCAAAACCAAATAAAAAATAAGATACACTGTCATTTGTTACACCCATAGGGAAAAGACTAGAAACCACTAGGGCAGTGATTTGTGGAATATGGTCTGATAACAAGCACTGAATGTTAATACTTGTAACTTAACATTGAACAAGATAATACACCATAGCCAACCAAAAGAACTGATTATATTTGTACTTTCCAATAGATTGAATAATTTTATTTTTCAAGTCACACTTGAAAAGGGTTATGCTATAGGATTGTGAATCCACCATTAAGAGAGAGCATATGAGAGGTCATTTTTGTATGAAATTAATGAAGCTCGCCCTATTTATGATAATTTGTTTTGTGTTACTTCGAAATTATTCCCTTTTTATAGAAAAGAAGTGTGATTTATCTCCTTAGAGGAAGAGGTGAAGCAAAAGCTAGTGGATCTAGATTCTTTAAGTGATCACTCAAGACTATTGTAGGTTCAAATATCATTCAAATAGCATAAAATTGATTTTTCTTCTCTCCTTCAAATCTTATCCCATGACCTCCTCTTATAGGATTTCTCCATCCATCTTAAAACTAGTTTCCAATGTGAATGAACCAAGTTTGAAATATCATTTCACATGTGAAGAGTCTTGGTGCCATCCAAGAACTCATCATTAATGGAAATGTAGCTTAGATCCAACCTCGTGAACCACCTTGAGAGTGCCTCTCACACAATTCTTTCATTTATTACGTTGTATTCTCAAAATAATTGAGTTTTCGGAGGTTTTCACAACTGTTGAAGGACAATTTGTGCAAAATCATAACTACTAATTCATGCAAATGCATGCAATTCCATGTTACATAAGTTTTGGTGCTCCATTGAAGTTTGTGGTATATTTCCATGTAATAGAACTTTATTAGTAGTATCGATGGATTATTTAGTAATCATGGGTATAAATTTGTGAGTTATTTTTAAGTGATATGAATTTCCTTGTGATCTGTGAGGTTAGGATAAGACACATAGATAAAATAGATGATTATTTTCTTTATCTACTATTATTTAAATTATTATTTGTAGAGAGAGACAAAGAGACCATGAATGTAAGAAAATCCCCTAAAATAATAAGGAGAACCCACCTAAAAAATAATCTTCTATAGAAATATTATTTTCTTTCTATAAATGAGGCACACATGTCCATGCTCATAAAAATATCAAAATATTTTTATAATAGTTGAAAAGAGGTAGTCAATTATTTTATGAGCATAAAAAGGATAGAAATGATCACTCAAGATGTTGTAACCAAATAAATTGTGATGTAGAAATATATATCGTCCTTGGGGGTGCCGATAACAGTAAAGCATTATCTCAAGGAGAACGATCCCTAGTACTTGATACAACCACTAATGTTAAGTGTTTGTACTTGGTGGCATTCATATTCTATCAAGCCTATGTGTTTTCAACTTGATTTAGATACTACAGCTATCAGAAGGTAAGACCTATTGTGATAGGGACATATTCTAATGTTGAACATCATGGGGGCCAATGAAATCAAAGAGAAGTGAATACTCCCTATATGACATTTAAATTATATTATCTCCATGAGTAATCATAATCAAGATACCTCAACATCAATAGAAGAAAGACTGTTGATGTTGATAGGAATGATGATGAAACCACAAGGGTCAAATTTTCCCTTAAAATCAATTGAATATGTACCATGTATTTAACTATAATAAAGGTGGATTTTGATAATCATGGATAAGGTCAAAAAAGGAAAGGAGGATGAAACTTGAGACTTCCCTTTGGTGGAGCATAATTGATAACTGATAATGGTGGTAGGCATAAACCAACTCCATAAAGGAGATGGAAAACTATTGAGTTAATTTATTAATTGGAGTTAGGGGAATCCTTCCTTTTGTGATGACGGATTGAATTCCACACTAATTACCTGAAATAAGGCAATATAAATCTAAACCAACCCTATTATTATCAAACAGATCAGAGAATAGAATTGATAAAGAAATACAATCCTTAAGTGGTAAGTAGGAATAATAACTATTTTTAGATGATAATAAGTCATAGAAACTCACAAAGATAGTTTCATGTCCATGTGTGACCTTACAACTCACAAAATTCCAAACACGGGTCTTTCTCACCAAACTAACATGGAATTTTCCAAAATTTGTAGGATAGATGGAATTTTTGCATCTTATTAGATGAAAAATTTAGAGAAGCATAATCCTTGGAGGTAGAAAAAGGTTGAAGTAAACCATCACTTCTACCTGGTTTTTCTAATTGTAACACACAAAATTTGCTGTGGTTATCAATAATTGATTCCTCGAGGACTGAAGAATGCAGATAGTTTCCTATATTGAGCTTGGGCACAGTTGAAGCCCAAGATTAGTAAGGCTTTCTAGCATACCTAGGTTTAGTGAATATGTACAATATTATGAACATAGTGGAGATCATATTGGATTGTACATTTTTATGATACTTTGGTAGTTTGTCTAAAAATGGTAAGCATATAATGTTCAAAACATGCACAAATGTTAGAAACACTAGTTTCAAATTGTTAGGAAATTGAAAGACAATATATAGAATTTTAGTTTATATGGTATGCATATATAGAAATGGAATTGTATTTTTTAAAACATCTATTATTTAAGTGTTATTTTTTTTAGATATTCATGAATATTAATGGAATAAATTTCTTTGCTTCTAAATCATGACATAAGTCAATATGTTAAGGTAATATAACAAAAATATATATGTAGACTCTAAATCTATGCCTTAAATTTCTTCCCGTAAGACTCCTAAAAAATTATGGATTTTATGTTCGTTGAGTGCATAAATTTCCCCTTTGTAAGGGACAACTCAATTGGATAAAACATGAGCTCAAAAATGCGAGTAACTAAAGTAAAGAGAATAACTACTTAAGTCATGAATATAGTATACCCATCATTTTACTGAAACCTATTTAAAAACACTGTCCTCAATTGGATACACATTCACTTTCAATGAAGCTCATATAATGTGTTTAGTAACTAAATATAACATAAACAAAGGAAATGACACAACACATAGATGGTGTTTATGTAGGATCTTACTTCTGTTATTGCTTCTTTTATTTTTTATGTTGTACTTATGTGTGGATTTTAACGCCTCCTCCCACATTTACTCACTCTTACAATTTATCTAACGTAAACATGAGCTAAGTGTCACTATAATATGACCTGATCTCCAAGTTCCAGTTAAGGAATTGGGGCCTACAAACTGGAAACTTATTGCCAACCCTTAAGGACTATAGATCACTTGGGATTCTAACAACCACCCCAAGTGATCAAACCTTTATTTGGAACTCTTTATCACTACTTAAATCCAAAACCACACCCTTGACACATTGTGAATGAATATAAGAGGATATACTTGAAACCATAAACATGCATGCATGTAGTTATGACCCAAAGACCTCAGTTTTGTGTTGATGGTCACAAGATCTATGCCACGTTTTTAGGATAGCCTCTAGACAACTACTCATAAGTGCCTATAAATTTCCAAAAGCATAAATAAGATGATAAAAATGCAAGAAATTCAAAAATTGAACCAAAATATAACCAGGACATGCCTAGTGAATGATAAACATTTCGTCAAACACATGGTAAACATGAAATATATACTTCATGAATGCATATATGATCATAAATATCTTAAACTCATCTTAGAATCACCAAGAAGTCTCAATTCCCTCTCAATCTAGCTACAATAACTCTTTTTAGCTCATGCATTCATCAACCATTCAATAACTTGTAACATCATGAACAAGAGCCATAATTAGAGAACATCATAAAACCATGCATATAACTAGCAAATAACCAAAATCAAAAATTATATAAAATAGTAAATTATATACGTGAATTTGAATGGATCATAAATTTACCTTTAACAAAAAAAATTACCACATTGAATTTCCAAATTAAGTAAAATTCTAAACATCTTTACTCTTTACTAAAGTCAATATCATTTCCTAAATCAAAGGAAAAGAGTTAACTCAACAAAAAGAATCAAAATCCAAAATCTTTTAATATTTCTTTTAATTCAATATTTGTAAAATGAATTTATACTTACTCCATAGCTATGGTAAATAAATAAATATATATATAAATTAGATGTATGGTAAATAAATAAAAATTCTTTTTATATTTATTCCGTAAACCTTTTTATATTTAAAGAAACTTTAAAAAGAGGTTTTATTTAGATGAAGCCTATGGGACTAATACCATGGGACAAATTAATATTGATTCCATGGGCCAAATACCATGGGTAAATAAATAAATATAAAATAGGTATAAAAAGGTATGATAAATAAGTAAATAAATATAAAATAGGTATAAAGAGGTATGGTAAATAAATAAATATAAAAGAGGTATAAAGATGTAAGGTAAATAAATAACAATATATCAAATAGGATTATAAATAAAAATCTAATTATATAACAAGCCTATGGGCCAAATACCATAGTAAAGAAAAGGGGTATGGTAAATAAATAAAAATATAAATAAACTAGAGATATGGTAAGTAAATAAAACCTCTTTTCATATTTACTCCATAATCTGCTTTATATTTACGAATATTTATGTTCATTGTTTTACATAACTAAGAATAAATAGAGAGAGAGAGTGATAAGGGAGAGATGGAGAGAGTGTGTGTATGTTTAGGGGTGAGATAAAGAGACAAAGTAATATGTATGGAAAGAAGGGGGGAGAGAAGAAGTGAGAAGGAGAGATGGAGGGATATAGTAATGTAGTTGGAGAGAGAGAGGGGTGGAAAGAGAGAGAGAGAGAAAGAAAGGGATGGGGAAAGAGAGAGGATTAGAGAGAGAGAGAGAGATAGGGGGGAAGAGAGAGGATTGCAGGGAAAAGAGAGAGAGAGAGAGGTGGGAGAGAAAGGGACGGAGAGGAAGTATGAGAGAGAGGAGGAGAGTGATGGGGGAAGAGAGAGTTTTGGAGAGAGAGAGAGATCAGGGAAGAGAGATGGATTTAGGAGAGAAAGAGAGAGGAAGGGATTTATGAGATAAACAGAGAGAGGAATTGAGAGAGAGGAGGAGAGAGGGATCTATAAGAGATATGGATTTGGAGGGGGAGAGATGTAGGAAATAAGAAATATAGAGAGTGAGAAGTGGACAGAGAGAAGGAGTGACAAGGGAGAGACAAAGAGAGAGCATGTATGTTTGGGGCTGAGATAAAGAGGCAAATAAGGAGAGATGGAGATGAGGAGGGAGAAGGAGATATAATGAGAGAGGAAGGGATATAGTAACATATTTGGTGGGTGAAGAGAGAGAGAGAGGGAGAGAGAGATGGGAGAGAAAGGGAAAGAGAGGAAGGAAGAGAGAGAATGTGAGAGAGTGGAGATAGGGAGGGAAAGAGAGATGGACTTGGAGGGGGAGGGGCAGAGAGGTAAGAAGAAATAAATAGAGAGAGAAAGGTGGAGAGAGAGAGAGTGAGTGAGTGATAAGGAAGATGAAGAGAGAGGGAGAGAGGAAAAAATGAGAAAAGAGAGATATTAGCGGGGGAGAGGGAGAGAGGGGGAAGATAGAGATATAGATGGAAGGTGAAGAGAGAGAAGAAGAGAGCGATGAGGAGAGGAGGGGATTGACAAAGAAATTGATATATATGGATTGCAAGAGTGTGTGTGTTTAGGGGGGTTAGATAAAGAGACAGAAAAGAAGAGATGGAGGGGGATATAGATATGGATGGAGGGTGGAGAGACGGAAGAATATTTCTCACAATAGATGGATTGATATAAGTGGAGATGGTGATTTATAATCCTATTTGATTATTTGAACTATATGCATCAATTTTAGTGTAGATATTTATTTCTAATGATATTTGATTACTTGCACTCGATACATTGATTTCAGTGTAGGTGGTGATTTCTAATACAATTTGATTGCTTGCACTGAATTTGTTGATTTCAAATTAGATGTCGATTTATAATTATATTTGATCAGTTTCACTAGATGAATTGCTTCCAATATAGATGATTTCTAATCCTATTTGATTGTTTGCACTAAATGAATTGATTTCAGTGTAGATGGTGATTTCTAATCCTATTTGATTTATTTGAGTAAATGCATTGATTTCAGTGTAGATGTTGGTTTCTAGAGAGAGAGAGAGAGAGAGTGATAAGGAAGATGGAGAGAGAGGGAGAGAGGAAAAAAGGAGGAAAGAGAGATATTAATGTGGGAGAGGGAGATAATGGGAAGATAGAGATATAGACGGAAGGTTAAGAGAGGGAAGAAGAGAGAGATGGGGAGAGGGGGTGATTGAAAATGAGATTGATATATATGGAGTACGAGAGCCTGTGTGTTTAGGGAGGGTGAGATAGAGAGACAAAAAAGAATAAATGGAGGGGGATTTAGATATGGATGGAGGGTGGAGAGAGGGAGGAATATTTATCACACTAGATGGATTGATATAAGTGGAGATGGTGATTTCTAATCCTATTTGATTATTTTCACTATATGCATCGATTTTACCGTATATATTTATTTCTAATGATATTTGATTACTTGCACTAGATGCATTGATTTCAGTGTAGGTGGTGATTTCTAATACAATTTGATTGCTTGCACTAAATGTGTTGATTTCAATTTAGATGTCAATTTATAATTATATTTGATTACTTGCACTTGATGACTTAATTTCAATGTAGATGATTTCTACTCCTATTTGATTGTTTGCACTAAATGCATTGATTTCAGTGTAGATTTCTAATCCTATTTGATTTCTTTGAGTAAATGCATTGACTTTAGTGTAGATGTTGGTTCCTACAGAGAGAGAGAGAGAGAGTGAGTGATAAGGAAGATGGAGAGAGAGAGAGAGGACAAAAGGAGGAAAGAGAGATATTAGCGGGGGAGACGGAGAGAAGGGGAAGAGTGGGAAGAAGAGAGCGATGGGGAGAGAGGGTGATTGATAAAGAGAATGATATATATGGAGTGCAAGAGCGTGTGTGTTTAGGGGGGTGAGATAGAGACAAAAAAAAAGAGATGGATGGGGATATAGATATGGATGGAAGGTGGAGAGAGGGAAGAATATTTCTTGCACTAGATGGATTGATTTAAGTGGAGATGGTGATCTATAATCGTATTTGATTATTTGCACTAGATGAATCAATTTTAGTGTAGATATTTATTTCTAATGATATATGATTGCTTGCACTAGATGGATTGATTTCAATGTAGGTGATGATTCCTAATACTAATTGATTTCTTGCACTGGATGTGTTCATTTCAATTTAGACGTCGATTTATAATTATATTTGATTGCTTGCACTAGATGCATTGATTTCAATGTAGATTATTCCTAATAATATTTGATTGTTTGTGATAAATGCATTGATTTCCGTGTAGATGGCGAATTCTAATCGTGTTTGATTGCTTTGAGTAAATGCGTTGATTTCAGTGTAGATGTTCGTTTCTAATCTTATTTTATTGATTGCATTAGGTGCATTGATTTCAATGTAGAAGTTATTTTCTAATATTATTTGATTGCTTGCATTAAATGCACTAATTTCAATGTATATGTTGATTTATGATTTGATGTCATTGGATATATGACGGTGCATTAATTTTAAAGTGATTGGATTAACAATATGCATTGATTTTAGTGTAAGCACAAAAAGTTATTAACAATGTAGATTGATTTTTGTGTTATAGTAATTTAAGCTATTAATATTGGAGAGCAAGGGATACAAGGTATCATGTTTACTACAACAGATCGAGCTAAATATTTAAACGGTTTATGATTTAAATTTTCTTTTTCATATAATCGATATGAAAAGATAACAGAACTAAAAAGGGAGGAAATCAGAATAGTAGAAGAAAATAGTTTGAGATTGATTGTAACATGAGTACGTTCTTATTATTCACATTTTCTATCTTGAAACACTATTATTGTCACTTTGCATTTAAAAAAAATATTTCATCATTTTTCATCACTATAGTTATTAACAGTAGTTATCATCTCAACGAACTGAGGTAACTAAGAAAATTTAAAATTAAAATGACCAAGTTAATCTCAGAAATATTTAGCATATTTAAAATGATTATATTAATATTTGATATATTTACATATTATTCATAAAATTAATCATATCTTTGATAGATTTTCCAGGGCAGCACACAACTGAAACCAGCCTCGATCCATCTTACATCTCAAAAATATACAAAAATTTTAATAATCTGAAAAATGTGACGTTGATGCCTCTGAATGGAACCAGCCTAGATCCATCTAACTCTGGATCTATCATGCGCTGAGAAGGATCAAATATCTCGAGGTGCAAACCTTTCCTCAAGTTTTGCACTCAAAAAATAGGCTTGCACCTCGAGAGATTTGATCCCTCTCGGCGCATGATAGATCAAGAGTTAGATGGATCTAGGTTGGTACTATACCCTACACAACAAAATAATATTTCATGCTTCAATGGTTATGTTTCATACTATAGTCAAAACCATTAAAAGTCACAATACGTAGGTGAAAATTAAGTGACTGTGTTTAAGTGTCTCAAATTATTATTTTAAAAAATTGTCTCGATAAAGACAATATATAACAATTTATTTTTTGTCTCGAGAGACACAATAGTTGGGACTAAACACATATTGAATCTATAGAGACTACAATATCATTGATTAATTCAAGTTAGGGAAGATTAGAATAGAATTAAAAGAATTCTCTTCCATTGAGCTAGCACCCTTTAAAGAATTATGTGGGGACTTATGGCAGCACTTGAAATATTTGTAAAACATATAATCACACAATCCTTATTTTTAACTTAATAAAAAATAAATCAATGGAGTTAGCTCAATTTCACGCCCTTGTAGCATGACCTACACAAAAAGATCATATTTTACGATTCAATAATTTTGTTCTAGAGAGTACTAAAAACCATGATAAGTCAAAAAACACTAGTGAAAAAGTGAATAACAAATTCAGACATTTTACAATAAACTGTAAGAAAAAATATCTCTTGCAAAATTTGAATAAATAAATGAAAATATTAGTAATGTAGTTGTTGGAACAACAACCTGAGAAGCTAGCACATAATACTGAATCATGTATTATGTTGAAATTTTTTTGATGAAATATTTTCTTTCCTTAATTTCTACTTCAACAAACTCAAATTGCATAACCAATCATACACTCTCTATCAACTAATATCCAATTAGCTCCAAACTTCTATGTTATAACCAAACTAGAGAAGCAACTTGCTCTTTTAGAAGAGAAGGGAAGGGTTACATTGAAACTAGAAATGCAAGTAATGTGCCCCGTTGGATAGTGTCAAAACCTAAATATAATGCACCTAACAGTGTGTGCCCTCACGCATGGTTAAGAATGCATTGAATATAATACTAACTAGAATTCAATGACTACATGGAATCATGAGCCCAAGCCGCCTAGGGATCTGAGCCCTCATTTAAAACCTCCTCATGTAATGTGTCATTCCTAACTTGGGACTTGTAACACCTAAAAATACTACAAACAAGGCCTGTCACAAGATCATGGAAGAACTGAACTAGATATGTTGGGTATGTGCTTTGTTGAAGGAGAGTAACTCCAAACAACACGTAAACTATATCAAGTCTGTTTAAAGTCACAATTGAAAAAGGGTGTGTTGCATAACCATGGATGAACTAAATTGGACTTGCTAGGTACATGTTCTGATGAAGGAGAATAACTACCAAGCAATATGTAAAATATAATGCTCTATTTCAAGTCACAATTGAAAATGTGTCTACAAAAACCATGAATCCAAAATTATAGAGCACATATCACACATAAAATTTCCTTAAATTCATGCAAGTCACCACTTTTATGAGGGATTACCTTGAATGAATTGTATTTACACTATTGATTTTAACTATTTTTCAGACACAATAATAGTAAATATAAAAAATCAAAACGATAATAACAAGTCAATTATCCTCCCCTACAGTAGACACCCTCATTTATTACTCTGGTGAAGTAAGTTTAGATGGTTTCAAAAGTATAGAAAAATGAACTCAACATTATCCCCATCACCAGTGATATCAACACCATCGAAACCAATGAAAAAATAAAATACACTGTCATTTGTCACACCCATAGGGAAAAGACTAGAAACCACTAGGGGACTGATTTGTGGAATATGGTATGATAACAAGCACTGAATTTTAATAATTGTAACTTAACATTGAACAAGATTATACACCATAGCGACCCAAAAGAATTGATTATATTTGTACTTTCCAATAGATTGAATAATTTTATTTTTCAAGTCACACTTGAAAAGGGTTTTGCAACAGGATTGTGAATCCACCAGTAAGAGAGAGCATATGAGAGGTCATGTTTGTATGATATTAATGAAGGTCGCCCTATTTATGATAATTTGTTTTGTGTTACTTTGAAGTTATTCCCTTTTTATAGAAAAGAAGTGTGATTTATCTCCTTAGAGGAAGAGGTGAAGAAAAAGCTAGTGGATTTGGATTCTTTAAGTGATCACTCGAGACTATTGTAGGTTAAAATATCATTCAAATAGCATAAAATTGATTTTTCTTCTCTCCTTCAAATCTTATCCCATGACCTCCTCTTATAGGATTTCTCCATCCATCATAAAACTAGTTTCCAATGTGAATGAACCAAGTTTGAAATATCATTTCACATGTGAAGAGTCTTGGTGCCATCCAAGAACTCATCATTAATGGAAATGTAGCTTAGATCCAACCTCGTGAACGACCTTGAGAGTGCCTCTCACACAATTCTTTCATTTATTACGTTGTATTCTCGAAATAATTGACTTTTAGGAGGTTTTCACAACTGTTGAAGGACAATTTGTGCAAAATCATAACTACTAAGTCATGCAAATGCGTGCAGTTCCATGTTACATAATTTCTGGTGCTCCATTGAAGGTTGCAGTATATTTCCATGTAATAGAAATTTATTAGTAGTATCGATGGATTATTTAGTAATAATGGTATAAATTTGTGACTTATTTTTAAGTGATATCAATTTCCTTGTGATCTGTGAGGTTAGGAGAAGGCACATAGCTAAAATAGATGAGTATTTTCTTTATATACTATTATTTAACGTATTATTTGTAGAGAGAGACAAAGAGACCATGAATGTAAGAACATCCCCTAAAATAATAAGGAGAACCCACCTACAAAATAATCATCTATAGAAATATTATTTTCTTTCTATAAATGAGGCACACATGTCCATGCTCATAAAAATATCAAAATATTTTTATAATAGCTGACAAGAGGTATTCAATTATTTTATGAGCATAACAAGAATAAAAATGATCACTCAAGATGTTGTAACCAAATAAATTGTGATGTATATATCGTCCTTGGGGGTGTCGATAATAGTAAAGCATTATCTAAAGGAGAACGATCCCTAGTACTTGAGACAACCATTAATGTTGAGTGTTTGTACTTGGTGGCATTGATAGCCTATCAAGCCTACGAGTTTTCAACTTGATTTATATACTACAGCTATCAGAAGGTAAGACCTATTGTGATGGGGACATATTCTAATGTTGAACATCATGGGGACCAATGAAATCAAAGAGAAGTGAATACTCCCTATATGAAATTTAAATTATATTATTTTCATGAGTAATGATAATCAAGATACCTCAACATCAATAGAAGAAAGACAGTTGATGTTGACATGAATGACGGTGAAACCACAAGGGTCAAATTTTCTCTTGAAATCAATTGAATATGTACCATGTATTTAACTATAATAAAGGTGGATTTTGATAATCATGGATAAGGTAAAAACAGGAAAGGAGGATGAAACTTGAGACTTCCCTTTGGTGGAGCATAATTGATAACTGATAATGGTGGTAGGCATAAACCAACTACATAAAGGAGATGGAAAACTATTGATTTAATTTCTTAAGTGGAGTTAGGGGAATCCTTCCTGTTATGATGAAGGATTGAATTCCACACTAATTACTTGAAATAAGGCAATAGAAATCTAAACCAACCCTATTATTATCAAACACAACAGAGAATAGAATTGATAAAGAAATGCAATCCTTAAGTGGTAATTAGGAATAATAACTATTTTTAGATGATAATAAGGCATAGAAACTTACAAAGATAGTTTCGTGTCCATGTGCAACCTTACAACTCACAAAATTCCAAACATGGGTCTTTCTCACCAAACTAACATGGAATTTTCCAAAATTTGTAAGATAGATGGAGTTTTTGCATATTATTAGATGAAAAATTTAGGGAAGCATAATCCTTGGAGGTAGAAAAAGGTTGAAGTAAACCATCACTTCTACCTGGTTTTTCTAATTGTAACACACAAAATTTGCTGTGGTTATCAATAATTGATTCCTCGAGGAGTGAAGAATGAAGATGGTTTCCTACCTTGAGCTTGGGCACAGTTGAAGCCCAAGATTAGTAAGGCTTTCTAGCATACCTAGGTTTAGTGAATGCCTACAATATTATGAATATAGTGGAGATCATATGGGATTGTACATTTTTATGATACTTTGGTAGTTTTTCTAAAAATGGTAAGCATATAATGTTCAAAACATGCACAAATGTTAGGAACACTAGTTTCAAATTGTTAGGAAATTGAAAGACAATATATAGAATTTTAGTTTATATGGTATACATATATAGAAATGGAATTGTATTTTTTAAAACATCTATTATTTAAGTGTTATTTTTTTTTAGATATTCATGAATATTAATAGAAGAAGTTTCTTTCCTTCTAAATCATGATATAACTCAATATGTTAACGTAATATAACAAAAATATATATGTAGACTCTAGATCTATGCCTTAAATTTCTTCCCATAAGACTCCTAAAAAATTATGGATTTTATGTTGACTGAGTGCATAAATTTTCCCTTTGTAAGGGACAACTCAATTGGATAAAACATGAGCTCAAAAATGCGAGTAACTAAAGTAAAGAGAATAACTACTTAAGTCATGAATACACTATACCCAACCATTTTACTAAAACCTATTTAAAAACACTGTCCTCAATTGGATACACATTCACTTTCAATGAAACTCATATAATGTGTTTAGTAACTAAATATAACATAAACAAAGGAAAGGACACAACACATAAATGGCCTTTATGTAGGATCTTACTTCTCTTATTGTTTCTTTTATTTGTATGTTGTACTTATGTGTGGATTCTAATGCCTCCTCCCACATTTACCCACTCTTACAATTTATCTAACGTAAACATGAGCTAAGTGTCACTATAATATGACCTGATCTCCAAGTTCCAGCTAAGGAGGTGGGGCCTACAAACTGGAAACTTATTGCCAACCCTTAGGGACTATAGATCACTTGGGAGTCTATCAACCACTCCAAGTGATAAAACCTTTATTTGGAACTCTTTATCACTACTTAAATTCACAACCACACCCTTGACACATTGTGAATGAAGATACGAGGCCTGAAACCATAAACATGCATCCATGTAGTTATGACCCAAAGACCTCAGTTTTGTGTTAATGGTCACAAGATCTATGGCACGTTTTCAGGATAGCCTCTAGAAAACTACTCATAAGTGCCTATAAATTTCCAAAAAGATAAATAAGATGATGAAAATGCAAGAAATTCAAAAATTGAACCAAAATCTAACCAGGACATGCCTAGGAAATGATAAACATTTCGTCAAACACATGGTAAACATGAAATATATAGTTCATGAATGCATATATGATCATAAATATCTTAAACTCATCTTAGAACCACCAATAAGTCTCAATTCCCTCTCAAGATAGCTGCAATAACCCTTTTTAGCTCATGCATTCATCAACCATTCAATAACTTGTAACATCATGAACAAGAGCCATAATTAGAGAACATCATAAAACCATGCATATAACTAGCAAATAACCAAAATAAGAAATTATATAAAATAGTAAATTATATATGTGAATTTGAATGGATCATAAATTTACCCTTAGCAAAAAAAATTACCACATTGAATTTCCAAATTAAGTAAAATTTTAAACATCTTTACTCTTTACTAAAGTCAATATCATTTCCTAAATCAAAGGAAAAGAGTTAATTCAACACAAACAATCAAAATCCAAAATCTTTTAATATTTCTTTTAATTAAATATTTGTAAAATGAATTTATACTTACTCCAGAGCTATGGTAAATAAATAAAAAAAATATATAAATTAGATGTATGGTAAATAAATAAAAATTATTTTTATATTTATTCCATAAACCTTTTTATATTTAAAGAAAATTTAAAAAGAGGTTTTATTTAAATGAAGCCTATGGGACGAATACCATGGGACAAATTAATATTGATACCATGTGCCAAATAACATGGTTAAATAAATAAATATAAAATAGGTATAAAAAGGTATGATAAATAAATAAATAAATATAAAATAGGTATAAAGAGGTATGGTAAATAAATAAATATAAAAGAGGTATAAAGAGGTAAGGCAAATAAATAACAATATATAAAATAGGATTATAAATAAAAATCTAATTATATAACAAGCCTATGGGCCAAATACCATAGTAAAGAAAAGGGGTATGGTAAATAAATAAAAATATAAATAAACTAGAGATATGGTAAGTAAATAAAACGTCTTTTCATATTTACTCCATAATCTACTTTATATTTACGAATATTTATGTTCCTTAGTTTACATAACTAAGAAGAAATAGAGAGAGAGAGTGATAAGGGAGAGATGGAGAGAGAGTGTGTATGTTTAGGGGTGAGATAAAGAGACAAAGTAAGATGTATGGAAAGAAGGGGGAGAGAAGAAGTGAGAAGGAGAGAGGGAGGGATATAGTAATGTAGTTGGAGAGAGAGAGGGGTGGAAAGAGAGAGAGAAAGAAAGGGATGGGGGAAGAGAGAGAGAGAGAGAGAGATATGGGGGAAGAGAGAGGATTGGAGGGAAAAGAGAGAGAGAGAGGTGGGAGAGAAAGGGGGAGAGAGGAAGGATGAGAGAGAGGAGGAGAGTGATGGGGGAAGAGAGAGTATTGGGGAGGGAAAGAGAGAGAGAGATTAGGGAAGAGAAAGGGATTTAGGGAAGAGAGAGAGAGGAAGGACGAGAGAGAGGACTTGAGAGAGAGGAGGAGAGAGGGATCGATAAGAGAGATGGAGTTGGAGGGGGAGAGATGTAGGAAATAAGAAATATAGAGAGTGAGAAGTGAAGAGAGAGAAGGAGTGATAAGGGAGAGACAGAGAGAGAGCATGTATGTTTGGGGCTAAGATAAAGAGACAAATAAGGAGAGATGGAGATAAGGGGGGAGAAGGAGATATAAGGAGAGAGGGAGGGATATAGTGACATAGTTGGTGGGTGAAGAGAGAGAGAGAGGGAGAGAGAGATGGGAGAGAAAGGGAAAGAGAGGAAGGAAGAGAGAGGATGTGAGAGAGTGGAGAGAGGGAGGGAAAGAGAGATGGACTTGGAGGGGGAGGGGGAGGGGGAGAGAGGTAAGAAGAAATAAATAGAGAGAGAAAGGTGGAGAGAGAGAGAGTGAGTGAGTGATAAGGAAGATGGAGAGAGAGGGAGAGAGGGGGAATATAGAGATATAGATGGAAGGTGAAGAGAGGGAAGAAGAGAGAGATGGGGAGAGGAGGGGATTGACAAAGAGATTGATATATATGGATTGCGAGAGTGTGTGTGTTTAGGGGGGTGAGATAGAGAGACAAAAAAGAAGAGATGGAGGGGGATATATATATGGATGGAGGGTGGAGAGAGGGAATAATATTTCTCACACTAGATGGATTGATATAAGTGGAGATGGTGATTTATAATCCTATTTGATTATTTGCACTATATGCATCGATTTTAGTGTAGATATTTATTTCTAATGATATTTGATTACTTGCACTAGATACATTGATTTCAGTGTAGGTGGTGATTTCTAATACAATTTGATTGCTTGCACTGAATTTGTTGATTTCAATTTAGATGTCGATTTATAATTATATTTGATTACAAGCACTAGATGAATTGGTTTCAATGTAGATGATTTCTAATCCTATTTCATTGTTTGCACTAAATGCATTTATTTCAGTGTAGATGGCGATTTCTAATACTATTTGATTTATTTGAGTAAATGCATTGATTTCAGTGTAGATGTTGGTTTCTAGAGAGAGAGAGAGAGAGAGAGAGTGATAAGAAAGATGGAGAGAGAGGGAGAGAGGACCAAAGGAGGAAAGAGAGATATTAGCGGGGGAGAGGGAGAGAAGGGGAAGAGAGGGAAGAAGAGAGAGATGGGGAGAGAGGGTGATCGACAAAGAGAATGATATATATGGAGTGCGAGAGCGTGTGTGTTTAGGGGGGTGAGATAGAGACAAAAGAAAAAAGAGATGGATGGGATATAGATATGGATGGAGGGTGGAGAGAGGGAGGAATATTTCTAGCACTAGATGGATTGATATAAGTGGAGATGGTGATTTCTAATCCTATTTGATTATTTGCACTAGATGCATCGATTTTAGTGTAGATATTTATTTCTAATGACATTTGATTACTTGCACTAGATGCATTGATTTCAGTGTAGGTGGTGATTTCTAATACAATTTGATTGCTTGCACTGAATGTGTTGATTTCAATGTAGATGTCAATTTATAATTATATTTGATTACTTGCACTGAATGACTTAATTTCAATGTAGATGTTTTCTAATCCTATTTGATTGTTTGCACTAAATTCATTGATTTCAGTGTATATGGCGATTTCTAATCCTATTTTATTTCTTTGAGTAAATGCATTGATTTCAGTGTAGATGTTGGTTCATAGAGAGAGAGAGAGTGAGTGATAAGGAAGATGGAGAAGACAAAGGAAGAGAAAGTCTTCTAAGCCAGAGGGAGAGAGAAGGGGAAGAGAGGGAAGAAGAGAGAGAGGGGGAGAAGGTGATTGTGAGCGGAAATGACGAAGGGAGTGCGAGTATTGTAGGATACGATTTATCTGAGAGTCTATGAAGAATAAACATATAACCATAAATACGGAGATGCAGTGGAAATAACACTTCATTTCATTAATATCAAAGAACTGAAATTTGCTTACAGACAGAATGGAAATAAAACTAGCTAGGGCGCTGGTAGCTATTTCTGAGAAGAGATGTGGTGGCTACCGGCCTCTGAACTGAGTTACAATGAGGCTCGAGGGCCTATTTATTATTGAGAAACAATGGAGAACCCTCAACATCCAAAAACCTAACCCTAGGAGATGAAGCGCCAAACTATGGGCCCCGTTTGGGTAATTGGTGTTTCAACTTCCCAGGGACGTAACTTTGGCATACTATCTCCGTTTGACGCACATGATACATCATTAGAAAGCTATGTCAAGGGACAAAAATTTACTTCATGAATATTCATTCGATTTTAGAAATTAGAGGATTAAGACGTGATGCTGCCAAATTCAAATGTCGTTAGGGCCTCAAAATGGCTACTAGGTTAGGAGCCGAAAATTGCTAAAAATAGTAAGTTATACTTGAAATTGAAAAACTGAAAGAGACAATGGTGGAAATTTAAATGGAATAGGAGGTATGCAATATCCACCTGGATCAGTCCTCCCCCCTTAGGAAGCAATGGTCCCCATTGCGTTAAGTTCCTACATGAGATGAGGAAATTTCTGTTGAACTTAGTCCCTGGTGAACCACTTCCCTTGGTGCAGGAGTTGGCCAGCTTTGACAACTCGATACAGTTGGATCTTTTTTTCGCGAGTGTTCTTGATTTGCATGTCCATGATACAATCTGTGGTGGCCTATTCCATGAAGTCTGGGTTTAACTCTATTGGTGTGAGTTGTTTTGCAATGTCAGAGGTGTCCAGTAGAGGTGAGAACTAAGGACGAAGGTGGTCCACATTGGTAGGTGGCAGTTGAGAATGGTGGAGTACTGACTCAAAACTGTTATTCCTACCGCTGGTGGCCGTGTATGGCCCGTATCGAAGCGGGCGAAGCTTGCGGTGGGGTCCAATGAGGCGCTCCTTCTGCAAATGTAGCCATACTTTTTCGCCCACCTGGAAGTTGTGTGGCACTCAGTGTTGATCATGGCGTTTCTTGTACTTGGCAATGGCTCTGCCCAATATATCATGAACCTGTTGGTGGATGTGTTGAATGCGCTCGATGAAGCTACCTACTTTGTCAACTTCAGACTGGACATGAGTTGAATCGGCCTGAGCAGCTGCAAATGGTATGGCTATGTCAATAGGACATAGTGGTTGGAATCCCAAGCCCACCTGAAAGGGGCTATGGCTGATTGAAATGTGGAGAGCCTGATTATAACTATGTTGTACATATGGGAGGCTCTCGTCCCATGTGCGTGTTCTCCTTGAATTGTATTACCTCGAATGTGTACAATCATTATGTTGGCGACCTCTGTCTGGCCATCAGTTTGGGGATGGAAAGATGTGGACTTAGTGAGCTTGGTGTCCAACATTGACCAGAGGCTGGACCAAAACGTGCTGAGGAACCTACTGTCGCGATCTGATATGATAGACTATGGGATCCCAAAGTGCACCCACACTTGTTCAAAGAAGAGTTTAGCAGTGGCTTCTGCTGTGATATTCTTCTTACAGGCCGCCATAATGGCCATCTTTGAGAATCTGTCAACGACCACGAAAACACAGTCATTTCCATTCTTAGTAGAAGGTAGGCCCGACATGTAATCCATGGAGATGGATTCCCAAGGTTGACTAGGGGTAGGTAGCGGAGTATAGAGGCCTTGCTTCTTGATGGTCAGTTTGAAAATGGCGCAAGAAGTGCAGGATCTGATGTACTTCTCGACATCCTGTCAACGGTTCGGCCAATAGAAATACTTCTGTAGTACTGCCATTGTTTTCTCGACCTCGAAATGCCCAGTGACTCGAATGTAGTGTGCTTCCCATATCATCTTCGCATGCTTGCTTGAAGGAACACAAAGGTGTCCCAGGTGACATAAAAGTGCATCTTGGAGGTGAAAATTTGGAACTTGCGTACCCCCCAAGAGTGCCTTGTAAGTGTGGCGGAATTCTGGGTCACTCTCATAGAGAAGCGTCCAATCAAAAGTCTCGTGCCCACAAGAGTTGAGCACGGTGGTGAGTGCCACGATCGGTGGTCCGCTGAGGTAGCCTGCAACATTATTGGTGCTACCCTTCTTGTACTTTATCTTCAAATGAAATTGTTGCAGATATGTGGACCACTTCTGATGGCGATCATTCTGCAACTTCCCTTGTGTCTGTATGAACTGCAGGGGTCGATGGTCTGTGTGGATGATTGTTTCCTTCCCAAAAATATAATGCTTCCATTGTCGATAGGCTTGCATAATGGAATACATTTTGTTTGTCATAGGTGGGATACTTGCGAACTGTCTTAGACAATGTCTCATTGTGATATGCCACTGGATGTCCCTGTTGAGTAAGAACTGCCCCAATAGCATAGTCAGAGGCATCTGTCTTGATCTCAAATGGTACAGCCTGCGTCACGGTAATCGCAAAGGCCTGGGGTAAAACAAAGGCAATGTTTCAATTCTATGAACGCCTTTTGTTGAGATTCCGACAAACATAATTTTTCTTTCGCTCCTCCCTTGGTGACTTGACTTAAGGGAAAATGATATGAGAGAATCCCAACATGAACCTGCTGTAGAAATTAGCAAGACCTAGAAAGTTGCGAAGCTCTATCAGGGTGGTTGGGGCTGGCCAATCCTGAATGACTTGGATCTTGGCTCGATCCACATGCACCCCCCTTTCATCAATAATGTATCCAAAATATTGAACCTGGGTCATGCCACAAGTTCACTTCTCCAAATTAGCACACAACTTGTGTTGCCACAGTGTTTGGAGGACTTCTTGGATGTGGTGGAGGTGCTGTTCTTAAGTTTGGTTGAAGATCAGAATGGCATCCAAGTATACCACCACAAATGAGTTGGTGAATTGATGTAAGATGTCATCCATCAACATCATGAAGGTTGCAGAAGAATTAAATCGCTTTGAAAAACTGTGACCAACCATTCAAAAAAGGCTTCCTTGGCTTTGAAGGCAATCTTCCACACATTAGAGGGGTTGATTGGTACCTGGTGATACCCAGACTTCAAGTTGATCTTGCTGAAATATTTTGCCCCTTTTAGTTGGTCCAAAAGGTCATCAATTCGTGGGATCGGGTACATATTCCGAACGGTGATCTTGTTAAGCCTTAGATAGTCATCTGATCTCCACCTCCCATCAGCTAACCACGGCCAACACGATCGGGCTCACGAGTAGTGAACTTGGAAATCACGTCAGGCGCTACATCAGCTCCTGAATCTGCCTCTTTATTTCATCATTATCCAGAACAGAGCGCCTATAAATCGGTCCATTGGGTAGCGGCGCACTTGGGGTCAGGTCAATGAGGTGCTTGACCTGACAGTGTAGAGGCACCCCTATGGGTGAGGTGAAGATGTCCCCGTACTCCTCCACAACCTTGTTCATTTTTTGTTGTCATGCAAAGGAGCCATGTCTGGAGGTCGTGGCCACAGTCTTCTTCTTGCACTGGGGGCGAGTCATCAAGAAAACAAATTTCTTGGTTTGGGAAATGAGCTTACTGCATTATTTTGCAGTAACAGACCAGCATGAGGTGTGGTGCCTACGGTATACATTACAACTTGTTATTTCCCCAAGTAACAATAACGGCCACCGAGGGTGAGACTCCTTACACGGCACTTAGCTGACTACAGTATGGTTGTCCTAATAATACATCAGAAACATCAATAGGAGCAACGTCACATAATACCTCGTAAAATGAAAAGGGCTTGAAAGCTATAGGGAAGGAATTGTACTTCTGGCGGCTGGCTGACGCGGAGATCTCGTCCTTGTTGAAGCCACCCGATGGTGTATGGATGTGGGTGAGCTGTGGTCGGCAAGCCCAACCGCTTCACGGCGTCTGCTGAAATGAGGTTCTTTTGGCTCCCATTGTCGACAATGAGCTGTACAGGGGAGCCCTTTACCCACATCTGGGAGTGGAAGAGACGTTCCTCCTCCTCTGGATCTTCCGGTTCCTCCTTCTGGACCTTTGTAGTGGCAACAGTGGCGTTGGGCTCCGCATCAATAATCTGTTTCCCTTTTCATTCCCCTTTTCAGGTTCTGATTCGGAGTCGGAGCATGCATCTGACTCAGAAGCCCTCATCTCGGCCACTAGCGACTGCTTGGCCCGACACTCACTTGTGTTGTGAGTGGAGCTCTTATGGAACTCACACCACTTTCCCGTGTCCTTCTTTGGCTTTACGGTGTTGTTCTTTTCTTGTGGCTTTGACGGGTTGTCTTTAGCTGCCATGCCTTGGATCTGTCCTTTGTTCTGCGGTTTGGAAGCACCTTTTCCTTGCTTTTGATTCGCAGATCCAAAGTCTCGCTTCTTCTGTTTGAATTTCTGCTCAATCTTGGCAGCATACCAGTATGCCGTACCAAGCAAGGAGATGTCGAGGAACTCCATTTCCTCCTGAATGTATCTGTGCAGACAGCTGCGATACTTTAGCACCAAATGTTTCTCTGAATATTTGATACCCAACTTTGTGCGCAGGGTATGGAACAGATTCGTCATCTCATGCACATCCTGATCCCTTTGTTGTCGCAGCGTGGTCCATTGTATGTACTTGTCCTCATAGCTCCCCACAGGATAGTACTATTCCTTGACGGCATCTCGGAAAGAATTCCAAGTTGGTACAGCCAAGAACAGAGAGGGTTCTGTCTGGTCCTTGTTCTCACAGTAGGTTTCCCACCAGTTCTTAACATGGGGGGTAGCTTTGAGGAGTGCAAAAATAATCTTCTCCCGGTCTGAAAAGTCATGAACCGAGAAATATCCTTATAATATATTCAACCATCTATCTACGACATCTGCGTCTAGTTTACCCTCAAATATGGGAATGTCAAAATTTACTTGTACCTTAAAAGGAGTCGCACATCTAGAGTGGCTGCTAGATGCAGATGTGCCGTCGGTGGGCAGCCGTTGAAGGATATGAGCAAAATTATCCATCATCGCATTCCTTTGTTTTCCGAGGGCCTCCTCGAGCAATATTTTGATAGGATCTCCTACTCCCTCATCTTTCTTTTCGTCCCCCATGGGCGTCCGTCGAGGTTTGCGAGGTTGATCTTGCAAAGGTTCCACCAGATCAAGACCTAGCTCCTTATACCCCGATCTCGTTGGGGACATACAAAGAAGGATCGAGAAAAAGTAGACCGATCTGATACGACTGATCCGGATTTATGTAGGAACACAACATAATAAACATATAACCATAAATACAAAGATGCAGCGGAAATAACACTTCATTTCATTAATATCAAAGAACTGAAATTTGCTTATAGACAGAATGGAAATAAAACTAGTTAGGGCGCTTGTAGCTATCTCTGAGAAGAGATGTGGCGGCTACAGGCCTTGGAACTGAGTTAGAATGAGGCTAGAGGGCCTATTTATTATTGAGAAACAATGGAGAACCCTCAACATCCAAAAACCTAACCCTAGGAGATGAAGCGCCAAAACTATGGGCCCCGTTTGGGTAAATTGGTGTTTCAACTTCCCAGGGACGTAACTTTGGCATACTATCTCTGTTTGATGCACATGATACATCATTAGAAATCTCTATCCGAGGACTACAACTTTTTCCATGAATATCATTCTGAAATGGAATGATGTTCGCTGGAGGCCCGATGCCCAAAAAACGTCGTTTAGGGCCTGAAAACGGCTCCGGAAGTTCAGGACCCGAAAAACTGCTAAAAATAGTAAGTTATGCCGAAACTGAAAAACTGAAAGAGACAATGGTGGGGGCCCAAGTGGAATAGGTAGGTGGCCACCAATATCCACCTGGATCAGTGTGTTTAGGGGGGTGATATAGAGACAAAAAAAAAAGTGATGGATGGGGATATAGATATGGATGGAGGGTGGAGAGAGGGAAGAATATTTCTTGCACTAGATGGATTGATTTAAGTGGAGATGGTGACTTATAGTCCTATTTGATTATTTGCACTAGATGCATCGATTTTAGTGTAGATATTTATTTCTAATGATATATGATTACTTGCACTAGATGAATTGATTTCAGTGTAGGTGATGATTCCTAATACTATTTTATTGCTTGCACTAGATGTGTTGATTTCAATTTAGACGTCGATTTATAATTATATTTGATTGCTTGCACTAGATGCATTGATTTCAATGTAGATTATTCCTAATACTATTTGATTGTTTGTGCTAAATTCATTGATTCCAGTGTAGATGGCGATTTCTAATCCTATTTGATTGCTTTGAATAAATACATTGATTTCAGTGTAGATGTTGGTTTCTAATATTATTTGATTGATTGCATTAGGTGCATTGATTTCAATGTAGAAGTTATTTTCTAATACTATTTGATTGCTTGCATTAAATGCATTGATTTCAATGTATATGCTGATTTATGATTTGATGTAATTGGATATATGACGGTACATTAATTTTAAAGTGATTGGATTAACAATATGCATTTATTTTAGTGTAAGCACAAAAGCTTATTAACAATGTAGATTGATTTTTTTGTTATAGTAATTTAAGCTATTAATATTGGAGAGCAAGAGAGACAAAGTATCATGTTTAATACAACAAATCGAGCTAAAGATTTAAATGGTTTACGATTTAAATTTTCTTTTTCATATAATCGATATGAAAAGATAACAAAACTAACAAGGGAGGAAATAAGAATAATAGAAGAAAATAGTTTGAGATTGATTGTAATATGAGTACATTCTTATTATTCACATTTTCTATCTTTCAACATTATTATTGTCACTTTGCATTTAAAAAAATATTTCATCATTTTTCATCATTATAGTTATTAACAATAATTATCATCTCAATGAACTGAGGTAACTAAGAAAATTTAAAATTAAAATGACCAAGTTAATCTCAGAAATAGTTAGCATATTTGAAATGATTATATTAATATTTGATATATTTACATATTATTCATAAAATTAATCATATCTTTCATAGATTTTCCTTGGCAGCACACGACTGAAACCAACCTAGATCCATCTTACATCTCAAAAATATACAAAAGTTTTAATCATCTGAAAAATGTGACGTTGATGCCTCCGACTGGAACCAACCTAGATCCATCTAACTCTGGATATATCATGCGCTAAGAGGGATCAAATCTCTCGATGTGCAAACCTTTCCTCAAGTTTTGCACTTAAAAATTATGTTTGCACCTCGAGAGATTTGATCCCTATCGGCGCATGATAAATCCAGAGTTAGATGGATCTACGTTAGTACTATAACCTACACAACAAAATCATATTTCACACTTCAATGGTTATGTTTCATACTATAGTCAAAACCATGATAATTCACAATACGTAGGTAAAAATTAAGTGACTTTGTTTGAGCATCTCAGATTATTATTTTAAAAAATTGTCTTGATAAAGACAATATATAACAATTTATTTTTTGTCTCGAGAAACACAATAGTTGGAACTAAACACATATTGTATCTATAGAGACTACAATATCATTGATTAATTCAAGTTAGGGAAGAGTAGAATAGAATTAAAAGAATGATCTTCCATTGAGCTAGCACCCTTTAAAGAATTATGTGGGGATTTATGGCAGCACTTGAAATATTTGTAAAACCTATAGTAAAAAAATCCTTATTTTTAACTTAATAAAAAATAAATCAATGGAGTTAGCTCAATTTCACACCCTTGTAGCATGAACTACACAACAAGATCATATTTTACCATTTAATATTTTTGTTCCAGAGAGTACTAAAACCCATGATAAGTCAGAAAACACTAGTGAAAAAGTCAATAACAAATTCAGACATTTTACAATAAAATGTAAGAAAAAATATCTCTTGCAAAATTTGAATAAATAAATGAAAACATTAGTAATGTAGTTGTTGGAACAACAACCTGAGAAGCTAGCACATAATACTGCATCATGTATTACGTTTAAATTTTTTTGATGAAATATTTTCTTTCCTTAATTTATGCTTCAACAAACTCAAATTTCATAACCAATCAGACACTCTCTATCAACTAATCTCCAATTACCTCCAAACTTCTATGTTATAACCAAACTAGAGAAGCAGCTTGCTCTTTTAGAAGAGAAGGGAAGGGTTACATTGAAACTAAAAATGCAAGTAATGTGCCCCGTTTCATAGTTTCAAACCTAAATATAATGCACCTAATAGAGTGTGCCCTCATGCATGGTTATGAATGCATTGAATATAATACTAACTAGAATTCAATGACTACATGGATTCATGAGCCCAAGTCACCTAGGGATTTGAGCCCTCATTGAAAACCTCCTCATGTAATGTGTCATTCCTAACTTGGGACTTGTACCACCTAAAAATACTACAAACAAGGCCCGTCACAATATCATGGAAGAATCGAACTAGATATGTTGGGTATGTGCTTTGTTGAACGAGAGTAACTTCAAAAAACATGTAAAATGTATCAACTCTATTTAAAGTCACAATTGAAAAAGGGTGTGTTGCAGAACCATGGATGAACTAAATTGGACTTGCTAGGTACCTGTTCCGATGAAGGAGAATAACTACCAAGAAATATGTAAAATATAACGCTCTATTTCAAGTCACAATTGAAAACGTGTATACAAAAACCATGAATCCAAAATTATAGAGCACATATCACACATCAAATTTCCTTAAATTTATGAAATTCACCACATTTATGAGGGATTACCTTGAATGAATTGTATTTACACTATTGATTTTAACTATTTTTCAGACACAATCATAGTAAATAGAAAAAATCAAAATGATAATAACAAATCAATTATCCTCCCCCACAATAGACCCCCTCATTTATTACTCTGGTGAAGTAAGTTTAGATTGTGTCAAAAGTATAGAAAAATGAATTCAACATTATCCTCATCACCATTGAAACCAATGAAAAAATAAGATACACTGTCATTTGTTACACCCATAGGGAAAAGACTAGAAACCACTAGGGCAGTGATTTGTGGAATATGGTCTGATAATAAGCATTGAATGTTAATACTTGTAACTTAACATTGAACAAGATTATACAATATAGCCAACCAAAAGAACTGATTATATTTGTACTTTCCAATAGATTGAATAATTTTATTTTTCAAGTCGCACTTGAAAAGGGTTATGCAACAGGATTGTGAATCCACCAGTAAGAGAGAGCATATGAGAGATCATTTTTGTATGAAATTAATGAAGGTCGCCCTATTTATGATAATTTTTTTCGTGTTACTTCGAAGTTATTCCCTTTTTATAGAAAATAAGTTTGATTTATCTCCTTAGAGGAAGAGGTGAAGCAAAATCTAGTGGATCTGGATTCTTTAAGTGATCACTCGAGACTATTGTAGGTTCAAATATCATTAAAATAGCATAAAATTGATTTTTCTTCTCTCCTTCAAATCTTATCCCATGACCTCCTCTTATAGGATTTCTCCATCCATCATAAAACTAGTTTCCAATGTGAATGAACCAAGTTTGAAATATCATTTCACATGTGAAGAGTCTTGGTGCCATCCAAGATCACATCATTAATTGAAACGTAGCTTAGATCCAACCTCATGAACCACCTTGATAGTGCCTCTCACACAATTCTTTCATTTATTACGTTGTATTCTCAAAATAGTTGACTTTTAGGAGGTTTTCACAACTGTTGAAGGACAATTTGTGCAAAATCATAACTACTATGTCATGCAAATGCATGCAATTCCATGTTACATAAGTTTTGGTGCTCCATTGAAGGTTGTGGTATATTTCGATGTAATAGAACTTTATTAGTAGTATCGATGGATTATTTAGTAATCATGGGTATAAATTTGTGAGTTATTTTTAAGTGATATCAATTTCCTTGTGATCTCTGAGGTTAGGAGAGGACACATAGCTAAAATAGATGATTATTTTCTTTATCTACTATTATTTAACTTATTATTTGTACAGAGAGACAAAGAGACCATGAATGTAAGAACATGCCCTAAAATAATAAGGAGAACCCACCCACAAAATAATCATCTATAGAAATATTATTTTCTTTCTATAAATGAGGCACACATGTCCATGCTCATAAAAATATCAAAATATTTTTATAATAGTTGACAAGATGTAGTCAATTATTTTATGAGCATAACAAGGATAAAAATGATCACTCAAGATGTTGTAACCAAATAAATTGTGATGTAGAAATATATATCGTCCTTGGGTGTGTCGATAATAGTAAAGCATTATCTCAAGGAGAACGATCCCCAGTACTTGAGACAACCACTAATGTTGAGTTTTTGTACTTGGTGGCATTGATAGCCTATCAAGCCTACGAGTTTTTAACCTGATTTAGATACTACAGCTATCACAAGGTAAGACCTATTGTGATGGGGACATATTCTAATGTTGAACATCATGGGGGCCAATGAAATCAAAGAGAAGTGAATACTTCCTATATGAAATTCAAATTATATTATCTGCATGAGTAATGATAATCAATATACCTCAACATCAATAGAAGAAAGACAGTTGATGTTGACAGGAATGACGGTGAAACCACAAGGGTCAAATTTTCCCTTGAAATCCAATTAATATGTACCATGTATTTAACTATAATAAAGGTGGATTTTGATAATCATGGATAAGGTCAAAATAGGAAAGGAGGATGAAACTTGAGACTTCCCTTTGGTGGAGCATAATTGATAACTAATAATGGTGGTAGGCATAAACCAACTACATAAAGGAGATGGAAAACTATTGAGTTAATTTATTAAGTGGAGTTAGGGGAATCCTTCCTTTTATGATGAAGGATTGAATTCCACACTAATTACCTGAAATAAGGCAATAGAAATCTAAACCAACCCTATTATTATCAAACAGAGCAAAGAATAGAATTGATAAATAAATGAAATCCTTAAGTGGTAATTAGGAATAATAACTATTTTTAGATGATAATAAGGCATAGAAAATCACAAATATAGTTCCATGTCCATGTGTGACCTTAAAACTCACAAAATTCCAAACACGGGTCTTTCTCACCAAACTAACATGGAATTTTCCAAAATTTGTAGGATAGATGGAATTTTTGCATCTTATTAGATGAAAAATTTAGAGAAGCATAATCCTTGGAGGTAGAAAAAGGTTGAAGTAAACCATCATTTCTACCTGTTTTTTCTAATTGTAACACAAAAAAATTGTTGTGGTTATCAATAATTGATTCCTCGAGGAGTGAAGAATGAAGATAGTTTCCTATCTTGAGCTTCGGCATAGTTGAAGCCCAAGATTAGTAAGGCTTTCTAGCATACCTAGGTTTAGTGAATGTGTACAATATTATGAACATAGTGGAGATCATATGGGATTGTACATTTTTTATGATACTTTGGTAGTTTGTCTAAAAATGGTAAGCATATAATGTTCAAAACATGCACAAATGTTAGAAACACTAGTTTCAAATTGTTAGGAAATTGAAAGACAATATATAGAATTTTAGTTTATATGGTATACATATATAGAAATGGAATTGTATTTTTTGAAACATCTATCATTTAAGTGTTATTTTTTTTAGATATTCATGAATATTAATGGAAGAAATTTCTTTCCTTCTAAATCATGATATAAGTCAATATGTTAAGGTAATATAACAAAAATATATATGTAGACTCTAGATCTATGCCTTAAATTTCTTCCTGTAAGACTCCTAAAAAAATATAGATTTTATGTTGACTGAGTGCACAAATTTCCCCTTTGTAAGGGACAACTCAATTGGATAAAACATGAGCTCAAAAATGCGAGTAACTAGAGTAAAGAGAATAACTACTTAAGTCATGAATATACTATACCCAACCATTTTACTGAAACCTATTTAGAAACATTGTCCTCAATTGGATACACATTCACTTGCAATGAAGCTCATATAATGTGTTTAGTAACTAAAGATAACATAAACAAAGGAAAGGACACAACACATAGATGTTCTTTAAGTATGATCTTACTTGTGTTATTGCTTCTTTTATTTGTATGTTGCACTTATGTGTGGATTGTAACGCCTTCTCTCACATTTACCCACTCTTACAATTTATCTAACATAAACATGAACTAAGTGTCACTATAATATGACCTGATCTCCAAGTTCCAATTAAGGAAGTGGGGCCTACAAATTGGAAACTTATTGCCAAGCCTTAGGGACTATAGATCACTTGGGATTCTAACAACCACCCCAAGTGATCAAACCTTTATTTGGAACTCTTTATCACTACTTAAATCCACAACCACACCCTTGACACATTGTGAATGAAGATACAAGGATATACCTGAAAACATAAACATGCATCCATGTAGTTATGAACCAAAGACCTCAGTTTTGTGTTAATGCTCACAAGATCTATGCCACGTTTTCAGGATAGCCTCTAGACAACTACTCATAAGTGCCTATAAATTTCCAAACACATAAATAAGATGATAAAAATGCAAGAAATTCAAAAATTGAACCAAAATCTAACCAGGACATGCCTAGTAATGATAAACATTTCGTCAAACACATGGTAAACATGAAATATATAGTTCATGAATGCATATATGATCATAAATATCTTAAACTCATCTTAGAATCACCAAGAAGTCTCAATTCCCTCTCAAGCTAGCTACGATAACCATTTTTAGCTCATGCATTCATCAACCATTCAATAACTTGTAACATCATGAAAAAGAGCCATAATTAGAGAACATCATAAAACCATGCATATAACTAGAAAATAACCAAAATAAAAAACATGACAAATCAACCATAAAATCCACATAATAACCAGTACATGTGTTTATTGATGACAATATAAAAAATAACTCATATTAACATATGCAAAACACAACCAAGTCAGGGACCTCCATGTACCACCTGACCATATATTGGGCTGAAACAATTGTTTATTTTAGCAAATCACCCCCATTCCATATTCCATGCATAAATGTGGGATCCAATGTGATATACGAAGACACAACCAAATAGGGAATATAGAGGTTAAACCACCTCCACCCTCAAGCTATCGTGATCTCACCTAAATTGGTCTCGAGATTAAAAAAAGAAGAAGTTAAAACAAGCTTAGATGCTGCAAAATTCCTTCACCATACCCAAATGAATTTTTCTCTCTCCACCCACCCATTGATGGTTTCCTACAGAAAACCATATCCACCCGCAACCATTTGGATTTTTCTAAGACTTCCTTAACCTAGTACCAAAATATTATGAAAATCCAAAGCTCAACCAAGAATGAATCTTATCACACCATGGCTATATAAAAAATGGAAAGGCAAGGCTGATACCATTGTCAAACTAGGAAAAAACAATGCCAATAATGGTAGATGAACCAAATAATAAAATGCATGTACCATCCATTCACACCATAGCAAGAAAACCACACATGCAACCTATTACCGACAAAATCCTCCTATTGAAGTTATTGATCTAATCTTCTCCTTCCGCTCCATTACTTTCATTTGGTTGTCCTTTGCTTTCCTTTGACTTGCTTTTCTTGATTTATTTCTCCTCTTGGAGCTCTCTCTCTCTCTCTCTCTCTCTCTCTCTCTCTCTCTCTATGAAACTGATCCAAAGCCAAACTAGCAAAAGATATGAATTATTTCTCTCATGTATTTTATCATTGATGTCTCCCTTTTTCTTCAGTATCCTTCATTTTTCTCTAATTTATGTCACATGCGTATTTTTGTCTCTTCACCTCCTTTTTCTCCTATTTTCCTTTATTTTCAAAATAAAATTCCAATTATTATCTCTTTTGCTTTTCCAATCCATTTTCAAATTTCGTTAACCATTAATAAACCACAAGTGATTTCCACTATAGTGTTTTCCCAACATTTATCGTGGAATACGTATCCCGAGGCCATGATCTTATTATTTTTTCCTTTCATATCATTTATTAAATGAAAAATTAACCCGATGTTGTTAGAAACCCCTCCAGTTTGGGGGAACACCATCCTCGATGTTTTATGACACCTATGGCCAACAAAATGCTGAAAATAAAACATACTTCCTATGGAAATTTATAACATATCTCGTTGTAGGGGCTTTGGGGCAGGTTAAAGTCCTAATTTTATGTAAATGGTTTTTAAGGGAAAACTATGGTCCTCAAGTCATGGTTTGAGACCATAGTATCTACGCGCTAAATTGATATAAATATAGATATATCGAGTCAAGTAAAGTAGTTAAGTAAGAATCTCATGCTATGTTGATTTTGTAAGGGTTTTAGTCTAAGTTTGGGTTTTGGATAGAAAGGCTCCTAATGGCTGTGTGCGCGGAGACCTAGTCCTGGTTGTGTGCGGACTCCGCTGGTGGTGTGCGTGGAAGGGTAATTGTAATTTAATTCTGGATGTATTGAACTGTTAAATCCATTAATGAAAAAACTATTTTAGCGGAATCAAATGTGTTATGTGCTTGATGTCTTAGCTATCTGATTACTATGAATTTGATTATGTGTATTGCTTTAATATTACTTTACTTTTGTTTATGATCAGATGCATTTGCATGAATAGATACTATATTTTATGCATGAATATCATTTTATGATTAAGTATATGATAGATGAATTGATCTTCTTAAAGTATATCTACTGTGGGTTTGAATAATCTTGGAATATCTTCGAGTCTGTTATCTGTTTAGGTGCACTCGTCAGCATTCGCGATGAAGTTGATTTGATAATTTGTTGGCTTGCATGCATGCATCTGCTATAATCTACAATAAATTAAGTTATAAGTTTTTTTAGGGCCACCATATCAAATTCTTCCATAGGGTTTGGATACATGGCTACAAAAACCCCCCATAATGCTTCAGGTGAGACTTTGATCTACGCAAGAAGGTCATTGCTGAAAGGGCCAGTAGTTGGAGGGTTTGTTGGTTGCACAATAAATATGAACATGGGTTAGGACCCCTCAAGCCAAAAAATGGTTGTTTTGTCGGGACCAGAATCATTTTGAGGGAAAATCGGTGTATTGGAATCCTACGCAGAACAAATTGCAAGATTGGATGGATAGAAAGATCCATGAGTTTGCCATCCAATAGAATCAAAGTTCCAAATTATCTATTGCGGATTGGGTTAAAAATTATATTTATAAAAAATTTCATGAAATATTATTTTCTTCCTATGCAACCAAGCTACATGAGTGGTTGTCTCGGTTGAATAAATTTAATACCTACACGTAGGACGATGCAATCACTCAGTAGAATCTAGAATTGGTACAACAGTTAGAAAAGACAAGTAATACGATCACGCACACGATAGATCATTGGATCGATCGTGTTCTGGGAGGATTTGTGACTGAGTTTTCCAATGATCAGTTTGTGTTTTATTCTCAAGCAGAAATAAGATTCTTCAAGGGTCCCGGAGGTAAGTCCCTACTCTCTGTAAAGTTGTGGATTAAGATACTATTGTGTGAACATGGTTCTTTGTGTGAGAATATTGCATGAATGTCCCGAAGAGGACCAATTATGTGCAATTGAATAATTTACCACACAGATCTAGCAGAAGAATTTATTTACAATCCTCTCAAGGGTAGATCTGATAGTGATGGTGAGCCAGGAACTAGTACCTCTAGTGAATCTATGCACTCTAAAGAAGAGGAATTTTCCCAAGAAGAAGTCTCACAAGATCAAAACAATCATGGAGTGTTGACCATAATTCAAATCCCATCTGCTCTACTTCCACACTCATATCATAAGTCATCCACTCCCCCTCCACCTCCACCTCCCCGATGCACATATATGGCCGCATGTATGAAGCTACCTACTTTCAAAGGTATTGGAAATGAAGATATTGAGCAATTTTGGTTTGTCACTGATGTTATATGGAGAGCACAACAAGTTAATAGTAATGATGTTAAGAAAGCACATTTATACATTTCTTTTCAAGATCACACGTTGGGCTGGTATATAAGATATGTATCAACAAATCCCAATGCAAATATGAATGATTTGAAGGATGCCTTAAAAGAATAATTAAAAAATCCTATGTCATATGCATAGTGTGTTACAGAGTTGAAGGAGATTCAGTAGGAGGTGAATGAATCTGTCTGGGATGCGGATCAGAGATTGCAGTGCACTATAAGAGATGGTGGATTCATTATCGATGATACCCAACATATGGATTGGTTTATTTCTATGTTGCTCCCACATTTGTGCCAACCATTGAGTCAACAAAATATTGCCACAAATGTTGAAGCTGTAGAAATTGCAATGAAACTAGAAGCTGTGCCGGTGCCTGCTGTGATTGGAACTCAGTATATTCAAAGTTAGCTAGAAGCAATGCATTTGGAGGTTTATAATCTGCGGAAAGGTTATGGAAAAGAGGTATCCATGGAGGTATGGTGGATACACTACAAGGAAAAGACCCTCTTGCGGTTGTTTTTGAGGAACCCCTTATAAAAATACCTCAGACATCCATTTCTAGAGGAGGTTACTAGAGGAGGTTGGTGGGTGGAGATTTTTGTAGATTTTTTTCATCCAGTGCGCTTATCATCCTAAACCGTACTAGTGCATTCAACAAAATAAAGCACCGATGCGAAGAAAACATTAGCACACTGGACACCATGCTCTCCATACACACTTTCCCGGTGTGCCTTATTATTGTAGTGCACCGATCTTTACCAAGCTTCGAAATTGGTGCGTCATAAAACCCCGTGCCAAAAAAGAAACTTCCTGGTGCAGTCTTAAGAAACCGTAACAATGCGCTTATAAAACCCTGCGCACCGTAACAAGGTTAAATAAAAAAATTATGGAAAAAATACTGCATTTTTTACTTTTCTTAGTGCTCCAGAGCTCTCAATAATCGGTTTATCCTTCTCTGAGCCACCTTGACATCAGTGCTCCCATTGCACCCATTACATGCACTACCGTTGTGTATTTCCCAGCAATCTCTAGCCTGAATTTTGAAAAACTGTGGGCAAATTTTCCTTTATAAATTCTACAGCCAATATGCCTCATCGACGCCCAAATGTATAGGCATTTTTCTTGTTTTTCCATAATTAATCATTTTAGTAGATTAGAATTTGAAATTACCTTAAAATTAACCATTTAAAAGAAAAAACAAAAATTCAACACGCAACGTGCTCGAGCCGTTCGGCTTGCATCGGTTCACGGTGCTGCCTATAAATTTACTGGCCACACTGCAACCGATGCCAACGGTATCAACACATGTTCTGGGGCTATATCGAAAGGAGCACCGTGTTATTTTAAAATTTTAAAAAAAGTACAGTGGGGTCAGTTACCCGGCCGTATAGTTGACCATGTGAAATAGCGGAAATGTGGTGCATTGACTTAAATATTTGCCCCGAGGCGGGTATTTTTGTCAACGCACCGCATTCCGCATTTTGACAGTGTGAATAGTGTGGCCTGGTAAAACACTGCATCGTTGACTATGTAATGATGTCAAGAGGTCGGTGCGCTGACCAAAATCGATGCCTCGGGGGCATAGAGTTTAGTCATTGCACCGCACTCCTGACACCATCCATAGTCAACAGTGGGCCAAAAATTTTCAGGTGCACCACCGTCGATGCATTGAATATTTTTTGGTGCACGTAAAAAATAGATGCACCAGTATTGGTGCATGCCTGTTTTTTGTGGCGCACTGACTATTTTATTTTTTTCAAAAAAAATTATATATGTATATTCCTAAATTCATGTCTCATTTAATAAAAAAATTGTATTTAATATGTCAATCATTCAGATATGTGAACGGAGAGAAGAGGCAGAACAATACCAACAACAGGAGGACCAGTAGAACATGGTTCGCCTGTGGGAGGCACGAGAGAGGGAGAGAGATGCGTACCCTCGCCCTATTATAATAGCTACCCTGGGGCCCCTAAGGCCAGTAGGCCTCCTCAAGTTCTATGAGAAGGCTACTTCCCTAAAGGGCCATGGTGTTTTTTTGAGACATCTTATCCGTAGGTGGAATGCCCACTGACAGGCTTTCTGGGTTGGTCCTAACCAGTGGTACGCACCCATTGAGGAGGACATATATTTCACTATAGGGATATCTATGAGAGGGGTGGATTTTCCCTTGTTCGCAGAGGTTCCAATTGGCTATGCAGCAGGGAGTCAGTTTGTGTACTCCTAGAGATACGCTAGTGCAGATATACAGTCTCCTTCAGATTTTCAGGTCGCCGGAGGTCAGTTACGTATTGGTGCATTTGGTAGTGAGGAGGTGAGGTGCCTCTCACTTTTGATTTCAACCATTTCACACAATAGCAGTGACAGGAAACGCATTAGATGCTCACTTCTATATTATGTTGATTCTTTAGTACAGGAGCCACGACTTGTCAAGTGGTATGCCATTTTTTTGCGGAAGTTCTGTACAACCTTAGATAGATATCATGCTCATGCACAAGGGAGGGTCAACTTCCCTTTTTCCTTAGAGATTTTTTCTTTATTTTTTGAGAGGTTTATAGAGACGAGGCCTACCTTTTTTCGATATCCTTGTAGGTTGATGTTGGAGGCACCGATTCACATGTGGGGACAAATGATTCCCAAGTGGGGCGAGACTGAGTTTTTCGTGAGGATATGACATGATCCACTGGAGTTTCTAGCTAGTGTTGACGAGCATCCCTTCATTATGGTCCCCTGTCCTCATGCTGGTTTGGATTGCCGAGGGTGTGTCAACATCCTATTCAGAGATGATGAGCCGCCAGATGATAGAGATAATATTATTGTTTTATTTAAATTTATTCTAACATGTTCTTTAACTTGTTTTTATTAAGTTGTGTAATGAAATTGTCTAATTATTGTTCTGTATGTGTATATATTTTGCAGACATTGGGTCTTTTGATGGCGAGGACATGTTAGCACCACCATATGATCCAGGTGTGGATCCTGATGATGATCAAGATATGCCAGACATCGAGGATCATCAGGAGGTCAGTGCAGAGAGACCTACTCTTGTTGGTGCACTGGTACCGCCTTTTGCTAGATGCGATATGCTTGATAGCAGATTGACGATGGAGTTGGGAAAACAACTCTGTGCATTGATTTTTGAGGCAAGATTCAGGCCCACTACTATGAGAGACATATAGGCCGATGGTAGGCTAGTACATTTGTGGAGAGGCATGCTGCGTGACATGTACAGCCTGATGCGGCATGTCCTAAGAGCCAAGACCTTAGTCACGCGGCTGAGAAGGACCCTTTCACGTTATAAGCATGGTCGAGACACATCACATGATCAACAGTCCACGAGAAGTGTTGACGCATAATTTGATGATCACGATCAGGGGAGTGATCATCATTCACCTTGCGTCGCGCCAAATGAGCAGCCTCCACTAGCATTGAGTAGTAGTCGTCATGGAAGGGAGGTTGGACCATCGATCATGTTCAGTCATCACGATGATCATGAGAAGGTTGGACCATCGACCATGTACATTCATCATGATGAGCAGTTGATAGTTGACCCTGATCAGCATGAGGCACCAGTACCAGATCAACATGTATTTGAGTTTGTTAAGGCTACACCATTCACTGAGCAGGCCTCAACTAGTACTACTATTCATGATGTACCATGAGCTAATATATGAAATTTGTATTGCAGTTGTATATTTTTTACACTATTCAGTTATATATATATATATATATATATATATATATATATATATATATATATATATATATATATATATATATATATATATATATATATATATATATATGGTCCATGTATTTTATGTTCATGTTGCAGTTGCACTTAATTTACATGTTGGTGATCATCATGGTGTGTATATTGTTAGTTCATGTTAAATATGTTCATTTAATGTGCAGCTCACAAAGAGATGTGTATGTGATGGAAATTATTTGACATGAGATGTATATTTGACGTTTTTGTTGTGATGATGTTATACAATGCTAATTTTGTTTTTTTAGATGATCATGATCATGATAATGTTAGCGAATTTGAATTTGTTTTTTAGTCGAATATGATGTTTGTATGATGGTTATCATGATCGTGATGTTTATTAATTAATTTAATATTAAATGACCATAATATTTATTAAATATTATGTCATGATTGTAATTGTAATTTAAATAATTTTAATTCTATTACTGTGAAATGATTGTAATTGTAATTGTATGTAAAATTCTAAAATTGTAATTGTAATTCTAATCGTAATTGTAATTTTAATTGTAATTGTATGTAAAATATTTGTAAAATTTTAATTGTATTAATGTGAAAATATTAATTGTATTAATGTGAAATAATTTTATTAAAATTTTTAAATTTGTAAATTTGTAAAATTGTAAATAATTGTAAAATAATATATCTAAAATAATATGAATTTTTATAGCATAATAAAGTTTAGAAAATAATTCAAATACTTTCATGTACTTTAGAATTATCATTATTTTATTATGATCTTACATACCAAAAAAAAAAATTACTTTATATATTATGCCATTTTTATTGAGATCAACATAATTGAAAATTATCAAGTGAAATATTGATTTTAAAATTAATTCAAAATAAATATTATAGTGTTTCGAAAAAAATAATCTTATAATGTATAAGGTAATTAAGTCCTCTTCTTTATAAAAACCCAACTTAAAAATATAAATATTGATGAAATAACACATGTACCATTTCACATGTACTAATTCCATTGAACATATTTTAGAAGAATTCGAGTATATTACCATTTTGTTGCCTCTTATGGATGCTAATTCCATGAACATATCTTAGAAGAATTGAAGTGTTAAGAATGCAACAGAAAAAAAAAACATTTTTGGACTATTTTTCATTTTATTAAAAGGTTTTTGAGATTTTTTGTGGGGTTTATGGGTTCAAGGGACAATAGACAGTACCGACCTTATTGTATTGGTATTTTAGTTGAATTTTTCCTAGAAACGATATGTTCGAATCTTCTAACTATGAATTTAACAAAGAACCCATATATTTTGAGAATATGATTGAAGACTGTTGTTATATACTTGAGAACTATTCCATTTCTTCACCATATTAGCACATAATGGAAAGAATAATTTCTTTCGCCATAATAATACACAACTTTCAAAAATGTAAACATTCCATTCTGTGTTTCGAGGCATTTTACGCAAATGATAGGCATTTCTATGGAGTTTTATCCATATTCTGCAATTTAATGAGAATTGGAGGGAGCTTACAATCCTGTATCTATTAATAACTGCACACTTCGGTAGAACCAAAGAAAATTTAGGTAGACTCCTTAGCAAAGTAGACTAGCCATAATCAATTCCTTCAAGACATAAACAGAAGAAATAGATATGCAAGTCAAAAATATATATGCATGTCAGATGCTCCTATTGGCACCTTTTCTTGTTGTAGGTTGTGGAAAGGTTCAAGTTTCTTTTTCTGAAAGAAGAAGAGGTGTAGTTTTGAAAAGAAATGGCCCAAATATTTTCACAGCAAAATGTACATTTCCAACATGTCTAAAAACTAAAATATCTCTAACTTCAATAAACTACTTAGAAACAAAACTTTCTCAACCATTTTTGAAAAATTCCCACGTCTTCGCATAGCACAGGTTCACATGCCACAATTTCCCACTTGGTCTGTGTAGTATTGCATATTCACACGCCCCATATTGCATTCTCTCAACATAATCAGTGGGGACCTCCTACAATAAACAAAAAGCATTGGAAGAATAGTTATTTCCATCAAGAATTTATCCAATTCTAATTCTCAATTCTAATTCTAAAAAATAAACAAAATTCTAATTCTAATTGCATATTTCAATCAAGAATAAACAAAATTATAATTCTTAATTTCTATGGTTGGAATTCACTAAATTTTGGTGTACACACCTAAAAGTAATTTTAGTTCCTTAAACTCAAATCGATGCTAATGTACCTATAACCGCACCAGTGTGTTTTAGTTACTACACACCGGTGGCATGTTACCAATGGATGCACCAGTGCGGCGCTATTAAGTGACGCACCAGTGATGAATAACCACAAATAAAAAAAACGCAACTATATTTTCTTTAAGTGAAAAAAAACAGTAAATTGAAAAATGGGCGACAAAATAATTTTGAAAATCTAATTTCATAAAACAATTCTTTAAATACTAAATTTTTTTCATTATTTCACTATTTTTCCAAAAAAATTCACCCAGAGATTTGCAGGAGACATATCTAGAGAAAGAGAGCATGATAGCACTATGGAGTAGTGAAATATGTTCGAACAGAAGTATTCAGTTAATCATAATTCCAAACCTTTGGTGATTCAAACCCTGTAGCATATAATTTCAAACAATCTCGTGATTAAATTTGATTATTTATTTTAATTTTTCTGCATTTTTTTACGAAGTAAGAAAAAAATTTCAAATTGTTTTTCATTTTCAGAAAAAAAAAAAAAAAATAAAAAAAAAAAAAAATAAAAAAAATAAAAAATAAAATCCATTTTTACCCTAAACCCTTCATTATTTTTTTTCTTCTCTTTCTTCTCCCTATTTCTATGATTTCAGAATTACGGCTTTTCATTTTAGATTTATAGGGTTTGTATTGCTATATATAAGCCTATGACATCTAACCCATGGGACGAATTGCATAGTCAGATCCCAATCCATGTCATCCCTTGCGTGAAATATTATTTTTTTATTTTTTTATTTATTTATTAGTGCGCCTTGCGTAGCCTAGCGCACCAATGCATTGTATTATCCCAGCGCACTGTGAAAGTACTGTGTAATAAAAAATTTAAGAACAATTTTTTAATCAATGCGCCATATGTAAAATAGGGCACCGTAGCGCTATTTCATTATAACACACCGCGAACGTGATTTTTGGCAAAAAATTGTTTTATTGTGTTAATCGGTGCACCATGTAACATATAACACATCGCACTAGGTATTCTACTTGACAAAGAGCACCATATGGTGGTCCCTTGTTTGCGCGGGGCATTTATGCTACAAAAACTAACACTGGAGGATTTTTGTTATAGCATCATTTCTCACCTTGACATGATTCATGATTGCTACAGGGCTTTATGGGCACCCATTCCTACAGACTTGGACAAATTCACTTAAAAACAGTGGAAAATCCTTCATACGCGACTATGCCCGTGTTTTTCCGCGTGTATACGCGAGTACAGCTAGACTTTTCCGCGTATGCCATTTTAATGGTTAAAAAATATATAAAAATTCCTAATTTCGCGCTGGGTTGATGGTTACTCAGGTAGTTCAACCACCCCAGCCCGTGGCCAACTGTTTCCAACTGCTGAAACTACTTGGAGGGACTATAAAAAGACCTCATATGTATGGCCTAAGGGGAAGAGAGAATTATTATTATTATACTCTGTTGGTTCCCTATCCAAGTCTGATTCCCCGTGCCTCCTGCACTTTCCCAGTTCATTTCAGGAAACCCTTGTTTCCTTGAGATACACATCCCTTTATATGTTATCTCGTATGCACTCATTTGGAAGGAGTCTTAGCGAGGCAAGGGCTGGGCGGATCCGGACGACGGTCTGCGAAGGCCTTGGAAGGATCAGGTGATCTCTCCACTTACTTTTGTACGTACTATTTTTATAATACAGAAGTATCATGCTGTTCCCGAAGTAAACGTGTTAGTGTTTGCTTTAATGTATGAAGAATATTTGTTATACAAGCATTTATGATGATTTATTTAATGTTTTATATGAATCTCGCTAACATATAGAGTAGAAATATACTGTACAACTTGTCCTTTGTGCTGGTTTCTTCTTGTATTTCGGGTGAAAGAGGAAGGACGGTTGCAGGGAGTTTGAACTCCACGTGGATCTACTTCAAACGTAGGACCAACGGGTAAACCTCTCGTTACCACTCTAGTACACATATAATGTTGTGCATGATAAATTGATCTACATTAAATAATGCGCACATGCAATGAGTTGACCATCTTAACCAACCTCACCTGAGTGGGTGTTAAATCCCGAAACAGAACTGCGACTCATTTGGGATACACATTTTGTGTTCTCTCACAGTGGGTATTTGGTACATTTAGTAGGTTACTCCCAACGATTTCTTAAATATTTCTGATCCGGTTGCTTTCTTCTGGTAGATTTGGCTTTTTATACCTTTTCCAGGGCTTGTACTTTTTGTTTTCATTATCTTTCTTCCTTTCTGATTTATTTGCACAGATAAGTAACTTTTCGCGGAGTTTATTCTTCAGAAGGATCCAGCATTTTGTGAATTTCTCATTTCTGAGGCAATGTCTACTTGCCCCCATTTTCATAATTTTGTAAAAGGTACATGATGCCTAGGCTGAATTTGAAATTTCAAGATTCTGGTGTTTTTGGTCTGTTCTGGCTGTGGAGGCCTGTGTTTGCAGTGTCTTTGTACTTACTGGAGTGTGATAGAAGTGGTTTTAAGTCTTAGTTCTCTTTCGTTTGCCCGAAAACTGATCTTTTGGCGAAGTGTTCTTGTTGGTGCTAGCACTCCTGGATTGAGTTCCAAGATCGCTTTCTGAGCGTTCTTGGCTGTTCTGCAACAGAGAGCTTTTGCTCACTAACTCGCTCCTGTCTTTGTGTTGTGTTTTGCATTGCGTTCTTTGTTTTCGATTGGTTTTCTTGAGTTTCATAAGCTAGGGTTTTGTTGCATTTTTCGAAGATCTTTTCTTGTTTCTTTGGAGTTTTGTATTGCAACGAATTTGCACTATTTCTCTTGGCTGTTTGATTGAGTTTTTTAGTCTTCCGTTGCCCTTATTGATCTTGCTATCATTAGTTGTATAAGGTTTGGGGGCATAGTTGGAGTTTATGCTTCAAATTCGGTCTCATTTTGGCTTGGATTGAGATAGTTGTTCTTGGTTTTCTTGAAGCTCTTGTTTTATAAAACTGAAAAGCCCAAAAACATTTGTTTTGCTTTTTGTTCTTGCATATCAAAAACTCAAAAAACATTGTTGCTTGTTTTTGTTTTTGTTGTTGCCTTTTTCATTTTCGTTTGGCTTCATCTTTTGGGACTTTAGTGAATTTTCTTGCTTCTAGTTTCCTACTTGATTGTGAAGGGAGGTTGTCTTTTGATTTCTTCTTTTTCTTGTTGAGTATTTTTGTGTCTTATATTAAGAGTTCTTGTTTGCAAGAATTAGCTTTCTGGATATCAAAAGATTAGTTGAAACTGAAGGAGCCTTTTGGGAAATTTCACCTTGTTTCAAGGGACTTTCTGCATCTTAGAATTTACATGTTAGTGGTCATTTGCATTAGGTGCATTGAATCATTTAGTTAGTTTCTTAATTTTTGTGCGTGTGAGTTTGTAATTCGAAAAGAAAAATACATTTTTAGCCTCGTAGAACTTACATAGAAATTGCTCTTCATCGAAAGACTAAGAACTGCATGTGCATGTAGTTAGGTTTTTATTAATTTCTTTTGCGTCAGAACATCATTGGTTTCAACTCCATATCCTTGTGAATTAATACAACAGCCCTTAAAATAAGCGATTAAATCTAAAATCAACTAGCAAGTTTTATTTAGAGTCAATCACCAACTAGCTAGGTTGTAGGGCCTTGGAATAGGAGAGAGGAGAGTTAACTCTCCAAGGCCGCTCAAACAGACATAGAAGTTTACTAATTGAGCGAAATCCAACTCCGTGAGGTGGACTGGGAAAGCTCTCATCCGAGAGTCAAGCGCGAGGGGAAGTGAAGGTTAAGAAGAGGGATACCCCCCCTCCGATTAGCCGAATCTAACCTCAAGACCGTTCCGCCCAAAATTTTCCGATACGACTGGTGTCCATAGCGCGGTTCCCAGGTTCCACATAGGTGACCGCGGGGGGAAGACCATGGTACCGAGAGCGTACGTCGTGATCACTTCAAAGCTAGCATTTCCGGGGGCATTCTGCGAAGCTTGGGTGCTTGTCGGCAAAGGTCACAGTGTAGGGAGGTCGTAACCGTTTTCTTCTGCGACGCGTTTAGTTGTTCTCGGGCCCTAATCATCCTGCACTACTTTCGGGAGGTCCTATATTTTGCTTTCTTGTATTTTGTCCGTCCTCAACACCGAGGACTACTACTTTGAGGTCACGTTGTTGCGCGTTTCTCGTGTTTACCTTAGTGAGTGCTCTTTGCTCCTAGCTTGCCTAGCTTTTCACTTTTCTTGAGACTAATATAATAAATTTGTAAAAGTGGTTGATCAAGCGCCTCGACGTTCGAGGAGAGTCCGGGGGTTATCTCCCGAGAGTGCAGAGCCTTCTTCGAGAAGGCGTAGGAGCGATCTAGCAGGTGGTTTTCACCCTGTAGAGTCTGACGCTGTGGAGAGAGATCCTCCACTAAGGTCTGAAGGTTTCATTGCTGATTCCGGTGTCGGTTCCGAGAGGAGCGTTTCGCTCACCTCGAGGGTTTTGTTTCCTCAGGAGGAAGATTTTCAGATAGAAGATATACCTGAGCCTGCAGCTACAGGTCCATCTCCTCTTCCTCTTAATCATCCGTTTGTTATAGAGGACATCGGACCGGAGTCTGAGAGACCGCCGGATCTTCCTTATCTTTCTTATCTTTCGATGGCCACGACTGGGAACGCGGCTTCTACCGTGAGTGCTGCGGGTATTCAGACCCCTGCTTCTGTCGAGGCAGGGGGCACTCTTGCCCTATCTTCGAGTGCTTCTAGCACTGCTATGTTTGGCTCCTCATCTACCCAAGCATATCAACTGTCCCTTTGTTTCGTGGATGTCCATTGGCCGGAAATCCCTTCTTTTTCCTTTATCACGGCAAATTTCGGATCTGGCCGCCATGTCCAACATGCATGTGTGGATCGCCTTTTCGTGTTTCCCCTTTGGGACCGGGCATATTCCCAGTCCCAATCCTTCTTTAGGGTCGTTTCCTTTTACGTCCCAGATCCAAAGTTTCAATCCTTGGGCTCAGGGGCCAAGTTCGACTGCTTTTATGGGGTGGAATCCTATGTTTGCAACGTCGGGGGCAGGGAATCAGTTCATCGCGAGTCATCCAGGGAATGCTTCTTTCCTTGCATCGAGTGCTTATCAGTCTTTTTCTCCTTTATCTAATGCATGGAACCCCTACCAGGGGCTTACATCTTCAGTCAATACTTCAGCGGGGGGAACTAGTCTGGGTCTTGGTAACTCGGCGTGGGGAGGAGGTTCTTCTCCGTTTTCTACGGGTCCTTTCTGGCAGCCCGGTGCCTCATCAAATCCAGGCTATTCTTTTCAGAATGTGGGAAATCCATCCCATCAAGGATGGAATTCTCAGGCTCCGCCGCGATTACCATTTCTGGCAACGTTAAACTTGCCAGACTTGGCGAAGTTAACTAATGACCCGATTCGAGATAGTCCGGGTTGGCCTCCGGTTCCAACCAAACTTCCTTCAGACATTCCTAAGTTTGAAGGTAAGAATGGTGAAGATCCGGCAGACCACGTCACCACATTCCACTTATGGTGTTCATCCAACTCTCTGATCGACGATTCGATTAGATTGAGATTATTTCAGCGCACCTTAACTGGAAACGCCGCGAAGTGGTATATAGAGCTTACTGGGGGCAGTTTCGCCACATTTGGAGAACTGGCTGTCACTTTTCTTAACCATTTTTAGTTTCCCGTCAGATATGAGGCTGGGACCGAACTCCTGGCTAATTTTAAGCAGGATGAGGCAACTCACATTTCTGATCATATTCAGGAATGGAGGAGAAGGAAGAGGCTTATCAAAGCCCATATTCCAGGTGAGTTCCTTCTCGAGTGGTTTTTGAAGTCACTTCAGTCATATATTTCAAAAGATGTATCCATGTCAGGGGTATATTCCGAGGAGCAGGCCATCTTTAGGGCCCAGCAGTTAGAGTTGATCTATTCTCAGTCTGGCATGCTTTACAAGTATTTGCCTAATGCTCCTCGCTCCAAATTGGATCTATCGAAACCTAAACCGGGTCCGCATGGTGACGGACTTGTCGGATCGGTCAGTAGTAGTGCAGCCAGCCTGCTTTCTCAATTGCAGCAGTTGTCTTTACAATCTGCTTCTTCTGGTCAGGCTGTGCCTACTGATTCTTCACCTTCCCAGTCTTTGTCCATTAATGCTGTCCAATCTTCTGAACCCAAAGGAAATCAACAGTCCGATGGGAAGAAGAAGGGACGTAATAACAAGAAGAAGGGCAAGAATGGGAAGGGCAATGCAAATAAGACCAACGAGCGTGTTGGTGAAGGGAAAAAGGAGAAAAATAAAGTTAAGTTTCCGTGCAAGCTTTGTGCTGGAGACCATCTCACGCATCTTTGCCCGAAAATTCAGGATGCTCAGCGCCTGTTATCTCAGCAGGGTTCTTCTAGTTCCCAGGCTGTGCTAACAAACCCTTTTTCCCAAGGGCAGCAATTAATTGCTGGCGCGAATCAAAATCCTGGGGCTTCCTCTGGAGGTCCTCAGGAAGGGGAAATTCCATCGAATATCTTTATGATGAGTGCTCACGTGGATGTCGCTACGAGATCCCGTGATTATGGCGGAGAGGAATCTTCGAAAGCCAAGGAAGTTCCTGATGCTACTGAGCCGCTTCATATCACGAAGCCAACTGTCGAGTCTATGCCTCGGATACCGAAGGCATCCTCTAAGCGGTCAACGATTAATCCGAACATGAGGGCTGCCCAGAACTACTCGATTGTAGAAGATCTGGCGCAGAGTCCTGGTGCTATGTCAGCTTTAGAGGTACTCCAGTCTTGTCCGGCTCAGCGCAGTGCTTTGCTCACTGCCATTGGAGCTATAGATCCGAAAAATTCTCTTCTGATTACCTTTGATATGAAGAATTTTAAGAAGAGACTTCCTCATCATATGGTCTTCCATATTAAATCATCGTACCGGAAGACTAATATCTTTCGCACGGTCGTTGATGAGGGTGCTTCTACTTGCGTGATGTCTCTCGCATGCTGGAAGACACTAGGATCTCCCAAAGCTGTTCCATCTAGCACTATTCTTACTGCATTCAATGGCCATTCTCATAGGCCCCATGGTATTGTCCCGGCTTTGCCCATCTATGTTGGGGGCAAAACCGTTAACATAGAGGTTGAGGTAGTAGATGCAGCCTTGGACTACAACCTTCTGTTGGGGAGAAACTGGATATATGATATGGATGCTATTGCATCTTCACTATTTCGGATAGTATGTTTCCCCCACGAAGGGAGGATAGTTACGGTGGATCAACTGGACTGTCCTCCTGTAGACCTGGATGCGCCTCCTGACTCATCTGTCCCTAAGTTGGAAAATACTAAGGCACCTATCGAGAATCTGGGAGTTGGAATGTATTCTTCCCTGATGGGATCTTTTGATCTTCCTCCTCCTAAGGTGTCTATCAATGCTATTTCATCCTCCAAGGCTCCCCTTCGAAGAGCGTTATTTCGAACTCATTATTTTTCGGACCCTTGGACCTTACCTTCCCCAACTGCCACTTTGGAGGAAGGGCAAGTGGGTGGAATGGCATTCCCGATTTCTGCAGCTGAGATTGCATATCAGTCTGTTGTTGACACTGCAGAGTCTGATCCAGCTCCTCTTTCGCCAGAAGAGTTGGACGGTGATGTGGCTCCGGCTTGGACGCTTACTTCTTCTTCTGCCCAGGATTGTCTAGATACCACTCTTCCATCTGAAGAGGCCATCCTGGAAGCAATGACAGGTATAGAGAGACCGTGGGATGACTTGCATCATCGGTCTTACTTCCTACCCGACTTGAGCGAAGTCGAAGCTAGTTTTCCAAGTCCTCGCCCTCCAGACTAAGCCACCTGCAAACTGAGCCTTTGGGCACTGGAGACATATTATATGGCTGGTGGGAGAACATACTGGCCTCTTCACCATCTCCCAGAACATCTCCTGAATCCCCAATATTATTGGTATTGTTTTTCACTCTCCCGAATGTTCCCGTGAAGAGGTTCAAATTTATACCGAGCTATTTAAAGAGTATAGGGATGTATTCGCTTGGTCTTATGAGGAAATGCCTGGCATAGACCCATCTATTGTCCAACATGAGATCAAGACGTATGAAAACGCTAAGTCGGTCAGGCAAAAACTTCGTCCGGTCAATCCTAGGAAGGCAGCAGCTATCAAAGCTGAAGTTGAAAAGCTGCTTAAGGCGGGATTCATTTTCCCAGTTCCTCTGACTGAATGGGTTTCAAACCCCGTTCCTGTTGATAAAAAGCAAGGAACAATTCGAGTGTGCATCGATTTCAGAGACCCGAATAAGGCGTGTCCTAAAGATAATTACCCCACACCCTTCATTGATCAGATTATTGATGAGTGTGCCGGTAACGAAATTTTTTCCTTCATGGACGGTTTTTCTGGTTACAATCAAATTACTATCCGTCCAGAAGATCACCATAAGACCGCATTTATTTGTCCCTGGGGTACGTTTGCATATAAGAAAATGCCTTTTGGTCTGAAAAATGCTGGAGCCACTTTTCAGCGGGCCATGTCCTACGCCTTCCACGACATCAAGAAAATTATCGAGGCATACTTAGATGATCTAGCCGCTCATTCTCGAAAGAGGATGGATCATCCAGGACACCTCCGGCAAATATTTGAGAGATGTCGTTTTTATAAAATTCATTTGAATCCGAACAAGTGCGTTTTCGCGGTAACATCCGGTCGGCTGTTGGGATTTATCGTGTCTAATGAAGGGATAAGGGTAGATCCTTTCAAGGTTGAGGCAATACTTCGGTTGCCTCCCCCGTCTTCAATCCGTCAACTTCAAAGTCTCCAAGGGAAGTCTAACTTTCTTCGGAGGTTTATCGTTAACTATGCTGAGATTACAAAGGGATATATGAGATTTTTGAAGAAAGGAGTCCCTTTTCTTTGGGACGACTATGCTCAACGCTCATTCGATGCCTTGAAAAAGGCATTGACCTCTGCTCCTTTACTGAGTCCACCCGATTATAGCAGAGATTTTCTTTTGTATCTGGCTACAGCAGAATCGACCATTGGTATGGTTCTGGTTCAGGAGGATGATGCTCTGGCTGAGCATGTTATTTACTACCTTAGTCGAGGACTGGTAGGACCTGAACTGCGATACACCCTGATAGAAAAATTAGCCTTAGCAGCAGTTCATGCTGTACAGCGACTCCGGCATTATATTATTCTTCGCAAAACTTATGTCTTGGCAGCTGCCAATCCATTTCAGTTTGTCCTCAGCAGGTGAGTGATTGGGGGCAAATATAATAGATGGATTGTGATTTTACAAGAATTTGATCTAGAGTTCATGTCTGCCAAATCCAAGAAGTCATTAGTTTTTGCGGAATTTATCTCCGAGTTGCCTTGTGGAGAGGCGATGATCTATGATGAGTCCTTTCCGGACGAACACTTGTTTCTGATCTCTCCACAAGATCCTTGGTATGGGGACATCATTGTATATCTCCAGATTGCGAAGTTTCCCTCTTCTTTTTCGAAAGATGAGCGTCGTAAGCTGCGTCACTTAGCTAAAAGTTATCTGATTATTGGTGATGCTTTGTACCGTCGAGGGGTTGATTCAATCCTAAGACGCTGCTTAACTTTCGAAGAAGCTGAGGCTGTGCTCAATGATTCTCACGGTGGAGCTTGTGGGGTCATTTATCAGGGCTTGCTACAGCCCAAAAGATTTTGCGTGCTGGCTACTTCTGGCCCTCGATTTTCAAAGACTGTATTGAATCGGTCAAGAAGTGTCATCCTTGTCAAGTGTATACTCGAAAAATGCGCGCTCATCCAGCTCCGCTTTTTCCAGTCGTTACTGTCGGCCCCTTTACAAAGTGGGGTATGGATTCTACTACTTGTAACCCGCCTTCGGCAAAAGGTCACAAGTACATTATCGTAGCAGTAGACTACTTTACGAAGTGGGTCGAAGCTATGCCTACTTTTGGGAACGATGGTGAGATTGCAGCTCTTTTCTTCTTCAACCAAGTCATCGCTCGTTTCGGTATACCTAGAGAGATTGTCACTGACCATGGCAGTCACTTTCAGAACAGTATGATGGCTGAGTTGGCTCTTAAATTGGGTTTCCGGCAGGAGCATTCATCTCCATATTATCCTCAGGCCAATGGCCAGGTGGAAGCCGTGAATAAGTCCTTAAAGACAATTCTTCAACGGACGATTGATAAACATAGATCCAACTGGTACATTATGCTATATCCTGCACTCTGGGCATACAGGACGTCAGTTAAAACTGCAACTGGCTTTACTCCGTTTCAGTTAGTCCACGGGGTGGAATCCGTATTTCCCATTGAATGCGAGATTCCTTCCCTTAAATTAGTTGTTGAGCTTCTTCCTGACACTTATAGTCTGGCAGAGCGGCTTCTTCATCTGGAACATCTTGATGAGCAGCGTCGAGATGCCGCCACGTTGAACGAAGCACATAAAAACCGAGTTAAAGCTCAGTACGATAAGGCAGTTAAGCCTAGGATCTTTTCCGAAGGTGACCTTGTTTTGGTCTATGCCCAAGAAAAAGATGCCTTGGGGGCAGGAAAGTTTAAGTCGATGTGGTATGGCCCCGATATCGTCAAAAAGGTCCTTAAGAAAGGAGCGTATACCTTGGTTGACTTCGAAGGAAACGAGTTGTCGGAGCCCCGAAATGGGCTCTATCTGAAGAAGTATTATGCCTAGGCTTTGGCCCGGCATTTTGCTTTGTATATAGTAGTTTTTGTCTTGTACATATCTGTTTGATTTTCGATTTTTGATGGGATGGTGATGTTTTTGATCTGCTTTGGCAGGTTGTGTTGATGTCATGAGTCATTATGGTTTCGCCGATGGTGCTAGTAGACACACCCGGAACTTAGCTTCCGCGGCTTGGGTGCTTCATTATCCTTCCGTTCAGCTGTTGGTATCAAGAGGAGTCTGCATTGGTCCTGCTTCCAATAACGTAGCAGAATACACTGCAGTCATTCATCTACTCTCGGAGGCAATATCTTTGGGTGTTGATTCGTTGGTAGTTTTCTTGGACTCCCAGCTGGTGGTGTCGCAGTTGAACAACACTTATCGGGTACGAGATCCATCTTTATTACGATTGTTCTTGAGGGTACGTTTGTTACAGAGGTCATTTCAATTTTTAACATTCATTCATATTCCTCGAGCTGACAATTGGTTTGCTGACTCATTAGCTAATCAAGCTTTAGATTGGCATATTAATCATTCAATACAATAAAATCTAAATCATCAAAAACATCATACTTTTGATACATTTATCACATCACATCAAAATATCGCTGTATATATATCATCGGTATGTCAAAAAACTTCACAAAATTTTGGATCCATCAATGCCGTACAAAACTTGGGCTTATGCCCCATCATGTTCAGTCTCAAAAAATATACAGTCATCTACTATGAAAATCTGTCTAATCCTGAGGACCCTGCCCAGTGTTCCTATAGAACATCACTGCAGTGGCCACACGGCGGAACAGTCTAACCCAGTCCCGGGGTACTCCTACAACCCGTCTCTGGACGGCTTCTGGTAAGTCCTCCACAACAGCCAGAGGGATTTGGCGGGTTAGTCCCTCCAAGTTTCTCTGCACGGCCTGGAGGGTTCTGTCAGAATCCGCTGTCTCTGCTTCACCTCTGCGGCGCTTGTGACGTGCTAGGCCCTCAGGACGCACTGGTCCAACATCTGAAACATGATCATTTTTATTTGTCAGTCATTATGAATCCAATCCAAAAACATGTTTGTTTTTCATTTTCATACATATTTGAAAATCCAAAAAAAATCATATAAGTTAAAATTTTTGAAAAAACTTACCGACTGCTCCCCATGCTGCACCGGGTGGAAGTACTAGATCTGGATCTCCTCGGAAATCCATCCCGGCATAGGGATAGTCATCTACCGCGATGATCTGTTCTCTCCACCATAAGAAGAACTCATCATCCCAGGTAGTTCGGGGTACCTCGCTGCCCCCCAGTCTCTTCATCATGTCTGCCCAACGGGCAATTCTTGGGTCGCGAGGGCTGCTGATAGTTGAGATGACTTTGGGTCTCAAAGCTGGAACTCTCTCGAAGAAGAATGTAGTCAAAATGGTTCCATAGCCAAAGTGTTTTGTATGTGTTTTGCGAATCGACGTCAGTTGTTGTTTCATGTTCAGTAGCAGGGCAGTGCACCAATCATACACATGAATTAAGCACTCTACAGCTATGCTCATGTGCGCCCCGGACGCCTGATGCAGTGAGGCAGATCCTGCCACTCTGCCGATGGTGAACAGGAGGATCTTCATGTGCAAGTCCCTGATATCTCTGATTGCAATCTGTGTGCCTACTTTTTTGGAATCTTCTATGCAATAGAGTTGGACATAGTCCTCCACGTTTAACCCTCCCAGGGGCTTTCCGTGCAAATCCACTGGGTCTCCCCTTCTGGAGAGTCCAGTGATGAAGTATATATCTTCCACCTCTATGCGTAGTGGCATTTGATCAATGATGAAACAATCTTGATCCGGTTCCCAATAATTTACCAGCATTTCAAGCAATCTCACATTACTTTTCATATTGGGCATTTTGAAAAATTTGAATAATCCACAGTTTCGGAGGACATTTTGTGCTGCGCAGTCTTCCATGACCTCTTGGTCCACTGCACTATGCTCGCGTTCCCTCCATGAAATTGTCATCCCGAAGAAATTCATTAAAATTTGCATTAGAAACTCATTTTTAAAATTCGGACGTGCGCATACGCTAGTTTCGCTGTGCACAGCCGCGTGTACACGCGGCTTTCCTTCTTTGAACCCGCGTATGCGCAGGTACGCGTTTTTTAATAAGGGTTTCCACGTAAAAATCCACTTAATTTTAAATTTTAAACGGACAAAATGAATCAACAGGATGAATAAGGAGCCTACCTGAAGTTTCGCTGAATTCCGACGGTCGGTTGTTGCTGGTTTGACGAAACAAGTTTTTAGCTCCAGAGCTCTTTTTCCAAATCAGCTATGCAATAATGAACCATTTGAGAGGTAATTTGTGTATTTATGGCTAAAAATTTGAAAATTTTCGCAAAAATTTCCTTGTGCTTATTTTTTCGATCTGTCTTATGCTGTATAACTCGATTGCTTGGAAGTGCCCAGTGTGGTATATTTCAGGTACATTTTGACATTTTCGAGATTTTTCCCGGTTTTTGGCCCATGTGTTCAGACTCTTCACGGCAGGTATATGATCTTCACTGGCATATAGGTTAGGTAATCACTTTCCGTTGCATCTTGCATTCTAGCCTCCATACTGATCACTTGCCTTAGGGTCGATCCCATCAGGTCATGAGTATTATACCATTTTCACTCGCCGATTTTTAAAATCATGACTTGATGGTAGAGCCTTCCTTTACATGGGCTTCCTAGTTAGTTCCTCGCTATCTCTTGTTGCCCATGCTGCTTTTTATGTAGGCTCGGGAGTCCTCTTTAGTCCCGCCATGTCTTTCGTGTTGAAGCTTCATTCTTCTCCTTCATCACTTATCATTTTTCTGGCTTATACCCTAGAGGCTCCCTGGTGTCGTTAAGTTGTATTACCGCATTGCATATTGGCTACTTGTTTACCCTGGCCTTTAGCCGGCTTCATTTGGACTCGATGTTTAAGCCAACTTTTGACCTTGACTTTCTGTACAAGTTAACCATTGCATGCGCTTAGCTATCACGACTTGACACCTTTGTACCCATGGATGGAACGTTTCTCTGAGTATCACTGACCAGTTTTCGCCACCTTGCATTGAGCATAGGATTGTTCCAAACCCCGGAACTAGTGCATCTGCTTTTTTCGATACTCGTTCTATCCATTGTATCATAGCATTCTTTTATTCTTTTTCGGGCTTATTATGAAAAAGACAAAAAAAATTAAATATAACAAAAAGAGCGGGAACGGGATGTATCTTCGTTATTTCGATGGCAGTACAGAGTCAGTTTGTCACCCTTGAACAAAGCACATATACTTATATATATATTTCCTTCATTTGGGATGGTTCTAGTTTGACCTAGGTTCAGCCTTTACCATGTTTCACTTGTCAGTTCTCCCCCGGTTGGTTATCTCTTCCAATCATATGGAGAGTTTGTTTTGCCTCCCGCAAGACAGACTTATACAGTGTCACTTTTTACTGCCATGGTCATCACAGAGTCGTGCTTTTGTTCAAGGGAAGTCTAGCCTGAGTCGGCCATTCTGCGGTGTCTCTTGACTCATTATTCAGTCGGCCTTCCCGGTCTTGTCAGGATCATGTTCTATCACATCAGATGTTTTGATCTTCTGCTCGTGCTGGTTTGAGAAGGTCTCCATTGACTTCTTGCCGGCGGGTTTGTCTCTTATCGACTACGACACACTGCTCTGAGAGCAAACCTAGAGCCGCACCTTGGGCCTATTTCCATCATTGATAGGTGACCTCGTGCTCAGCATTTGATCATCATCACGGGTCTTTGACTGAGTGGTTTCCCCTGTGTTCGACGTCAGCACACATTATCACACTTGGGATTCGTGCAGTACCTGGATTTCCATTTGACCCTATCGGTGGATTTCCCGCCTCTGTGTTAGCTTTCATTATTGGTTGGTTCAGAGGGTTTCTTCCGTGCGCTAGCTTCATCTTGTGCACGTCGGAAACGTACTTCGGTTTTGGTTCCATCACTCTCCTTCGTCCGATTCCTTCCAAATCTTGGCCTGCGGGTTACACTCGCGCTGGACCGATGTGGGATGCCTTAATGCCTTCCTTCCAGCAGATCTTTTCCCATCGACTCCGACTCATTGCTCTGGGAATAAGGTCTAGAGTCTTTTTGTCAGTACCTTAGGGTTTGCAGTCATCAGTGGCAGACTCTTCACTATCGACAGTGGGGATTCATTATTGCCTCCTGATTGGTAGATTCTTTCAAGTGTTCGACTTCAACTCATTCATTCACACTTGTCAGATTGTACTGGGGCACCTTGACACTCATTATCATTATCGGTGGGTTGTCTCGCGTTGGTTAACGGAAAACATCATTGCCCGGTAATCCAACGATTTCTCACATGGTCGACTTCAGCTCATTTATTCCCATTGTGTAGAATTGTGCCGTTGTGATCGGTGAAGACCTCGGGTTGTATCAGCATTTCTCGGTTCACTGTTGACAGTCCTTTCAGTTTCTACCAGTGTTGCCGTCCACCCTTATATGTTGCAGTTCAGCACAGCAGCATCTTATATGTTGGTCCCCGAGTTGCGTGATTGTACCGTTTGATCCACCACTTATGATCCGGTACTTGGAGATTCAGTTACTTGATCAGACATCCATTTGCACTATCTTTGATCAGCTTTCTATATGTGATACTTGGACATTGATTCAGACTTATATTTCCGGGCCCTGCTCAGATGATTCACTATGTACTTTCAGTTCAGTTATACTTGTATACATGTTGGATCTATTCAATACTTTCTATATATATGATGTATTATTGACTGAGCATGGGTATGCCCGCCTCAGCATGTGTTGACTCTCTGATTTCTTTCATTGGTTTTTGGCAGGCTGAAATCTGGTGAAGTCCTCTCTTGTTCTTGCGAAGTTCTTTCTATGTGCATAATACATTTCCGCCATCATGTACCCCTTCTGACCTCATATATTAGGGGGCATCTGTTATAGCATCATTTCTCACCTTGACATGATTCATGATTGCTACATGGCTTTATGGGCACCCATTCCTACAGACTTGGACAAATTCACTTTAAAACAGTGGAAAATCCTTCATACGCGACTATGCCCGTGTTTTTCCGCGTGTATACGCTAGTACAGCTAGACTTTTCCGCGTATGCCATTTTAATGGTTAAAAAATATATAAAAAATCCCTAATTTCGCGCTGGGGTGATAGTTACTCAGGTAGTTCAACTACCCCAGCCCGTGGCCAACTGTTTCCAACTGTTGAAACTACTTGGAGGGACTATAAAAGGACCTCATATGTGTGGCCTAAGGGGGAGAGAGAATTATTATTATTATACTCTGTTGGTTCCCTATCCAAGTCTGATTCCCCGTGCCTCCTGCACTTTCCCAGTTCATTTCAGGAAACCCTTGTTTCCTTGAGATACACATCCCTTTATATGTTATCTCGTATGCACTCATTTGGAAGGAGTCTTAGCGAGGCAAGGGCTGGACGGATCCGAACGACGGTCTGCGAAGGCCTTGGAAGGATCAGGTGATCTCTCCACTTACTTTTGTACGTACTATTTTTATAATACAGAAGTATCATGCTGTTCCCGAAGTAAACGTGTTAGTGTATGCTTTAATGTATGAAGAATATTTGTTATACAAGCATTTATGAGGATTTATTTAATGTTTTATATGAATCTCGCTAACATATAGAGTAGAAATATACTGTACAACTTGTCCTTTGTGCTGGTTTCTTCTTGTATTTCAGGTGAACGAGGAAGGACGGTTGCAGGGAGTTTGAACTCCACGTGGATCTACTTCAAACGTAGGACCAACGGGTAAACCTCTCGTTCTGCTCTATTTCGTTTTCATGACTGTGCATGATCGTGTGAGTCTCTGTTAAATAGTACGCCCCTGCTCTGTGGAGGTTGAATCCCAACCAACCTCTAGGGTGTTAAATCCCCGAAACAATTTTTAGTATTTTCTCTCTGTTAATCGGTGCAGTGGTTAACATGTAATGCACTAGTGCTCCTTGTTGACATAGAGCACTGTACGGTCTATTATATTGTTTGTGCGGTGCATTTATAAGAACCCCACGCACCGATGTCGATGCGTACACCATGAATGGTGCACTGGCTTATTGAGATTTTTTTTAACCTGAAAAGTTGACAATTTATTTATGAATATATTAATGGATGATATGGTACAGGTTTCAGATTGATAAATAAATGAATGACAATAGATCAAGTAACAAAAATATTGATAACAGATCAAGAAAAGAAAAAAAATTCAAGTTCTTTGTAAATTCTTTACAAAAAATATTATTTTTGAACTATATGTAAGTTTAAATAATATGTATTGTTTACTTTGTATCATGCAAAGCCACAAAATGATGAAGCTCGATAAGATTATTTCTGATCTAAGACCAAAAGAGCGTAAAATATTATTGGAAAGATTGCAAAAGGATGAATCAGGTGAATGAAAAAATACTATTGATCCAATATGAGTTTCTTTTTTTATTTTTCATTAATAATATACTTAAAATTATTAGATAACATGTGTCAAACAATCTGTTAATTGACATCTGTTTAATGTTCTACAGGGACCAACAACTCAGAAAAAGTATGTTATTCTAAGAAAAGAAAAAAATAGAACATGCAAACGAAAATGAATTTCTCCTTAGCTCATCTACAGTGGTGTTGGAGGTTAACCAAAGGGGGAAAAGCTTTTACAAAAGTTTGAGGGATTTAGTGGAATGAATGTATAGACGTTCTTTCCACTTACAATACAAAAATCAATCTAATGATTCCAAGAACCAAATTTTATCTAAACTACAGGGAGAGTTTCCAGAGAATTGGTCAATAAGATATGTCAGACTTTTAATAGCAAAAATGTACAACAACGAAAAAGAAGGAATGAAAAAGTAATATTCCTTTAAATGTTTGTCTAGAATTATTTATAAATATCACTTTTGTTATATTTCTTTTTCATATATGAATATAAAAATTAAATAGTTTATTGTCATGTTACATTTTCAGGAAGATTATGAAAATCTCAAAAGATGAACGAGGTGATATCAGAAATATGCCAGTAGGAATGTCCAAAAAGGTGTACAAGGAGATGGTCAAAGAAATGGAAAAAATTGCATCACAAGAGGAGCCATCTCAACAACAACGTACATTGAATTTTTTGATCATTAGGTACAATAAATAAAAAAATTAGCATTAAATATTAATTTTCAGGTATTTTCTTGCAGAAAAGAAAAGAAAATGGAACCCATTCAACACATAAAACAGGACGACAAGGAAGAAAAGGGTTGATATCTAAGTTTCTGAGTAATTGTTACTTCCTTATAGCCGCTTAATTAGATTTCATTTTTGTATTTTTTAATTTGTTTTACAAAAATCATCATTGAATGTCTTCAAACAGGTGCTAACATATAAGGAAGAACCATCAGACGAATTGATTGAAATTGGGTTAAATATGGGTTGTGAGTATATGTTGGCATATCATAAATTAATTGTTGAATTTGTAAGCATCTATCAATCTTGTTTTACCTAGCTCCATCTATAATTAATAGAACAAAAAAATCTTTTATATTAAATATATGATTTGTTATGGGGTATAAAACTTGTAGTAAACAAAATATGGAACTACACCAACAGATGATATATTGAAAGATGGCATGGTACATGGTTTTGAAAGAATGTGTATAGTTTATGAGTCAATTATTGCTATGGTACGTCATTTCTTTTCAATTTACATTTATGTATATTATTTAATATTGCAATTTTCATTATTCTCACCAATTTATATACACTCATCATAGTTTATTTTTATGTTTGTAGATGGAAGTTGAAAAAGAAGAAAACAATCAACATCATGAACAAAACATTCCTGAAAATAACCCAAGTCATGGAAGTAGCTCTAGCAGTGACAACAGTTCAAGCGAGGAATGATGATCACTATGTTAGGATATCAAAGCAAGGCGTTGTATTTTTTGAAATATTTGCCTATGAAATCATACATTATGTATAATGTAATAGACATAGTGTCCCAATTGAAAGACAAAGGGATACCAATAACTGTCCCATTTTGTATGACAAAGAATGTCTTATTCATATATATATATATATATATATATATAAATATTATATTGAAGAGATGTGAAATTTTATGATATGATATAACAAATTAATCCAAACATCACATCCAAATGCACTAATAAAAATTTAATTCATATGAATATTGTTATAAGATATATATGTCTCGACTTTTGATGGATAATGAATTTTAAAAAATCAAAATAATTATGATATGATATAAAAATTAATCCAAACATCACATTCAAATACATTAATAAAAATTCAATTAACATGAATACTATTATAAGATCTGTTGACTTTTGATGAATAATGAATTTTATAAAATCACAATAATTTCATTATCACTGGTCGATGTTTATGAAAAAAATACAAAATGAACACCTGTGCATGTCAGTTACTGTACACCGGTGCGTTTGTATGTTGCAGCGCACCCATGCGTTTCTACGACCTCTGGGCACCACACAAATACCAAAACCAATTAAAAATCTCAGTCCGTTTGTGTGTTACTGCGCACTGGTGCGTTTATGTGAGACTATGCACCGGTGCATTTGTACGACCTATGGGCACTGTACAAATACCAATACCAATTATAAATGTCGGTTTGTTTGTTTGATATGACACACCAGTGCATTCCTATAAGTCTACGTACCGGTGCGTAGAGACAACCTGTGGGCACCACACAAATCCCAAGACTAATTAGAACGGATCGATGCGTTGTATCACCAACACTATGCTCTGTGTGATTTTATACCTTGACGGCCTGGTGCATTCACCTTCGACAACCTCGGGCCAACTTCTAGATGACACACACTAGTGCGTTGAAACATTAGTAGCACACCGATGAAAAAAACATCTATAATAACCTCCGACCGCCCAGTTTTTTTAGTTGTGTTGAATTTTCGTTAAAAGCTCCACCAAAACCTTCGTAACCATAAACTGATGTTGTAGCAAATGTTTTTTTTACAATTTTGGCCAATTTTATAACACTAAAAAGCTCCATTATAACAGTCTCTAGAGGTTCTTTTCCTTGTACTGATACGATGTAAAGCTGCTAGGCATCTAAAGATCAATGTCCATTATTCAAGGATTATTTTCACGTTGGGTGACCAAGCCTGTTGAAGAGCGCAGTGGAACCAAGTGGGACATGTCCAATATGGTGCGTGATCTGTTAGACTATGGGTATGCATGCAAATAGTTTCTGTCCAAGCATTGGGAAATATATTCTCGAGTTGAAGCAGTTGTTTATATTTTTTTTTGTCGCTGGGACACGATGAACAACACTTATGAAGTTTTGATTTGATGATTTCCGAATTTGAGCTATACAGAATGTAGGACGAACCTACCTTACCAACATCCTTGTCTAGGCAAGGTGGATTCTAGACTAGAGGACAAGGAAGAGGAGGAGGATCAGCTGATCGAGGAATGGGATAGGGAAATTTCTACAATTGTGGACATGTTGGTCACTATGCATGCGAATGTCTGAATCTTGCGAAAAAATCATGTAGGTATTGTAGGAAGTTTGACAATGGAATAGAATATTCTCCTATTTTAATTTCTAATATGTAGGAGAAAAAGAAGCAGACTCCAACACATAACATTTAGATGGTAAAGGCAGAGCCACGCGAAGAAGATCATAGTGTGAATGTTGTCACTAGGAGCAGTGCAACCACTGATGAGGATAAAGGAAAGAAGTCAGATGTTGATCTATGGATTCAGAAGGCACCCATTAGGGGGATTTGAGGTCTAAAATGGGCCTCCTAAGGAAATTATAAAATAATAGTGGAAATAATAAAATAATATTTGATTACAACATCAAATTTTAGAGGGAAAAAAGAAAAACTACTTTTTCAACTTGTATTTTCAACATATCTCCCAAATTTTTTACTCAAATTTCAAGCGGGAGTACTCGTTGGATGAAAAATTTAATTCCTCATCCAAGGGGTACCCATTTTTCACACTTTCAGTGGATCCTGCTACACGAAAAATGAGTAATAGTTGAAAAATGTGATTGCAATCATGTTTTTTCATGTATTTCCCATTTTTCGTGTAGCAGAATCCATCAAACGTATGCAACATGGGTACTCGTTGGATGAGGAATTAAATTTTTCATCCAACGACAACTCCGCTAAAAATTTGAGTAAAAATTTTGGGAGATAAGTTGAAAATATGAGTTGAAAAAGTAGTTTTATTATTTCATTATTTTTTTAATATTTTTACCCTTTTACTTAAAAAATGGTGAATCATCCCCCATGGTTGACATCATCATCTTGAATCCTATTGTTTCTTATAAAATTTATTTTGGTTTTATATTTTTCTTAGAAGGCCCATTTTAGACCTCATAATTCCCCTGATGTGAGAAGAAGGATGGATTTGATTTATAGTATGAAAAAAAAAATTGAAGTAAGCAAGGGGTTTGTAGAAGAAGGTGATTCGACTTCAAGTAGACCTATGAATGAGATAGGATTAGACAAAGAAATAAAACCATTCTTTCAAGCTTTCATGAAGTTACTTCGCAGCAAGAACGAAGTCGAGAATATTCAACCATTGATAGATAACTATGCAGAAAAGGCTGAGCCTCAAATGGAACAAAAATATGTTAAAATTTTCTATAAGAAAAATAACAAAAATAGAACTGAATGAGAGATGCATTTGATTGTTCAGATCGGTGCTTATGAGATGGATTGGGTCATTCTAGATCTAGGGTCTAATGCAAATGTCTTACCTAAGAAAACTTGGCAGCGCATGGGAGAGCATAAGTTGGAATGGTCTACTATCCAACTATGCATGGAGAACCAACAGAAAATCATTCCATTAGGAAGACTGTCACATATGGTAGATATTCAAGGAGTTAAGGTGTTTGTAGATTTTGAAGAAATAAAAATTATGGATGACACTAATCCTTACCCTGAGATGTTGGGTTTGTATTTGAATATTGATATGGATGGTATCATAAATCCGAAGAGGAGAAGAATGGAATTCGAAAAAAATGGAACTACAGTCATTTTTACCTTAGATCCTGCAGAAGGTGATAGATACACAGAGCCGGTGCGCATTGATGATGATATTTAATATATATACAAGCTGACTTCCTGAGATGATGATTGGATCAATCCAACAGCTAATGGGAGGCTTAATTGGGAAAAGGACAGCTCCTGCTTCTCAGATTCAAATGAAGAATTGGAGAACTGATAGAACCGGTTACATGAAGTCTCTACGATGTGCTGCAATCAAGTGACCAGATCTCTTCATTGCATATCATCAGAGGTATGGGAATTACCGTATTATGATGGTTTAACTAATGTGAACATGTTTTTAGGAGAACTTGAAAGAATTGTTCCAGAAGGACAGAGATTCCATGCATTGGATATAGCATTGCATGCTACTCCAACATGATGCTGGGAGACTCACAAAGGAAACATGTGAAATTGGGAAGAATTTGCTCGAATGATGAGATTGCACTGTGAATGTCCAACTATCAGTATGGAAGAAGTTTATTTCGGAAAGAATGATCCACACATACATCTCGCGAAATTTGTTAAAGTATAGTTCATAGAGCCAAGACTTGAATGGGTCCACATGTTCATTCATAGGTTGGGGAAGGTGCCTACTGATTGGTACCTAGAGACGGAGCCGCGCTGAGGAACCAATGAATGGTTTGCACTGACTAAAAGTTTCATTTTGACATTCAACATTGATAGTGGATTTGATTGTTTGGGAAAAGAGCTACAAGGGATCCAAGAATTCATATTTGATACTTCAAACCCAACAATAGAGTGCACTTCACCAACATGGGATGCGTAGATGAGTGATATTGTCAATTGCAGAAATATGACAATAGAATAAACTGAAGAATATCCAAGGAATATCATAATTCCTAAATATGAGGGACATTGCGCAGTTGTTGGGCCTTCAGTTACCTCATTGGATTTTATGAAGCTTTGAAGATTCGACAAGTCAACATTGGGTCTGAAGAAAAACTGAAATTAGTGAATATTGAAGATTATTGGTATGATGACACAGTGGGAAAGGTTGTTGAGTTGTTGACATAGTATCAGGACTTGTTTCCTACGAATTTATTTGAGTTGAAAGGGATAATTGGAGAGCTTGGATTCATGAAAATCACTTTGAAATTTGATGCGCGACTTGTGAAGCAGCGCCCATATAGATTGAATCCCAAGTATAAGCAAAAAGTTAGGGAAGAGTTGGATAAAATGGTTGTTGCTGCAATTATAAAGCCAGTGGAAGAGTCTGATTAGGTGAGTCCTATGGTAGTGCAAGGTAAGAACACAAAGGAGAGATAAAAATTTGTGTGGACCTATGCAAACTTAATGATGCCTATGTACATGATCCATTCCCAACCCCATTTTCCAATGTGATCCTTGAAAATGTAGGAGGACAAGAGGCTGATTCATTCACAGATGGTTTCTCAAGTTATCATCAGATCAGGATTGTGCTGGAGGATAGAAGTAAAAAAACGTTTGCAACAGAATGGGGATCTTTTGAGTATACAGTCATACCATTTGGATTGAAGAATTCACCTGGCATCTTCTTGCACATGGTAGTAGCTGCATTCAAGGATTATATCTACAAGTTCCTAGAAGTACAATTTGATTATTAGACTATCTTTGGGTTGTTAAAAAAACATGTATCAAGTATGCACCTAATTCTGGATACCTATAGGAAGTATCAAATCTCACTTAACTTGAATAAGTGCATATTTTTTGTTTCATTCGAGATATTGCTAGGTTACATTGTTTACCAGCAAGGGTTGATGGTATATCCTGCAAAGATCGCAGTAATTGTTAATCTAGAAGTGCATGTGAATGTCAAACAACTGTGATCAATATTGGGCCATACTAGATATTATCGGAATTTCATTTAGGTTTATGCGTTGATAATTGCACCCATGGAGACATTACTCAAGAAGGATGTGAAATTCTATTGGGATCAGGAATGTTAGAAGATCTTTGAATTGTTGAAGGAGAAGATGGTCATTGTGCCCATATTGATCTTTCTAGATTGGTCAAAGGTGTTTCATGTGCATGTGGATGCCTCCTGCATCGTGCTCGGAGCTATCTTAGTGCATCAAGGACTTCGAGATATCGATCACCCTATTTCCTATGAATGTCAGAAGCTATCAAGCACAGAACGAAATGAATAAACTACAAAGAGGGAAGGATTGGTGATGTTGTATATGCTTCAGATATTCCAGCACCATCTATTAGGAGGAAATTTCAAGTTGTTTACTAACCACTCTACTTTGAAATACATGCTCAATAACCCTGTGTTGGGCGAGAATATCTAGAGGTGGTCATTGTTGTTTCAGGTGTATGATTTTGAAGTTTTTGTGAAGCATGGGAGACTAAATGTTGGGCTAGATCATTTGCCATGCATTGATCATGGAGAAGAGATGACTAGTTTGGAGGATGGTTTAACCGTCACACAATTATTTCCTCAAAACATTGATGATGAGATACAAAATTTTGAAAGAGAAAGTGAAAGATATTGAACCAATCACTAAATATGGTGAAAATGTTGAAATAAATTCAAGTGAAGAAATTGAATCACAAGGTATGTATATATATATATATACATATATATTGAACGCATGCACGTATTATTGAAATTATACATATTTATTAATATAGTTATTTATTGAATATGTAAATTTATGATGTACTATTAATTGGAATATGTATAGATGAAATCAATGTCAATGATGAGATGTTAGAAAATGTTGACACTCACACATATGGAGATAAAAGAGCTGACCATGTTATACGATATCGTGTTAATCGCATTTTTGATAGGTACTTCATAAAGGAAAATGTGGCAGTTCAAGCCTAAATTTTGAAAGGTCTCCTATCATTAAGGAAATTAAAAGAATCTATGACTTTATTGGCTATTCAAAAATCAACAAAAGATAAAAAAATGAAGGAAAATGTGGTACAAAATATAAATAGTGCTATAAATTCAATTAGAAGATCTAGATAGAAAAATGTTTCCGTTGCACGAGAAATACCTTTGGGAGTGGTTTCATATCTATTTACATTGCAAAATATTTTCCAAATTATTTCATCAAATAAAAATTAAGCTTCACATTTTACAGTAGGAAAATTTTAAATATCAAATTCATAATATTTACATTTACATACCTGCTTCAAAGTCTATTTGAGGTTGATTTTCCCTTTCAATAATTGAGAGTTCTCTCTCTTTCTTTTGCGAGATTCTCTCCCCTACTCTCTATATTCCTCAGGGTCTCTTGTTCAATCATATTTTCTCGTGCAATTTGTTCAATTTCCCATGTTAATAGAGTATGAAGTTCAAAAAATTTCCTTAAAAAATTTAGACAAAAACTCAATTAAAAAAAACATCACGAAAGATTTAATTTAAAAAAAAAAATCATTTCAAATTTTTTGAAAAGAATACATATTTCAATCCAAAACACTGTAAAAAATTTGAGAAAAAAAATTCTTAAAAAAAATGAAATGAGACTCAAAATATTTCCTTCGAAGTCCTGCAAAAAAATTTCATCTAAAAAGTTAGACAAACACTCATTTTAGAAAATCATTATAAAAGATTTATTTCAACCCAAAACACATACTCTAAAAAAATGTCATTTCAAAAAATACATCCAAAAAATGTCCATTGAAAATTAAGCCCAACTTCTTAAAAAATTCCACTTTAAAAAATACCTCCAAAAAGCCTCTAAAAAAATATCACTTTAAAAAACACCTCCAAAAAATTTCCTTTGAATATTAAACCTAAAAGGAGTCCTTTTGAAATTAAGTTCAAAAAATGTCTTCTCGAAATTAAGCCCGAAAACCTCTAAACACAAAGTACATCCAAAAAAATGTCCTTTGAAAATTAAGCCCAAAACCACTAAGAACAATAAAAGTTAAGCCCAAAACTTCTAAAAACAAAATACATTAAAAAATACAATGAAAATTAAGCCCAAAACTTCTAAAAATAAAATACCATAAAAAAATAAATAATGAAAATTAAGACCAAAACTTCTAAAAAAAAATATCTTAAAAAAAAATAATGAAAATTAAGCCCAAAACCTCTAAAAACAAAATAAATTCAAAAAAAATGAAGCCCAAAAAACATCAAAAAAATGTATCACATACCTCCAAGAAATGTCCTTTGAATGTTTTGCCAAAATGAGTCTTTAAACCCAAAAATATCCTTTGCAAAATTAGACCTTTGCAAAATAAAAAACAAAATAACTTTAGAAAAAATGAAGCCAAAAAAACATCCAAAAAATGTATCACATACCTCTAAGAAATGTCATTCTCCAAGAAATGTTCCTTGAATGTTATGCCAAAAAGAGTCCTTAAACACAAAAAAATCCTTTGCAAAATCATACCAAATGAAGAAATATGTGAAATTATGTGAAAATAATGAATGTGTTTACGTCAATTTATATTACCGTGAAATGTTTTTTTCGAGGGGATTCGTTGAATTTTTCGACCGACGGAAAGTCAATTAAAATTTCAGCCGAACTTTGGTAAGAAATTTAGCCAAACTTTTGTATTATTAGACTTGACAGGCCATTGGGAAAAAACTCAATTGGGCCAAACTTTTTTTAAATGTTTGGCCAAACTAAAATTCCTGCAATTACACAGAGTCGAGCTCTGAACACATTTCTTCAACTTTGGACTGATTAAACTCCAGCAAAATTTTTGAATTGGCTATTGGAACCAAGACAAACATTTTTAGAATTCAATCTACTTTCAGGAAATACAAATTTTATGGAATTTCATAAATATTTACTAATTTTAATTAATTTTGTAATAAAACAAGTGCAAATGATTTCTGAAGGTCATTATGATTCAGTGAAATCAATATTCTGTATCTTCCAAAATACATTGTAAAAATAATTGAAAAAATTATGGTGCATTACATTGGTCCATCATCTGTAATGGGTAGTTTTTATATTTTTAGTTTATAAATTATATGTTGAGAAATTTCGTGTGTCCCGAAACATATTCAAAATATGCAGTTTTTTCATATTGGAGCAGTTTAAGAAATTCTAGTAATTATGATATGCATCAGTTGGTTTCGTAAATATAACAAAACTGAAGTAGGCTCTGTCTATATTGTTGTAACACATTTTGTTTCTCAAAAACAGAGTTTTCAAAGAATACACCAATGTGTATTAACATGACCTTTTATGAATCCTTTGATTGTTAAAAAACACACACTCAAAGAAACACTAAGTTGACATATCAAATGTGTATTAAAAAATTCCAAAAAATAAGTAATAGAAAGCTAATAAAATTTCTAACAACATTTATTTTTATCGTAAAATGAAATTCTAAACATAATTTTTTTTTTTGGCTTGCAGAAAGTTGAAGAACAGAAAAAAATTAATTTTTTTTCTCAAAAAAGGGCAAAAAGTATAACCCAACTTCACATTTTCACCCATAGGTTTACTAGGTTGATCTATGTTTACTAGATTTTCTAGTCAACCATCGCCAACTAGTCAACCATAATCAATGATGGTCAACTATAGTCAACCATTGTCACTATCGTTAGTTGTTGTAAACCTTGATTGATCACTTTTAACGTCATCAAACTTGAACAACCATTGCAAACCATAGTTAATCATACCTAAAGTTTAATGTGGAGAACCATACTCATCCATAGTGAACTAAAAGTTTTCCATAATAAACGTTCCTCAACTATAACTTGAACATATTTAGCGTAATGAATGCCTTCAGTATGAAGATGATTTTCTATTCCCAATATCTCCAGATTCTAAAATTTTATTCAATTTTCACAATTTTTTAGTATTATTCTAACTAAGACAAATGTTAAATTTGTTCGATTGCCATAGTTTTGGAGTACCAATTAATTTTGAAAAATATTTGTTTCGATACTTACTTTATATCCCACATCTTAATAATTTCTTATATAATCAAACTCTTAAATTTTAATAAGTTGTCATTGTTTTCTAGTATCAAGTAATAAAGATAAATGTTAATATTTATTTAATTGTCATGGTTTTACAATATCAAGTAACTTAGAAAAATGTTGTTTTGGATAGTTACTTTCCATCCTCCCCCTTAATTATTAGAAGAAATTTTTATACAATTCCCAAATTTTAACCTTCACTCATTTAAAAGGACAAGTTATAAAAACAAGTAATTGTAATCAAAGTTTCAATGCATAAGCTGTTTAAATTTGAAATTTCAATTTTGTATGACTTCCCCTTATTTGTGAGTCAAAGGATCCTTCTCAATCTACAATTTTGAAAAGAAATACATATTATACTCAAAATTTAAACCTATAACCTTTTAAATTCCCATACTCAAGTTAAAACTATGATTACGAGAGATTTTTTCAACTAATGGCAACGAATAATTTCTAACTTTTCCATTTTCTTGGCTAAAAACAACACAAAAATTTGACAACAGAGAAAATTTGGCTGAAAATATGTAACAGTGACAAGCAAGTTGCTGCAACGGTGACCAATGAGTTGCCACTATGATAACCCAATGAAGTGTTGCAATCACGTGGTGGGGTAGCCATTGGCTCAACTTGTTGATTTTGCCACAACTGACTTGTCACCGTTGCAGAAACTCACAAAAAAATTTAATGAAATAAAATGCAAGAAAAAAATGGAAATGTAATGAAATTTGGTTGAAAATTACCTCTCCTCACTCGATACCCACATTACATTACTCTTAAAATTGGCCAGAAAAGCTCTAACCAACTCAAATCGATAAAAACCCTCTAACCAACCCAAATCATTAGAAACCCTCAAACAACAATGGGTAAATTTGTTAGCCAGAGAAGATATAATGCATAAAATTTATAAAAAAATGCAAAGAATTTGTAAAAATACCCAATAAATTTACCTGTGTTCGTTTCTTTCCCCTCTAAAAAGGTAAACATTTTGCACAAATAGAAAGAATTTGTCTTCAATTGAAAATCTGAAAAATTCAGAGAGAATTTGAGAAACAATTGTGTCTCTCTGAATTTTCGGAAAGAATTCCATAGTTGCATCATCGATTGAATAGTTTGCAAACGGATATGGGGAGCGAAAGGAGTCTGAAAAGGAGACAAGGACTCTTTGGAGAAAAAATTGAATGGAGCGAGTCTGAATATGTGGCGAGAGTGCGAATTTCTGAAAAATTTGAGTCTGCAAAAAGAAGATTGTTGAAATCCTGGAGTCTGCAAACGGAAATGGGGCGAGGAATTGGCAGAAGAGAAAAAATAAAATGGGGAGAAGGGAGAGGGAAAAATGGAATTTTTATCTATTCATACCAAACACTTCTCATTAGAAAGATAGACTCCAGTTCTAGAAATTATTGCATCAGCTTTGACTGTAATCATTGAGGAAGCTTCTTGAAGATTGAAGGTGTTCCATTGAACCTATATTGTGGAAGCGATCCTATAAATAATATAGATAAGGCCGAAGATGTGAAGCCTTGTTTATTCAAAATATTTGGCTTCAACCATAATTGGGTGTCGATCAACAAGATCATTCAGGAATTTTGCAAGGGGATCATTGAGAAAGGAATTGGAGCGACTGTGAGTAAAGGTCTCGGTGGACTCGATGTGAGGAATAGAGCTTCTCATATTAGTGATTTGGCTAAACTTGTTTTGTGATCAAGTACGTGAGCATTCTGTGGCATTTGTATTATCACTGAGTAGGGTGGAGTCAAGAAGAAGGTAGTATCATTCCAGTTCCAGAATTATGTTCTTGAAACAATAATTCTGTTCCTCTTCTAGCAGTTTAGTTCTTGTTCCGACAGATGGATTCATGTTCGCACCTCCAATGTTCTCACACATCAAGCTCCATTGAAGGTAAATGAGCACATGGGTTTGAAGAACAAAGTGTTGACATGCACTTATGTTCCCTTAATCATGCTCAGGTATAGAAGTTAACACAAAACTTTGAAACTAATCCTTCCATGTTTATATATAACTTATTTTAAGGCATTTTTAATGAAATTAGATAGAGAGGGAAGGGTTGGATCCTCTTTCTTGAGACTGGTAGCAAAACCTTAGTGTTTAAGGCTGCCAATTGTGGAGGAATAGAACTTCAAGTTCATCAAGTTGTAACTGAGAGGTAATGGGGTGGAGTTGTAGCTACAAATCATGGGGCAGAGTTGTAGCTATTAGGGAATCCTCTTGTGGGGTAGAAAAATCAGCACGTAATGGTCTTCCAACTAGTTCATCATAGGTTCTCCTTTCCCTTGGAATTGCACTAACAAAAAACCTATGGGACATGGTTTCCAATGGCCGCTTTGATTTATGTATCGATCAAGCCATGTGCTCTAAGTATTTTGTAAGAAAGAAAGGAATGTTAACCAACCTTCCATGATGCAAGTGTTCTAACAATTGGAGGTGTTGGTGATAAACAACTACACATCTCCCTTCGGATGTGAAAATTTTTTAAACAAAAAATGCATCATTCTAGGGTTGTGGTAATGCATTCCTATCAAATGCTATGCTTATCTTGAGCAGTCGTTCACATGCCTCAAGGAATTACCGCAAAACATTAGGTTTGGGTTTCTAGGGGGAAAAAACCTATTATCCTATATGGGGTAGCTATGTCTCTTTTTCAATTTCTTCTTTTTTTGCGTGCACCACTGTCCCTGCTACCTTAGATTTACCCTCCCTATAATGCATTGCAAATTATAGAGCTATGTCGTCGTCGTACCCATTAATATGTGAATATCCTCCATCTAGTCAACTTATTCAAACAATGGTCTGATGTGGTTAAATGTAAATTCATGTAGAGATTCTTAGTCAAGTTCTTTCACGTACTCTTCTGCGTCCCATCTTTAGTCAGAGTTCAGAGTTGCTATGGCTATGTTTGGAAACTACAACAGTTTGAATATGGGATAAAGGAAAGCAATGGAAGAGTTGAGAGTAATCATGTAATAATTAATAATCTAATCATGTGGCATCATTTAATGTGGTTGCCATTTGGAATCAACTAGTCCTTTTTTTGTGCTTAAGAGATATTCCTCTTATACACATTTAGTAGATGCCACCACAACAATAATTGGAATGGGAGTGCAACTACTCCATTAGGAATTATCGCAACCAATGTAACTGATTTGCGACCTTGATTTTCCATCATAATAATTTAAAGTTTATTTACGTGCAAATTTGTTGGCCCATGTACCATTACACTCATTTCTTAAATTATGTGCCTTAGAAAGTATTGGTTACATTTTATTAGTTATCCTTGAATGCATATTATAATTTTGTAGGATTATCAAGTTAACTTCATTGATTTATAGGTTGTTCATATTATTTTTACTGGTTTGTACACTTAGGTATTGTTGTTTTCATGTATGTCAAAACACTCTTCAATTCAATTCACTTGATCTTGTGGTTGAAGTTGTTGATAATGGAAAAATTAACAACAATATAATGGTTGTTTTGGTTATTTGGACAATTTCGCCCCTTCAATGAATTTGGATCTATCAACTGGAAAAATTCAAGATATCACTGTTGTATTTTTCATATCACCATCTATCAAGGATAAATTAAATAATAATGATTAGTTTATAAGCTATCTTGGTTGGCTTGTAACCAAAGGTATCTCACATAATTTGTTATATTCGAGGCTTCTTTAAGAATTCGAGTTCATTAGACTTGTATTACAGACTTTTATAAATTTTCCATGTGTTACTCATGGATAATGAATGAATGATTATTCTTAGAAGTTGTTTTCCATATTTCATCCTTGAAACTTCATTTATTCTTTCCATCTAAGTATAAATTCCTAGAATAGTTGTGAAGCTTCATGTGTTGAAAGTGGGACTTTGTCCAAAGTTGTTGTATTACCCTCTCGCTTTATCATATTCACTAGGCATTCTAGTTTGTGTAGCAACAATTTCAAAAACCTAAGTGCCAAACCCTAGTTAGAGACACCTATGTGCATTTTTTAGGAACACCCTTAATTCCAAAACAATAGGTGGAAACCATTGCATTGTTAAATATTTTAACCTTTGGTAGTGAAACCCCAACATTGCTTGGTGACGATGAAAGCCCTAGGTGCATTGAAAAATTCGTTATTAAAGAAGACCATCATATGCATTGATGAAATCCTAAGATGTCCTAAGGAATGAGTCGTTAATCAAGACCTAAATGAATATGATAATTTCATGAAATCCTAAGCATTTTATATGCCCTTACCATAATGGATGAAAGAAAAATGTGAAGAAACCCTAGCATGAGAGATGGCGTAGCAAGCCAATTTCAGGAAGAATTTAAAAGAAGTACTAAGATTCTCTAGGGCATGTCAATATGATGGAAAATACCTAGGTACAGGTTCAATACCATAGATTCAATATTGTAGGTGCATTATGTATGATAAAACCTTCAGTGTAAAACCTTAGGTGTATTATCTATGAGAAAACCCTAAGTAAATTGCCTTGCATTACTAAAGATGACAACCTTGGGTAATGAAACACTATCATTATTTGTTGAAGATGAAAACCATAGGTTCTTTAAAAATCCCTTGGTAAATTAAGACCTAATATGCATTGATGAAACCATAAAATGACCTAAGTAATGAATGCATGAACTAAGAGCTAAATGAATATGATTAGTGCATGAAATACAAAGTATTAAAGATGTCCTTACCATAATGGATGAAGAAAAATTGTGATAAAAATAATGTTAATGGATGAAGAAAACATGAAGAGCACATAGCATGAAAGTTTCCTTAGCAAGACAATGTGATAAAGCATATATAAGAAGCACTAACATTGTCTAAGGCATGTCAATATGAGAAAAGCCCTAGCATCAAGCTCATAAACCTAGCAACGAGTTCAGAACCGAAAGTGAAAAACCTAGGTGTAAACCCCTAGGTAAATTGTATACAATAAAAACCCTAAGTGAAAAACCCCAAGTGCATTTTCAAGTAGAAAACCTTGATTGGAAAACCCTAGGTGAAAAACCTTGCATTGTTAAAAATGATACCCTAGAATTCTACATATATAGTGAGATAGAAAGTTTGAGAAAGAAAGAGAGTAAAGGTTCTTGGTTGAATATTTTAGTGGTTATACTTCTATGAGGGATATGTTCTTTCGTGCAATCCACATATTAAAAAAAAAGAACATAGGAGCAAGGATCAAAATTCTTCACAGCTCGTGAACTAGAAAATTCTAAAAGAGAAAGGCAATAAATGTTATTGGTGTAATATTTCAGTGGTTATACTTTTGTAAGGGCTATTTTCATTTATTATTGCATATCCAATTCCAGTGGTGGATAAAAATATCCTATTCTATATCAGACCTGAAGGAGACCTCCATCTGGCTTGAAAACAAGACATATGAAAAATCATAGAATTTTGGACTATATTATTCCTTTCCATTTTCAACCCATGTCTCTGAATTTTTGGATTGTGGTATCTCTCTGAAACCTAGGCTATCTTAGAACACTTTAGACACATTCAAAAATAAACCCTTGTACCATCGAATATGTGGAATTTTGGTTGTTGGAATTTTTATGATAGAGCTAACCTTTGGAGCAGTAAATTGTTGGAAAGCTTGATTGGAAATATGAAGAAGTATTGAAGGTATTCTAAGGTCTTGTTTTGTAACATATTTTGAAACAATTTTGGATTTCTCGCCCTTTGTTAATAAAAATATTTATTTTTTTGTTCATTTTTGGGTTCTATTTAAAGTGATCTTAACTGGTAAAATAAAAATTGCAAAAGGAAATACTGATCCCCCCACCCCTCTTAGTATGGAAATACTGATCACAATGTAATTGCATTAACATAATTGTAATCACAGTGTAATTATATTAATAACATTCACTGAAAAACACATTCCTTAAATAAACATTGTGTTGAGATATCGAAAAGGTGCCAAAAAATAAAATAAGCTCTTATATAAAAAACAGGGCTCATATAAATACATAAAAAATATGTATAAAATGGTTGTTTATGTTACTACAATAACATCGTAGCAAATAAGAACACCATAATAACCCTGATAACAATCAAAAGAAAAATGCATCCATTAATAGGCCACACATATCAATGATCATGAATGCCAATTGGTGGAGCACATGGTGACTCCTTCACATATATTCCACTTCCGCCTCCATTAGATGTTGCTTCATATAATATGTCATTAGAAACCCTTAGAACACATGATCGGTAAGTTATGGTAAATATTTGAAATTGTGAAGCAATGTTTTTTTCTTGTTTGTGAAGGATTTTCAAATTTTGACTTATGACTTGGTAAATTCCAATCATTTGATTGCTTATCAATTCTGAATGGGTGTAAATGACAATGTCACTTGCACAATTATTCAATGTTGTTGTTATCCCATCAACTAGGGCTAGATAGTAAGCTTCATTATCATTGTTGGTGGTTATATGGGAAATTTATCTATTGTTTTGATATACTTGACTTAGTGATTCATTATGAAGCACAAATATAATTTGTTCTTGACTTGGATTTAGATGGAACCAAACATGAACGATCAAGGTCCACTTCTGCATCATCTGCAAAATAAGAAAACAATTAAATGAAAATAAATAAATGAAATATTATTAGATTTTCTTCAAACTATGTTGGAGTAACTCATTTTTTCAGTGGAAACAACTAGCTATTACAATGGTGGAAACTCACTGTTAGAGTGGCGAAAGCTCAGTGCTACATCGAAGAATCTCCCTGTTATAGTGGAGGCAACTCAGTGTTACAATGGCGACAACTCAGAAGGGAAACAAACACATTATTATGAAAATAAAGAAAATATGTTTCCATATATCAATGGAAAATAATTTTAAAAGGTTGCAAGGCATGTTATCTTCCTAAGATTTCAAATTCAAGTCATGTTAATAGAAAAGCATCCACATTATAGAAAAATACCATCACATTTGAAATCCATATGCAAAAATGTATCATCCCCTTAAAACATTTTTTAATCATTCTGTGCATGTCCTTATACATTAATCGTAATAGATATGAGGAAAACATGTTTTATTAAGTTGAACTGAGTTTAATAGGGTTACCAATATTACCTAAGTTTAGTAGGTTGACTTAGGTTGACCTACGTTCATATAGGTTTACTAGGTTTACTTAGTTTTACTAGATTTACTAGATTGACATTGGTTTTCTAGGTTGAGCTATGTTGACTAGGATGACATAGGTTGACAAGATTTAGTAAGTTACCTAGGTTTAATTGGTTTAATAGGTTTCCCTAGGTTTATTAGGTTGACCTATGCTTATTAGGTTGACTTAGATTTACTAGATAGACCCATGGTTACTATGTTGACCTAGTGTTACTAGGTTCACTTACGTTTAGTAGGTTGACCTAAGTTTATTAGTTTGACCTAGGTTTAGTAGTTAGACCTATGCTTACTACGTTGACCTAGATTTACTATGTTGACCTAGTGTTACTAGGTTAACCTACGTTTACTTTTTCGACCTAAGTTTTTTAGGCTGACCTAGGTTTACTAGGTAGACCTACGTTTACTAAATTGACCTAGATGTAGTATGTTGACATAGTGGTAGTAAGGTGACCTATGTTTACTAGGTAATCCTAAGTTTATTAGGTTGACCTAGGTTTATTAGGTAGCCCAACTGTTACTACATGGACCTAGTGTTACTAGGTTGACCTACATTTACTAGGTAGACCTAAGTTTCTTAAGTTGACCTAGGTTTACTAGGTAGACCTGCATTTACTACATTGACCTAGACTTACTGTGTTGACGTACTGCTAGTAGGTTGACCTACATTTACTAGGTCGACCTATGTTTATTAGGTTGACCTAGGTTTATTAGGTAGCCCTACGTTTACTACGTTCACCTAGATTTACTATGTTGAACTAGTGTTACTAGGTTGACCTACATTTACTAAAGTTTACTAGGTTGAACTAGATTTTCTAGGTAGACCTGCGTTTACTACATTGAACTAGATTTACTATGTTGACCTAGTGTTAGTAGGTTCACCTACATTTAGTAGGTTAACATAGGTTTATTAGGTTTACAGTTTAATAGGTTGCCGCTAGTTTTACAAGGTTGAGCTAAGTTTTTTAGGTTTAGTAGTTTGACTTAGATTTAAGGTTGACATAGGTTTACTAGGTTGATCTATGTTTACTAGAATTTCTAGGCAAGCCATAATCAACCGTCATCAACTAGTGAACCATAATAAATGATGGTCAACTATAGTCAACAATAGTCACCATCGGTGGTTATTGTAAACCTTAATTGATAAATTTTAACATGATTAACATGAACAACCATGACAAACCATATTCAATCACAATCTATCATGGATAACTAATGTTTAATGTGGAGATCCATGCTCATCCATAGTCAACTAAATATTTTCCATAATAAATGTTCCTCAACCATAACTTGGAGCATATTTAGCCTAATGAATACCTTGATTATGAAGATGATTGTGAGATCCCAATATCTCCAACTTCTAAAATTTTATCCAATTTGCACGAATTTTTAGTATTATCCTAACTAAGACAAAAGTTAAATTTTTTCGATTGTCACAGTTTTGGAGTACCAATTAATTTTGACAAATGTTGGTTTGGATACTTACTTTCTATCCCACATCTTAATAATTTCTTATATAATGAAACTCTTAAATTTTATTAAGTTATCATGGTTTTATAGTATCAAGTAATTTAGATAGATGTTAAATTGTATTCAATTATCATGGTTTTACAACATCAGGTAAGTTAGACAAATGTTGTTTTGGATAGTTACTTTCCATCCTCCCTCTTGAATTATTAGAAGTAATTTTTATATATAATTGTCAAATTTTAAAGTCCACTCACTTAAAAAGACAACAAGTAATTGTGACAAAAGTTTCAATACATATGGCCATTTGAATTTGAAATTTCAGTTTTGTATGATTTCCCCTTATTTGTGGGCCAAAAAATTATTCTCAATCTATAATTTTGAAAAGACATACATAAAACAAGTTAAAATGGAGATATTTTTTCAACTAATGACTACCAATAATTTGTAACATTGTTCATTTTCTTGGCTAAAAGCAACACAACAGATCGAAACACGAGAAATTTTGGCTCCAAATATGTAACAACGATGACAAGCTAATTGCCACAGGTGAGTTGCGATGTGTTGTAGTCGGTCAACCCGTTGCATCACTTTATGGGTCGGTGTTGGGACAACTCATGGTCACTGTTCTGACAGCGCACTCGTCACCGTTGCGAAAACTCACTCAAATTTTTTTTAATGAAATAAGCTAGAACATAAAATGAGAATGTAATGAAATTTCATAGCAAATTACCTCTCCTCACTGATACTCACAGTACATTGCTCTGAAAATTGGTGAGCGAAGCTCTAACCAGCCCAAATCATTAGAAACCCTTAAGCAGCAATGAAAATTGGCGAGCGAAGAGCCCAAATCAATACAAACCCTTAAATAACAATGGGTAAAATTGTTAGCAAGAGCAAAAATAATGCATAAAATTTGTAAAAAAATGCAGAGAATTTGTAAAAAAACCCAGTAAATTTATCTTTGCTAGTTTTTTTCCTATGAAAACATGAAAACTTAAAAATTTCGCACAAACCGAAAGAATCTGTCTTCGATTGAAACAATCTGAAATATTCAGAGAGAAATTGAGAAACAATTGTGTCCCTCTGAATTTCGGAAAGAATTCCACAGTTGCATCGTCGATTGAACAGTCTGAAAACGGAAATGAGGGGAGCGAAAGGATTCGAAAAAGGAGACAAGGACTCTGAGGATAAAAAATCGAATGAGGGGAGTCTGAATATTGGGCGGGAGCACAAATTTCTGAGTCTGCAAAATTAAGATTGCTCAAATCCTTGAGTCTGCAAACGGAAATGGGGCGATCGATTGAGTTGGCAGAAGAGAAGAAAGAAAATGGGGACAAGGGAGAGGCGGCAATAGGGAGAAGGGAGTATGTGTTACCACGAGCGAAGGATTATGAAATAGCTGACCTGTACAACGAGTCGAGGGGTCCATAAAACTGACTCTCAAATTCACAGAACTGCTGGGCGTGGGTCTGCCAAAGAAGAGAAGACCGAAAAGGACTATGGATTCTACAAAAGCTGTGTATCATCTTTAACATGTGAATCCCAACAGCTATAGCTGCATGTTTTTATGAGCGATACTCTTCTTACACTGTTGGATGTTAAAGAACCCCAGTCTATGAAGAATTGGGCAATCTGTCTCCCTTCTCTTCCTTGGCAGGACCATGAGCAGCAGCTCTGTTCCGTGTTCCAGTTTCTTTTCTCTTGCTGCCACACACACATGATCTGCTTTTACCACCGCAGTCATCTTTTTCCTCTTCATGTCTTAACGCAGTTGACTCCACTGAAACATAGCACTCGCAGCACTAATTAATCAATACATAATAACAAAAAATATATATGAATTGAGCATAAATACTTCTGGTGTCATAAATGCAACAATTGTGGGGAAGATTAATTCCTCCGGACTCCGCCACAGTTTTCATGGCGTCTACTCTTCATTCTGTTCTACCGCATAAGCAATTTAAAGACCATTTCTCCATACCTAAAGGCTCACGACGAATTCAAATGATCCAGAAATACAAATTTAAAGACCATTTCTCCATACCTAAAGGTTCATGACTAGTATTCAAATGATCCAAAAGACAAATTTAAAGACCATTTCTCCATACCTAAAGGTTCATGACGAGTATTCAAATGAATCAAAAAGACAAATCTAGAGACCATTTCTCCATACGTAAAGGTTCATGACGAGCATTGAAATGATTCAAAAAGACAAATGGTGAGAATGGTAAGTGAGAGGGTGTGTTTTTATATGTGAGGAAATTGTTGTAAAGGATGGTAATTTATTGAGTTAAATGACAAGTTTGTATATATGTAGTTATAAAAATATATATTTTTATGTAGTCGAATATTAAAATTTTAAAATTATTTATATAAATATATATTAATTTCAATATAATTAAAAATGGTAGGAGGGATTCGGTCAATGTAGAAATAACGGTGATTTTTTATTTTATTTTATGTGAGGCTTTGTGATATTTACGATATTCGATATTTTTCATATTTTTGTGACGAATTATTGTTGTTGCATTAGATTTAGGGACTGGATTTGGATGGTGACAAATTGTTTGGCACGATTTCATTGTCACATCAATGGAGCAACGGTGTCTTAGTCTCTGAACTTTTTTGGAGGTTTGCTGAATTTTATTTTAGTGTTTAATTTAGAATGAGATTAATCTGAACCTTAAATAAAAAATGGTTTATCATTTAAATATTTATATATTTTAAAATATATTTTTGATCAATTTTCATCATTTTAATATAATTATTATTATTTCAACCAAATTGTTACGAGATTGAGAATATCGAATATTCAAATTGTTTATTTTTATGTGTACGTTTTGAGTCTGACTATCTCTAAAAATAAGAAGAAACCAAAGGTTATAAATAAGGAATGAAAAGATAGAGTAGATTGGTATTCACAAAAAAAAATATAAAAAGAAGAGAAAAAACTAAAAGTTATAAATAAAGAATAGAAGAATGAGAGAAATCTACCAACACAGTTTTAATTATATGAAATCAAAGAATATAAAGATAATTTAATTTTAGTTTTTAAATTTTATTTGAATTTTATTTTATAATTTATAAAAAATATTTTTTATCACATCTTTGTTTGAGTATTAATAATAAAAAAAATTATTGGATTTATTAATGTAATATTATTAATTTTGATTCATTACTAATAGCTTTTGATATAATAATAATGTAAATGATGAAGCTATTAATAAATCTATTCATTTGATATTAATGTAATTTTGATATATTAACAAAATGATGAATATGATATATGTTCTTTAAAAAACTTTTATGAATGTTGATTAAAAGGTTAAAAGAGAGGTAAAGGAAAGAGAAGGAATGTAATGAAAGGGGAGACATTTAAAATATTAAAATAATAATTATTATAATTAAGTAAAGGTTTAAGATAAATGTTGAGAGGGAATGGAATAAAATGGGGAATATAAGGAATGAAATGAGTGGAGGAGTATAAATTTTAAGGGAAAATAAATGAATGAGGGAGGAGGGAAGATTTGTAAAATATATATTAATGTTAGATATAGATGTAATTATTATTATTATTATTATTACCAAGGTTATTAAGGGATAACATTAAGTCTTAGGTTTAAAGCAAACAGGAGATGAAAAGATAAGGATGTGAGAAAATGAAAGGAGGGTGAAGGAGCCATGAAATTATAGGAGAAAGAATGTGAGGGGTTGCTAGTGGAGGTAGATATTGAAGCTAGGAAGAGGAGATAATTGAGCGAAGGGATGATATTTTATTCTTTTGTAGCGTGAGGGAGTAAGGGGATCCAATTTTTGCTAACTTCCAGACCTCCATCCCTCTTGAGGTTGTGAGGGTGTTTGATGACTTCAATGGTCTCACAAATTTTACGCTTGAAATGATTTTCATTAGGGATCACCTTAGTGTCTTCCATGAAAATTTGGTGACAAGTCTTATCTTCTAAGGATCGAGTTATTCCATTTATAATGATAATTTTCATTAGGAATCACCTTAGTGTCTTCTAGGAAAATTTGGTGACAAGACTTATCTGCCGAGGATTGAGTTCTTCCATTTCTAATGTCAACACCATGTTCTTTAAGCCTAATTTTGAAAGATCTTCATGTTTCTCCAACATAGGAATCTATGCATGAATAATTTATTTTATAAGCACCCTTTGTTGGAGGTGCTTACGGTTGTCTTTGAAAAAATTCATCCTTTGTCTAATGGTCGCAAGGGACTTGAAAGAGATTCCAATATATATTTTACTGAGAACCATGGCGAGTTGTTTGTGACTCCTTGTATGTATGGTAGATATGCTTTAGCATCTTGGGGATCTTCAAAGTTATGGTTATTTCTGGATCTAGCTTTCTGCATAGCCGTGATGCTATTTTATTCTTGTAGCCTAAGTTTGTAAGCACTTTTCTTAAATATTCAACTTCTTCTTTTGCATGATTGTCATCTGATATTCTAAAATGTCATGTGAAAATAGTCATAAGAACCCCCATATTTTGTGTCGGGTGGTGGTGTGAATCCACCTGCAAGTAATTGTTAGTGTGTGATTTCTTTCTCAACAGCTTATGCCTAAGAGATTCATCTTTATTTCTTATGATGAGAATTTGTATGAACCAGATGTTGTTATTTTCTTCAACCTCGATTGTAAACTCGATATCTTCGAATATGTTATTATGTTCATCAAGGAATTTAACATTGTTACCGATGAAATAGGTAACCGCACTGTTACCTACTTTTTTTTGGTAGCATAAAAAGCACCCGATTTTGAAAAGTGGTGATGTAGAATCACCCCTTTTTTTTGTGCACATTTTTGACACTAATATTTTTATTTATGAAGTATGAATATTTGTTTTAAAATCTTAGTGATTTTCATGCTAATTTTGAAACGTATTGATGCAGCATCAACTTTTCTTTTTTAGAGTGGTGATTTTCATGCTAATTTTGAAATGTATTGATGCAGCATCAACCTTTTTTTTTTAGAGTGGTGATTTTCATGTTGGTAATAAAACACAAAACTTAGATTAAAAAATATATATATAAACAATAAAAAAAACAAATAAAAATTTAAAAAAAAAAAAAAAACTAACTCGTAAAAAAAAAAAAAAATTAAACAAAAAAAAATAAAAAATAAAACAAAAATATTCGAAAATTATATCAAAAGAAATGATAAAATTTGAAAAAAAAACACATAATTTAAAGAAAAAAAAAACAAAAATTAACCAAAAAAATAAAAATAAAAAACATCAAAAACATTTTTTTCTAAGTTATTAAAAAAAACCATATAATTAAAAAAAAAATTAAAATAGAAAATTTAGAAATAATTAAATTTTACATTAAAAAAATAAGATACAAAAAAAGAAAAATTTAAATTAAAAAAATAATAATAATAACAAAAAAAAATACAAATTTTAAAATTAACAAAAAAAAACAAATTAAAAAAATAAAAAAAATAAAAAAAAAAAATTATAATTGAAAAAGAAAATTAAAATAAAAGAATTAAAAAAAAAAACTATGATTAAAAAACAAAAAAAATAAAAAAATCCACATGCAAATAATTAAAAAACAAATATCCGTAAATTTATTGTTTTTTTTTAAATGAAACATTTTATAAATTTTAAAAATGAAAAACTAAATAAACTAAAAAATTAAGAAAAAATTAAATTAAATTGAAATTTAATAAATTTAATAAATAAATTTTAAATTTTAAAAAATAATTAATTTAGAATATTAAATTTAAAAACAAAATTAAAAAAAAAAAAATAAAACAAATTAAATTTAAAATAAAAATTTGAATTAAAAAAAATTAATTTTTAATTTTTTGAAAATTAAAAAAATTAAAAATAAAAAAAAAATTATCAAATTAAAAAAAATATTAAAAATTAAAATCAAAATTTAATATATATATATATATATATATATATAATGAATTAAAAAATATTAAAAATTAAAAAATAAAACTAAAAACAAAAATAAAAATAAAAAATCAAATTCAAAATAAAAATATTAAAATTAAAAAAAAAAAAAAAAAAAGAACAATTCTTTGATTGTGGTGGCGCCGCCAATCGGCCTCTCGCCCAAGTCGCGGTAGAGGCCGGCCACTGGGCAGGCGGGGAGGCTGCATACAACCCCCCGCCTGCCCAACGGCCAACCTCCGCCACCACCTGGGCAGGAGACCGATTCCCAGAATCGCCCTCCCGCCGCGGAAGGCCGATTCCCAGAATCGGCCTCTGCCGCCACCTGGGCGGGAGGCTAATTGGCGGTGCCACCACGATCAATTTTTTTTTTTTTTTTTACTTTTATTTTTATTTTTTATATATATATATATATATATATATATATATATATATATATATATATATATATATATATATATATATATTTTTTTTTTTTTTAAATTCAAAAAATTTAAAATTATTTTTTTAATTTAATTTTTATATTTGAAATTTAATTTGTTTTAATTTTTTTTAATTTTATTCATTTTTTGTTTTTAATTTTTTTTTCTAAATTTTGTTAATAATTTTTATTAAATTTTGTATTTTTTTTTATTTAATTGATTTTCTTTTTCATATTTTTTTTTATTATTAAATTTTATGTTTAACTTTTTCATTTAATTTTTTAAAATTTAATAATTTTTTTATTTTTTTTAATTTATTTGAATTTAATATTTTATTTTTATTTTTATTATTTTTTTAATTACATAAAACTTTTATATTTTTTTTATTTCAATTAAAATTGTGTATTTAAAATTAGATTTTTTTTTTTAAACTAAACTTATTATTTTCAACTTAATTTGTTTTTTATTTTATTTTTTATTTAATATATTTTATTTTTAATTTATTTTTTTCAATTTTTCATTTTTAATTGATTTTTAAAGTATTTTAACTTTTTATTTTAACAATGTTTTATTTTTTTTTATATTTAAAATTTATTTTTTATTTCGAAATTTATTTGTTTATTCATTTATTTATTAAAATTTAATAATTTTTTAATTTGTTATTTTAATATTAACAATTTTTTTTTTAATTTAATAAAATCTAATATATATATTTTTAATTTCAGTTCATATATATATATATATATATATATATATATATATATATATATATATATATATATATATATATATATATATATATATAATTTAATTTAATTTATTTTTTAAAATTTATTTGTTTTTTTAATATATATTTTTTTTTAATTTAATATTTTTATTGTATTTTATTTTTCGTTTTCTATTCTTAATTAAATTTTCATTTTTTACTTTTAATTTAAATAATGTTTTTTTTTTTTTAATTTTTATTTTAAAGTTTTAAATTTATTAAAATTTAATATAATTTTTTTTTTTAATTTAATAAACATTTTATTTTTCTTTTTTAAATTTAATTTCTATATTTTATTTTTTATAATTTCTTTCTTTTTTTAACTTGTGTTTTTTTTTTTAATTTAATATTTTTATTTTGTTTTTCTTTTAATTTTTTTATTTCTATATATTTTGAAATTTTAATCTTTAATTTTTAATTTTTCTTAAATTTTAGGTTTTCTTTAATGTTTGAATTAAAATTTTTATTTTGTTTTTATTTTTATTTTTTTATTCCTATATATTTTTAAATTTTAAGCTTTAAAATGTTTTTATTCTTTAAATTTATTTTTTTCTTAAATTTTAGGTTTTTTTTAATATTTGAATTTTAAAAATTAAAAAATGTTATTTCTATTTTTAAAAATGTCAAAAATATGACACAATTTTTTCTGTTTTGCTATTGCAGCATCAACTAGTTTTGTTTTGAGGGTGTTTTTTCAATCCTTTTTTCAAGAAGCAAATTTTTTTTTAGCATAATTTTATAAAATTTTGAAATTTGACCTTAAAAAAAAAACCAAGTGCATTCTGGAATACACTTTTTTTGTTCTTGGGTGTTTTTTCATGTTTTTTGAGTCTTTTTGGGCTAGAATTCCCGTTTTGAGGTCAAGTTACCTATTTCATCAGTAACAATGTTAGTTTCTTAACTCCGTGTCTCCATGAGGCCAATTGACACTAGTTTCATCAATGAACTTGATCCAAAATTTGGGTTTCTTGTCAAAAGATATTTTTTTGTCTCTAAGATACCTTCTAACTACTAGTATATACTAATATCTTCCATAAATTTTGCAAAAATATTAGAACATCAAAGCATATTTGAAAAATATGAGTAGAAAATGAAAATTAACTAATTCAACATAGCCTAAGAATATGTTCATTTTTTCAATTTTTTTAAAGTAAAGACTTGAGAATTTTTGTAACTGACTCATTCAATCTATGTAAATTAATATGGTAATTTCATTTTTGAATTTAACTATTTTAAATCAAGAATTGGTTGAAAACCGAATTCTTGAATCGGTTGAGAATAAATAGGTGATGCGTCCAGCGTTTTGGAGGAGGGATGGTATGACATCCTTGTTTCATGACAAGGAGGAGGAAATCTTCTCACTCGCACAGGCTTGGTGTCATCCTACCCAATTTGAGAATCTGTGTGTTATTTTCTATGTTTTACTGTGTAATAATCGAGATTTGGAGGCGACGTGTTTCAAAGACTAATGCGATAATAGATTCTTTGCGATGTTTGGTTGAAGACTATGACAGAAGGAGATGCCACTCGATGATTTAGAGGATGGGGTCTGAATGACTGCACTCCCTTTAACACTTTGAATGATGCAGTAAAGTGAAAGCTTATTGCATGGAAATAGAAATATTGAGGCACATAGCGAATCATCATTCGAACCTGTGGGACGATAATCTCATACAGTCCCTCTCAACGCCCTGGGAGCTAGAGTTGGTATGGAATGAGATCGCCTGCAACTTCGGCCAGAAAGGAGTTGAATTAAAATCTACGCCTACCTATCTATGAATAGTAAGTAAGATAACATTGCCATTGTTTTTCTTTGATAATAGTCGACTGGGTAAGAGTCGACTGCCAAGATAAAAATTTTGGCTAAATTTATTTATTATATAATCTCTTTCTTTGTGAGTTGAAATATATATAGTTCACTGGAGAGTTGAAATATATATTTCACTTAATTTACAATTTATTCTCATATCAAGATGGGTAAAATATATGAGAAAATAATTTAAGGAAAATAAGTTGAGATTTTCCTTCTTAAGGTGAAAATATGTTTTGGTGGACATATTGAGATTAAGACTTTGGTAACCTTATATTGAGACGTTTGAAATGCATGCATATCTAAAATAGGCATGCATCTATTGTGTGTATTTATTTCATGCATGTTTGGATAAATATGCATGTTTTCATATTCTCTATACATTGTATTTAATGCATATAGATAGGAAAAACATATGCATATATTTAAAATATGTGAGATACGAATAAGATTTATCAACTAATGATATTACATTGGTAAATATTAGTTATTCAATAAATCCATGCGTAGATACCATGGTGACGGTAAAGATTATATATATATCATATAGTTTTCTCTGAAAAAGACTATTAGAATCGAAAGAATGTATTTATCTTGAGAGTAGAAGATAAGTCCATCGTGTTAATTTCTTTGCAAGGGTTAGCAAAGGTTACATTTTAACTTTGTTATTATTTTATAAGGTCTATCTAGCTCTTATGCCCAAATAAGGGTTAGTTACGGTACTTTGTTTTTAAAAGAGATTTTCTTGATTAGATTAAAGAGGGTAGCTCTTTAAAAAAAAAATTTATATAATATTGTATAAGTAAGAAAATAGAAGATCAATGCTCTTATTTTAAAAGAGATTTTGTACTAATTTAATTTATGAAGTGATAATAAGTCCAAAGTATTTTTCTTGAATAGATTAAAGAGAGTGACTCTTGAAATATCATCATGTGCGATGAAGAAGAAAAGAGAAGTTTTCTCAGATTAATAAATAAAATCCATGGATAGTTTCATAAAACCATGGGTAGTTTTTCCATGGTGTTGATAAAGATTAATTATTTTCATAAAACCATGGGTAGATTACCATGGTGTTTGCAAATATTAGTTATTTAATAAATCCATGGATTTTTTACCATGGTGTTCGTAAAGTTAAGTTATTTAATAAATTCATGGTTAAAGAAACTAATCAGTTATATTCCTTTAGATGAACAAACTAAGTGATCACTTTTATATTATCATAATTATGATGTCAATTCCTTTTGGAGGAAGATCATGCATAAGCATGCAACATATGTAATAACTTTTATTGAGAAATAATATACATATTTGTATGTAGAAAGATAGCTTGTAGTATTAAACTACATTGAATATGATAGTTTAGTACAATCTTTGGAAAAGAGGACATGTATTTATATTCTAATTGCATATTTTTACAAAAAGAAAACATATGTTTACATGCTCACTAGCATTGAGATTTTCTTTGGGAAGACTCGTGAAGGAGGTTATGTGCTTCGTTTTGTAAGCACTCCTTTAGGGAGACTCTTTTGGAATCGATATGCATTTGCATGCATGGGAGCAACATTTACTATGTTAGCTTGCTTTTCATGCACTAAAAATAATAGCATAAGGGTTAGCTATTTTGATTAAATTTATGAAAATCACATGCATAAATATCTTAACTGATGTATCAGTTTATTTTAAAGAAAAGCTTGGGAGATGTAGCCATTGTCTTGCACGAATGTGTGCTTATGTGATGGAAACATTAGTTATTGTGATGACTTATAACCAGCACATATGAAGTATGTGTTGTTAAGGGAGAATGTCAAGGTACTTTACTTGCTTGAATATACATGAGTAGATGGAGAAACTACTATAGTATAGATATGTGAAATGATTGATTAGTACTTTATGAATCTTTACATCTTTTTATGTTAAAGGCATCATAGCAGGGAATGATGGTGACATGTACAAAGGAATATTATGCTTGTCATGTACAAAGGAAAATTATGCTCATCCTAGTGGCAGGTACATGATTAATGTTCATGCAAATGAGTGCGAGTTGCAGGAAGGTCCAATTTACGATGGTCCATTGTAGGTACATCCATGTCACCAAGATGTGAAGATATGAAGATATGAAGACCAGAGGGTAAATGGTATCATATTTATTGAATGGCTTAAGGCTAGATATTTGTGTATTTCTGTGTAAGATTTATAAACGATGGTTAAGGGATGGTCTCCCTTATAAGCCATTAAGTGATGGGCTGAACACCCTCACGAGCGTTTAATAATAAAATTAAACGTTTGCTGGTTTTCACCCTACGGGGTTTCCAGGGTATATTGGTGTTCAATGATGTGATTGATTATTGTGTCAAGTTGATGATGTTGATTCTTTTCTTGTTATGATGTTCATAATGGAAAGTATGTGAAGACTATATGAGTAATGAAATGAATGGAAGGTTACATCATACAGTATTATGTTAATGTACTATAATGGAGGTTGTTAATGGTTAAGGAGCTTACTATTCCAATTCTAAAAGTTACACTATGAACTGGTAAACATTCTATGTAATGATGAGTAAGGAATATTTAATGGTGAATGGTTAGTTACCCATGAGTAACTTGTATAAAAAAATTTCTCCGTTACATTTCCATGTGAAGTTAACGGTGTATGTTACAATTTTCAATGAAATAAATGTGGGAAAAGCTTCCCATAGATGACGAGCTTTAGTACTTGGTCATCCATTTCCTTTAATAATGGAGTCATTGCCCATAGATGAGGACCTTTAACACTGGTCATCCATTGGTCAAGTCCATAGAGCATCAAATTTGGTATGCATTGACGCCTTCTCTTTAGCTTCTTTCTATAGAAAAATGAGTTTGCCTTTGAAGAAATTTTTATCTAGCAAAATGAGTTTTCCTTTGAAGAAGCCTTCTCTTTGGCTTCTTTCCATAGAAAAATGAGTTTGCCTTTGAAGAAATTTTTATCTAGCAAATGAGTTTGCCTTTGAAGAAACCTTTATCTATACCTCCTCTATTAAAATTTTTGGTAGTTGCTTCCTGTTTCAAATATTCCTGAAAGCTTGTGCCCTTTCTTCTTCTAACTAAACCAATTAATGAAGCCTTATTTGCATGTGTGATAACTTCTTCATCTTTTACTTCAATGGTTGTGGTCACTCCATTAATTTCTAAAGATATAAGTATCGTTACATGTTTTCGATATACCAAGTTAAATAAATGTATTTTTTACCTATATTGTTCTTCGTTATGATCTCATAAGGCATTTAACATCTTATTATGCCAATTCTTCTAATTTACAAAAAAAAATAAAAAAAATGTGTACCAAAGTTTTATATGCATTCAGCGAGGACATTGCCTTGTCCATACTAATTTGGTTGTTCCATTAATATTCCATATTCCTATTAAACTCTGTGAGTTTGATCTAAAAAATGTCAATAATTATTTTTAATGAATTTGTCATCTACGCCAATGCTTACAATACTATTTTATTCCAGAAACTGTATAACATACTTTGAATATATGTATGTCCGAAAAAGAGCTCTCAAGTGTAATAGGCCTCTTTTTCTTTCCTAAAAATTTCTTCTAGATATTTTAGTAACGAATCTACATAGGTTTAAAAACATAGAATCCACTTTTAAAAATTCTTTGAGCTAGAGCAAAATGTTACTGTCAAACTCGCGCAATTCATTCTTCAACCTCTAATGTGCATTGTTACTGTCAAACCCGTGCAAATCATTCTTCAACGTCTAATATGCTTTTACCTTAACCGTCTAATATGCTACCAGTTCAAACCATCTAATCTATTCTTAACATCTTGTGAGGAATTGATAATAAAATTGAGAGCGGTAAGTATCTTTGACTAGACTTTTAGAACGGTTATCAATAAAAATAAAAATGAAATGATAGGGATCAACCTTTATTCTGAAATCACATGTGAAAGCAGCGTACTAGTGTTCCGTGAGGAGCTTTTCAACGCTGCAAAAGTTGTTACTGCATGCTACTAGTTCAAACCAGTCAACCTTTTCTTAACCTCTTGTCCATAATTTATAATACTAGCAATTGCACCAAGAGGCGCAAAGGAACGCCGGGGCAGTAGATATGTAAGGGAAGTAATTTAATGAAAATGAAAAGTTTGTAATGATATGGAATTTTGGATTTTAAACTGTGAAGCATATTTTTTTTTTGTGTTATCCCTAGCTAGGTAATATAAATTGTTTATGTAAATATGAAAATGTCTTGAATTTTTGTTTATGTAAATATGAAAATGAGTTTGGAACAAAATTATGTGAATATGACGATTTTGAACGACAGCAACTACAAATTTGGAAATAATTTTTTTAATAGAAACTTCTACTTAATTTGTGTTAGATCAGATTTTGTTCATTCTAGAGCTCACAAATTCGAACAATGTGAGATGGTAGAGAAATGTTACAAATCCGCATTCCAAGAATTAAGTTGACCCCTATCAATTAATATGCTGAGAAAGTATCAACCATGAATGGTTTTGATTGTTTGATATGTAGAGTTGCGATTTTTATTTATTGATGACAACTGCGAGTTTTAGAGATATTTTCATTTTATATAATGATATGTTTATTTATTTAGAAGAAAAAAAAGAATCTGCTGGATTTCTAAATATAATTGACTTGGGAATTTGTAGAGCCTCTGGTAAGCAGTTGCTGATCGGAGTGCAGAAGTCCCTTTTGGCTTTTCAAATCAGTGTAAAACTTGTTGTGAAATGTGGTAGGCGTGGCCAGATCTAAGGGCGAGAGGGTGTTGGCGCCACCAGCGGTTGGGCAGTTTGCCTTCACCGAAGTGGCGAAGGAGGTGTCAATGTTGGATTCGTTGTAGATGCGAGCTCTGAATGTGGTGCACCGCGCTTGCCCAATTGTATGACCTCTCGGCTGTATCTCCATGAGGAATGCGAGCAGCAGGTGATCCACCGGGACGTGAAAGCCAGCAACATCATGCTCGACTCTGAATATATTGCCCGGCTCGGCGATTTCGGCCTTGCTCGTCTGATTGAACACGACCGGAGACCCTTCATAGCAACTGGTCTCGTGGGAACCATGGGCTACATCGCACCAGAGTGCTTTCACACCGGGCGGCCAGCGGTAGAATCGGATGTGTTTAGTTTCAGTGCGGGCGTGCTTCCGCGGCCCTGCAATTTAGGTAATCTGGTTTTGATGCAGAGCAGTGACGGTGGTGTTGTGTGGGAGAGCTTTGAGAATCCGACGGATACGTCACCTCCGGGGTTGAAGATCAAAACAGCGAAATAGCAGACATGTAGGGCGAATCTAGCAGTTACACATGTCAAGATTTGGCTGGTCCCATGCGCGATGGATAACTGTTGCTCATTGGCTGGGGTGAACAGTGTTTGTTTGGTCATTTTAATAAATGACCCGACAGGGCGCCGAAAGGGGACAACGCGACAGAAGCACGGACGCGGAGGAGCTGACGAGCGCGAGAAGGAGCTGAAACCATAAGAAGAACGGTACAAGTCATTAGACCATATCTCAAAGCATATTTTTCATATACTTAATTTGAATTTTAAATATTTATATTTATTTTAATAAAAGTATGAATTTTTAATTTAATATTATTAAGTTGTAATTTATGTAATTTTTTTTTATTTCATTTTATTTATTTATTTATTAATCTTTGTTTTATTTTGTTTCTATTGATTTATTTATTTTATTCTTATTTTTGCAATTAAGTTTTTTTTTTTTATCTATTTTATTTTTAACTTTAATTCTATCTTTATTTTATTTTATTTCTATTTATTTATTCATATTTTATTTATTTATTTTATTATTATTATTATTATGAATTTTTTTATCTCTTTTTTTTTTTTTTTTGGTTGGTTTTGAAATCTTTTCTTATCATAGCATGTAATTATTAAAAATAGAATAAATGTATAAATTCAAATTTTATATATTATTTAATTACTTTTAACAATCCTCTTGACTATCCAGGCGTTACAAAAAAATGCAAAGGAATAAAATTATTGCACTTTTGAATGGTCAACCGAGTACAAAATGCCATAATAAGAACACATGATATATTGTAGTGTCTTTGAAGGTTAAACTTTAATAATGAATGCGAGAATGTCATGAATGCTATTGCACAACATAATGCCATGTAGATAGTTGTTCGCTATTTTTTATGCAAATACTTACTTAAGTTATAGTGGACAGCCACATGCATAATATTTTGTTTATTTTTTTCAATACTTTTATAAACTTCAAAAAAAATCTATGTAAAATTTTCAAAACTAATTAAAAAAAAAAATCAACCAAAATAAAAGACAATATAATATAACCCTGCGTATAATAAATATTCCATCCATTTTAACTTCAATTGGCATCAGTTAATATGTTGGTAAACTATTACATTTTTTTTTTGGTGCTGAGCTCAGCAGTTTGATTTTTTTTGCACCCTTTGCCCAGCTTGTTGAACCTTCTTCACCATTCAGAGGCTGCCATGTGGTGGCTTTTTTATTGGTCATATGTTGCAGAGTCACTTTGCCAATTTTGCATATTTTCCAAATATGTATGCCATATCACCATGTCGAGTGAGCTGCTTATGCCACATCATATTTGTCTGGCTGGGCCTTCTTCACCATTCGGAAGCTAGCACGCGCTGGCTTTTGATTGGTCCACATGTTTCACAACCACTTTGCCAGATTGGCTTGTTTGCTAAACCTGCATGCTACATCAGCATGTCGAGTGAATTGCTCGTGCCACATCATGACGTGTGCCATGTGTTGCTCTTAATTGGGGCATTATCTGCCACATCATCACTTGTGCCACATGATGCTCTTAATAAGGGCATTGTCTACCACATCATACTTGTGCCACGTGTTGCCAATGCTAAATTAATTTTATTTTAAATAAAATAAAATAAATATATTTGAAACGTGACCGATATGAAATGTGATTGGTTTCTTCACGCTTTAAAAACAATTGTAATATATATCATCCACTCTTATTGTGAACCATGATTTGTTTCTTCACACTTGGCAGCCTATAAACATTTATAATGTATTAGACCTTAAAGCCATGATTTTGTTTCTTTACACTAAGCAACTCCAAACCTTTCTTGTTTGTCACTACATTTGACCACATGCCCATTGAATTGTAATATATATCATCCGCTCTTATTATGAACCATGATTTGTTTATTCACAGTTGGCAACGTAAAAACAGATCTCATATATTAGGCCTTGAAGCCCATTATTTGTTTCTTTACACTGTGCAACTACAAACCTTTCACTGCATTTGACCACAAGCCCATTGAATGCCAATCTATTCCAGATTGAGTTGGCCTTCCTTACCTTCCAAGTTCCAATAATGTTATCTTTTAATGCAATTTTTTCTTTGCCAAAGTAGAGCGATGAATCAAGAATTATGTTCAACAGTGAAGTGAAGTGAAAGAAATTGAGCAAATAAAGAAAATCAGATCCAAACCTTGAAAATAAAATATAAAAAAGAGCAAATGCATTGCCCAAAAGTATTTATAGGATTACACAGAAACACTAATGAACCAACCTATGAATTGAGATTATGTATTTGTTTGGTGCAAGGAGCATAAATGGGTTCCTGGTTGCAATTTTAATGTGGCAAAGTAGCATGCAATGACATGACCTATAAAGTGAATTAAGTGCTCCTCTGAAAGACATAAATTTTGTAATATTAGCAGCTTTAAAGAATGTCATGCTTGAAAAAAAATCACAGGAAGCAGTCTCACCCATTCCTGAATTATCACATTATCAAGTCTCTGAAAGTTCGAAAAAACATGAACACAGTCTGAAAATTCATGTCATTGCAAATTTTTGCTTATTTTATCAGTCAAAGAAAAATAGAAAACATGTTAATTTTAAATCAAATTTGTCAATGTATCTTCTCTTATATGTGCTCACAACACAGCGCACAAGGGCTATCTAACTCACCAGACCAGATGAAATAGAAGGCGATATAAGGCGATATTTAAACTGAGCAAAACAAAAAGGAAAAAAGCATTTTGGATTTTTTAATTGGAACAGCCAATCAGTATAGAATTATTTTTAACTTTTGCAACCAGAGAAGAAACAGAGTGTCTCTGCATTCTTTCTTCTTTCTTTGCTCACTTCGCAGAAAACTTCGCTTCCTTAAAATCTTGTCTCCTGATTTCTAAATTTACCAGAACTCTCAAGCATTGAATAATCCATTGCAGAACCTGTAACTTCTGCAAACATGTGGAAACACGTCATGTGAGGTATGCAATATTAATGGTAGTTCTGAGTAATTTCAATATTTGTGCATCCTCGTCCATAGCACATTGAGCAGAAGACTAAGCCTTTTTAAATGACACATCTACCTCCTCACATACACTTGCTTCTTAATCCCCTAGTTTCCGAATCATCTTGCACTCACAAAACCAGGGCCTTCAATATATGCTTGATCAGAACTTCCAACATCAGTAGTCCTACCTCCAAAGGACGTCATTGATGAATCATCGAAGATCTTCCACTTCTTTAAAGCTTGTTCCGGTGTCATTCCTAAACTGTCCTCACTGTCCTTAGGGTTAACATCAGAAGGTTTCCACTGCTTTACCAATGACCCCAGAACAGCAACTACATAATTCGTTGCAGAAATTCCTTTGTTGAGGTACTAAAGTTAAGTTTGGACCTTTCTGCCTCTTCGCATTTAAAGGATAGCGAGTTTATGGATAGATTTTTCATTAGCATCCAGGATGTCTGCCATAACTTGGTGACACATATCTTCAATTCCATCAGCAGGTTGTTAATGTCTCTATAAAATGGCAATGATTCTGCAACAACTCTCCTACAACTCTCCTGTTGAAATATTCACCTCTGTCGTGTATATCATGTGGTCATTAAGCTTGGGTCCTTTTTCTTACTCTTGTTGTTACATTGAAAGAAAGAATTTGTCATTTATATCATGTGGGAATTAAGATTGGTTCCTTCGTCTTAATCTTCTTGTTATATTGAAAGATATTGAAAGAAACAATTTGTCATGCTCTACAGGGAATTTTACTCATTCTCTTAACCAGGAAATGGTCATCCCCTAGTCTCTACAATCTAGATATGCAAGGATTAGAAAAAGGGTGATGTTTTCAAGTTCTACACCATTTTTCTACATATGTTTCACTGAAGGAGTTGTTTCCAGCAGAATTTTTATTTTTCCTTTTTTATCTCTGTCAAGGGTTTTTCATCTTTATTAAAAGGCCATGTGCTGCAGATTTAGTCCCCAAAGGAGAAGACTCACATATGTTATGTTAACGGGAAGTAGAAACTTTTGAGTTCCTTCTGGACACAACAAGCCAAAATGCTGAAAAGAAAGATAAACATTCAACTTTATGGAACAATGAACATTCACATTAAATTTTTAAACCACTATTGAGCAGGTCTAATTTGGGGAGCAAATGCACAACCTATCAAACTCCAGTTTTAAACCACTGTTGAGCATGTTTGATTTGGGGAGCAAATGCACAACCTATCAAACTCTGAATGTAGCTATGAATCCATTGTTGTTTACTTCATTATCAATTATCTAATTTTATAACCTACTTTTAATGACTTGAATGACATGTTTGCAATAACATGTCATTCAAATTGTAGAATTTTAGGAGCAGTTCCAGCAGTTTCTATCATATTGCTTCAATGTTTATTTAGGTCTACATGGCTAAGCTGAAATAACCACAACCATATCCAATGAGAAAGGTACCTGTTACTGATGCTAAGCATGTATAAAATAATCCCCTCAAAAAGAAAGAAGAACTTTTGCAAAAAATGAGCTTAGACATGGAATTTGCAGGTATGCTAAAATTTCAGCACACCTCTAAGCTACAACCTACTCTATCAACAATCTGTCTTGTTTTGTTCAATATTATTTTGGAACTGTTTGTCCTTATCATTGTCAAGTGAAATGAGCTTGCTTCTACTACACACTCTATAACTGGAGCTCTTACATTTCAGAATGTAAACATGGGCATCTTAAAATATTTCACATCTTGGGTTTTCCAATAGTCTCATCCAATTTTTATTCTCATCTTGGGCTTCGATGCAAATCTAACTTAAAGATGCAAATAGCATATATAAAAGTAAACTCTTTAGAAATGATGCAGCTAACAATCTAGAGTGTTAATTTTATAAATTTTTATCCAATACAAGCTATATGGTGTATTGCTGCTTATTTCTTCTATTTTGTTCCAAAAATACAAGTATTTTTACCAATTCCTTATGTTCTTCATTGGTCCTACCTTTTTGCATCACAGGTATCAATATATATTACAAAGAATATCTCTAACATAATCTCATGATAACATTTTATTTTTTAAATAGATTTTGATAATGAAATCTTTGTCAGATTTAGTATAGATTCAAGAATGGTATAGGATAAATTTCAACCTTTCAAGTTCCATTAGCATCACAAAATTAAATGTTTGGGCAGTTTCAGATCCTCCCAAAGGCATTAAATGTTATATGGAAGTTAATAAATATGAAGTGTGGAAAACACAAGTTTTAGCTATAAGACATCACACAAAATATCAAAATTTATAAATAGTATATCTATATAACTAAAGATTTCACATTGTCATCTACTAATTGTTTATTAATTTAAATTATTAGGCAAATCGCAAAATTGTGAAGTCTAAACATTCTACATTTTTAACCTTTTGTAGACACATTTTTCTGACCAATTTTGTCCAAAATATGGTTAGAAATTTAAAAGAATTGTTAAAATTGTGAATTTCAAATATTTATATTGCACTATGCAAGTGTTCATTAGGTTTTGGAGGGCGTTGAATTGATTTATGCATTGAAAAATGCAATTTAAGCAACATAAAATTGTCATTTCACCCACACTTGCATAGCCAGATTCCAGTTATGGTTGCCGGAAAAGTCAAATTACATGGAACAATTAGACTTATCCTTAGAAAACCTCTTAAAGGTGTTTCTCCGAAAATGGGCAAAACGATCATCTACGCTCTGCTATTAAATGTTATGGCCTAAATCCCCAATGTTAAATTACAAGTATTTTAAAGAGACCCTGTATATTGCTAAATAGGAGGTAAATGTTACACATGTAAGTTGTAACTCATAACATTATGGGCAAAGCGAAACATATTTGCATTGCGATGAACAGCCATGCCCATTGGGAGAAATACCATTTTATTTAATGCCTTGTGCAGGAAATAACAGGGATTTTTTTCTTACAAACAATGGCTATACCGTAGATTTCTTCCAGCCCACTCGAGAATATTTGAGTACAGAACCACCAGAAGCTTTGAGAAGTAAGCTATGCTCGCCTGCAATAGCTTCACCGATGAGCTCTTTTTGCTTTCCACACGTTCCATCTCCTCTCTCGACAATTCTCTATTCTGTAGGCAAATCCAACAATGAACTTTCATTTTCTATTTCACTATTTCATAAATTCAAGAGGCTACTTGAATGATTCGATGCATAAGCTCTCTTTTTAGTTTCCATTTTTGTAATTATACTGTCTTTCATATAATCTTATGATAAATTATACCTCTAACTTTTCACAGGTGTTTGAACATTCAATTAGATTTCCATGAGGATTGAGGACAATAACATGCATTTTGTGATATAAATTTGCAGGACAATTTGCATAATCTATGCCCAAAATTGGATTGCGATTCAGAGCCTGCCTTCTGTGAGCTACTTGTACCAAACTCCATCGAATGTCACTTTCATCGTAGTGAGCATGAACTCCAAGTTACCACAGAGCTGACAGTCATGCTTTGGATGGGCAATGTCCCAAAATTATTAGGATATTCTTCCTTCTATATAATCCCCAAAACTTCATTAAATTGTATCACTTGAGTCCACTAATCACTGGTTCTTGATCAATGATAACAGTGCCATCCAAGAATTTCAATGAAGATATTCTACATCATGGTTATATCCTAATCCAGATTATCCAATGCACTTTATACAGATGCAGAGAGCCCACTGTTTCAGGCTTTAGCTTTTGTTTGGTCATAAATGTGAGAAAATTCAATTGCAGGCGATACTGACACTATTTAAACAAAATATCCAAGAACATGTCTAACATTCTAAACCAAATTTGAAGCCAATAAAAAGCGCTAAAGGAAATTCACCCAATTCACCCAGATGAACTTTATCTTCAGACCGCTTCTCATCCAAGGCCTTCTGGCCTGTTATCAGCTCCATAAGCACAACTCCAAAACTGTAAACATCTGATTTTGTAGTTACACGTCCGGTGGCTGCAATAGTCAAGAGGTGAAACAGAAATTAATATTTTATAATTGACATTGACAAAAAAAAACATCCACTGTTTCCCTAACAAAACAGACAGTTAAAGGTACTACAATCAAAACTTGCCTGCATACTCTGGAGCAAGATATCCAAATGTGCCAGCCAATCTTGTTTCCACGGATGCTTTATCCTCGGGAGCAAGCTTTGCAAGACCAAAATCAGAGACTTTTGCTCGCAGCTCGACATCCAGAAGAATATTTGAAGGCTTCAAGTCCCTGTGAATGATAATTTTGTAAGCCAGGTTGTGTAAGTACTGCATCCCATGAGCTACATCTAAAGCAATAAGCAGACGACTGTTCAAACTGAGAGGCTTGAGCCCATTCTGCTCCCAATGGAAAAGGTGTTGGCTCAGCGTGCCCTGAGGCATGAATTCATATACGAGCAACCTTTCATTGTTCTCAGTGCAATACCCAAGGAGTGCAACAAGATTTCGATGGCGGACCTTGCCCAGCATGCTGATCTCTGCTTGAAACTCTTGCAGTCCTTTGCTACTCACAAGCTCAGGATCCATTCTCTTCACTGCAACCGTTGAACCATCCTCGAGCTTACCTTCATAAACAGATCCAAACCCTCCTTTGCCCAACAGATTTTCAGGGCTAAAATTATTTGTGGCCTTTTGAAGAACCCACAAAGGATAAACGACGTTTCCATGAGACCCAACCAAGCTGCTACCAGCTTCACCACTCCCTGCCCCATTGATTGTATCCCGCAGAGGTGCCGGAGGATGTAACGGCAACTTTGTACCCCATGACCTGACTCCAAATGCTTCTTCTCAGTGCCAAGAGCAAATTTCAAGATTTACCCCCCTTTTTTCTCCATAAAGGCTGCCTTGCAGAATACAAGCAAAGCAAATAGAGCTCGTGACGCGGCCGCCGGTGCGGGACCTGTTGCCCCGTGCCTTCACAGGAATCCATTTGTTGCATGCCGGAAGAAAGCTTGCTTGACAGCTCCGTGGCTTGGTTTCATCATTATTGTCCGGAGTCCTCCACAAAGGTCGAGAGCCATTCCAGGTCCGCAAGAGTGTCAATCTGTTAAAAGAAAACAAGAAATATAGACAGAGAAACGAGAAAGCCAAAGAACGAAAGAAACCGCTAAACAAAAATCATTTGCCCCCAAAATTCGAAGACTTACAGGAACGCAGAGCTCGGCAACAGGAAGCTCCTCTTTGAAAAGTCGAGGAGGTGGTCTATGTGAAACGCGAAGAATCTGATGCAGGCAAAAAAGAAAAGGTAGGTACTGAGAGCTTTTGCTCCTGCCTTGAGACCTGGTTTCATTTCCGGGCTCTCATGCTTTGAAGAAAATAATACATTGAATGCTAATGATCTTTTTGTGTCCAGAAAAAAAAAAGGCCCGAAAGAGAAGCGTAAATGGGCTTTTGGGAAATCTTCACACCAGGACCGCCATGAAAAGGTAGCTTCAGATGTTGATGGTTTTCAGCCAAAGGAAAAGACTACCAGTAGCCAAGATGAGGTCACGCCAGTAACTGAAAAGGTTGTGAAACATGCCATTGCTGTGGCTGTAGCGACCGCAGCCGTTGCAGAAGCTGCAGTTGCATCTGCTCAAGCTGCTGCCCAAGTTGTTCGTCTGACCCGACCTTCGAACCAGCGGGAAGTAAATCCAAGAGAACTTTGGGCGGCGACCAAGATACAGACAGCGTTCAGAGGCTTGCATCTGCTCAAGCTGCTGCCCAAGTTGTTCGTCTGACCCGACCTTCGTTGACCCGACCTTCGTTGCCGCCTTATTGCTCTGGAGTTAAACCCGTTCAAACCCGTTCAGAAGAAACCCGTTTACGAGCCATTACGGAGACCACACGTGGCCAAATTTCATTGGTTCCATGCGCCATAGCTTTGCACACCCCAACCCCGCAATGGAGAACGCCTCCGGCGTAAAAATTGAGAGCGGTGTAAGTATCTTTGAGTAGACTTTTACAACCGTTATCAATAAAATAAATGATACATGATCTAAATGACAGGGATCAAAATTTATTCCGAAATTAGATGTGAAAGCAGCGTATTGGTGTTTCGTGGAGACCTTTTCAAGGCTGCGAAAGGTGTTAGTTCAGGCTACTAGTACAAACCATCAAATCTTTTCTTAACATCTTCTCCTGAATTTATATTAAATTTTGGAGCGGTGTAAGTATGGTTAAGTAGACTTTTACAATAGTTATCAATAAAAAAAAATGATACATGTAAATGATGTTCGAGTATAACAAGATATTACCCTAATTTGCATTTACGTCGTACCTAGTTTGCATTTACGTCGTACCTAATTTGCATTTATGATACTGCTATACATAAGGTCAAGCGACACTATATAACACAAAAGGGTTTGAAGATTATATTTGGGTAAATTGTGGTGAGTTGAGAGAGAAAAAAAGAGAGTTGTGTATGGTATAATTTCTGTAAAAGTTATAATCATTCAACTTTTATGTTTAACTTAATAAAAAATAAATCAATGGAGTTAGTTCAATTTCATACTTTTGTACCATCATCTACACAAAAAATCATATTTCACTATTCAACAATTGTGTTCCAGATTATCATCAAAACCATGATAAGTCAAAAACCTAAGTGCAAATGAAGTAAGTGTCTTTGAGTGTCTCAAATTATTATTTAAAAAAATTGTCTATATAAAAACAATATATAACAATTTTGGCTTTGTTTGTAGAGACATAATAGTTGGGACTAAAGGCATATTGTCTTTATAGAAACTACATTTTCATTGATTAATTCATGTTATGGAAGAGTAGAATAGAACGAAAAGAAGGTGATCTTCCATTGATCTAGCACCCTTTAAATAATTATGTGAGGACTTATGACAATACCTGAAAACAGGCATTGAGTTTTAAAAAAATATCCAAAGATAAACACGCAATATTTATAAAAACTATAATCATACAATCCTTATTTTTAACTTAATAAAAAATAAATCACGGAGTTAGCTCAATTTCACACCCTTGTAGCATGACCTACACAACAAGATCATATTTCACCATTCAACAATTTTGTTCCAGACGGTACTCAAAACCATGATAAGTCAAAAAACACGAGTGCAAAAGCAACAAAAATTTCAGTCCTTTTCAATAAACTGTAAGAAAAAATATCTCTTGCAAAATTTGATTAAATAAATGAAAACATTAGCCTTTGTAGTTGTTGGAACAAAACCTAAGAACCTAGTTCGTAATAATGCACATGTCTTATCTTTAAATTCTTTTGATGAAATCTTTTCTTTCCTTAATTTCTACTTCAACAAGCTCAAATTGCATAACCAATCACATCACTCTCTATCAACTAAATTCCAATTAGCTCCAAACTTCTATGTTATAACCAAACTAAAGAAGCACCCTGTCTCTTTTATAAAAGAAGAGAAGAGAAGGGTTACATTGAAACTAGACATGCAAGTAATGTGCCCTAATTGATAGTGTGAAAACCTAACCATAATGCACTTAACATAGTGTACCCTCATGCCTGGTTAAGGGTTACATTGAATATAATGCTAACTAGAATTCACTGAGTATATGGATTCATGAGCCCAATTCACCTAGGGATCTGAGCCCTCATTGACAACCTCCTCATGTAATGTTCCATTCCTAACATGGGACTTGTACCACCTAAAAATATTGCAAACAAGGTCTTTCACATGATCATGGATGAACTGAAGTAGATATGTTGGGTATGTGCTTTGTTGAAGGAGAGTAACTCCAAAGCAATAGATAAACTATAACAACTCTATTTAAAGTCACAATTGAAAAAGGGTGTGTTGCAGAATTATGGATGAACTAAATTAGACCTGCTAGGTAGATGCTTCGATGAAGGAGAATAACTACCAAGAAACATGTAAAATATATCGACATTATTTAAAGTCACAATTAAAAATGTGTCTACAACAAATGAGAATCCACAAATAGAGAGCACATATGACATGCTAGGTTTCCTTAAATTTATGCAAGTCACCACATTTATGAGAGGGATTACCATCAATGACTAGTATTTACACTATTAAATTTAACCGTTTTTTACAAACAATCATGGTAAATAGAAAAAATCAAAACAATAAAAACATGTCAAATATCGTCTCCTACAGTAGCCACACTCATTTATTACTCCGGTGAAGTAAGTTTAGATGGTTTCAAAAGTATAGAAAAATGATTTCAACATTATCTCCATCATTAGTGATATCAACAAGATCAACACCAATGAAAAAATAAGATACACTATCCTTTGTTACACCCAAACAAAAAAGGCTAGAAACCACAAGGGAAGTGATTTGCAGAATATGGACTCATAACAAACACTGAATGTTAAGACTTATAACTTAACATTGAACTAGATTATTCACCATAGCCAACGAAAATAACTGATTATATTTGTACTTTCCAATATATTGAATAGTGTTCTTTTTCATGTCACACTTGAAAAGTGTTATGCAATAGGATTGTGAATCCATCAGTAAGAGAGAACATATAAGAGCTCATTTTTGTATTAAATTAATGAGGGTCACCCTATTTATAATAGATACATCATAAATATGGTTTATATTCATCCCTCTAGTAGTCGCCATCATTATCACTATGGTGATTTGAGAGTGTATGATGTCCATATACAAACCACTCAATTCCATGAGCCTTATTGTTGGTTTTCACTTCCTTGTAAGATATTTATATCCATTCTACTTTTTCTCTTGAGAAATTTATGAGATAAAATATTTATTTTATGATATATGATGCATTGATGATGAAAATTATTCACTACAATTTTTAAGGTTCTTTATGCATAGCACTTAGTAATAATCCTAGCCAACATGAAAATAAGGTAGATCAACGAAAAAGAAATCAGCCTCTTTGAGGGGGAAACCTCATTTACATTACATAAATGAAAATTTCTTGGATGATACAAATGAAAAAACCTCATTTATATATATATAGGTGTCCAATGGGTCAAAATATAATCCTATCCAACATAACAATAACAATGTAAGTGCACAACAATAACAATAGTGGGCTTCTATGGGGAACACTAATAACAATATGGTGAATACATGGGCACAATAATAAAAAGAATGGGGTTATACTAACAATAACATTAAAGGGATACACTAGTATTATAGGGACCTATCATTCCCCTCTCCTTCAAAAAGTGTTGTCCTCAATGCTTGAGTAGTTCTGGATGCTTCTGTATAAAATTCTCAGCCTCCCATGTCGAATATTCAATGGGTAAGTTCTTCCACTTGATCAAATACTCTCAAATTTATCGATTTCATATCTATCCACTTCTTGTTTCTCTAACTGCTTCAGTTTCCAAAATTATTATTTTTTCTTCATCAAGTTCTGACAATATTGTTTGAACTGGGAACTTGTCGCCTATAACTTTCATTAAGCAAGAAACATGGAAAACTGGGTGCACTTGGGAAGATGCAGGAAGCTCTAGTTTGTATACCATAGTACTAATATTTTGCAACACCTTGTAAGGAACATAATACTTTGTTGATAATTTATTATCCCTCTTATCTTGCTTGAGGGATATTTGTTTGTTTGGTTGTAGCCGTAAAAATACCCGTTCGCCTACATTGAAACTTCTTTCGCTACGATGTTGATCTACCTGTTGTTTCATACGACTCTGTGCCAAAGTGAGGTTATCCTTTAAGAGTTTGAGAAATTGTTGTTGATGCTCTATGCTATCTTCCATTGCTTTATCCTTAAAATTTTCCCTTAAAGATGATGTGATGGACAGTGGATGATATCCATAAAGTGCCATAAATGTCGTCATTTTAGCTGCAATATGGAAGGAAGTGTTATACCACCATTCAGCCAAAGGTAACTAATTGACCCATTGTTTCTGTTTATCAGATAAAAAGAAATGAATATATCCTTCCATACATTTTTTTACTATCTTAGTTTTCCCATCAGATTGAGGATGATATGATGAGCTATGGGCTAATTGAGTACAGAAACAAGAAAATAATTATGTCTAGAAATTTCCTGTAAAAATGGGGTCTCTATCGCTTACAATGCTATTTGGGTTTTGATGTAGCTTTTGAATTGTTTCCATAGATGAAGTAGAAACTGTAGTGGCTTTAAATCAATGAGATAATGCACAAAAGTGTGCATACTTGGTAAGTTTTTCCACTACCACCATGATGATAGTACTTCCTTCAGACTTGGGTAAACCTGTGATAAAATACTTTGAAACTTCCTCCCAAAGTTGACTTGGAATGGATAAAGGTTGTAACAAACATGGGGTCTTAATTTTCCCAGTTATATTTTATTGGAAAACCAAACATTCTTCCACAAACTTTTGAATATTAGATTTAAGTCCATCCAAAAACAATTCCTTCTTAACCCTCTGGTAAGCTTTTAAAAATCCTAAATTCCCTCCAGAAGGAGGGGTGTGCAATTCCAAAAGAATATTTTGTTTCAATTGGGAATTGTTACAAATATATAAGCGATCTTTGTACCATAATGAATCATTTTTCCAAGTAAATGATTCAGATGTACTAAGATCTTATTGAAAATTTTGAATGAGTGTCCACACCTCTTCATCATTCTTCCATTCATCCCTTTCTTTGGTTATCCTCTCAGGTTGGATAATAGAAATGGCACAAAGCAATGCTTCCACATCCTAATCCTTTGTTGATAGTGCATCTACAACACCATTTTGATTCCCTTTTTTGTAGATGATTTCAAATTCATAACCCAACATCATTGTGAGCCGTTTTTGCTGCTCTTCTGAAGATAATATTTGTTCCAAAAATCATTTTAGACTATCATGATCTATTTTTACCTTGCAATGTCTTCCTATTAGGTAAGGTCTCCATTTCTTTAGTGCATCTAGTATTGCCAACATTTCCTTCTCATAACTAGGTTCCTGTAAATAATTTCCTTTTATTGGACAACTTTCAAAAGTAATGGGTCTTCCTTCTTGCATTAAAACTGCACCAATTCCATTAAAGAGGCATCACATTCCACAATAAATGTTTTTTGTGAAATTTTGTGTAGCTAAGTCCACTGCTTGGTACATTTCCTCTTTAATATGTTCAACAGCCTTAGTTGCTTCCCAAGTCCAAGAAAATGCATCTTTCTTCAGTAATGATGTTAGAGGTATCGATATTTTCCCATAATTCTTAACAAACATGCAACAATACCCCGTTAACCCCACAAATCCTTGAATATGCTTTATGGTTGTAGTGATTTTCCATTCCTTAACGGATTTAATTTTGTTAGGGTATATCTTAACACCCTCATGAGATACAATATGGCCTAAATGTTCAACCTCATGTTCTCCAAAGAAACATTTGGAGGTTTTTTTAATTTAATTGTTTCTCCTCCAATAGTTTGAGAACCCTGTCAACATGTTGAAAATGATCCTTCCAAGAGTTGTTGTAGATTAGCATATCATCAAAAATTACAAACAAAAATTTTCTAAGGAAGGGTTTGAAAATGGAATTCATCAAACCTTGAAATATGGAAGGTGCATTAGTAAGGCCAAAAGGCATGACCCAAAATTCATAATGACCCTCATGAGTTTTGAATGTTGTTTCCAAAATGTCTTCAGTATTCATTCTAATTTGATGATATCCAGAACGAAGATCCAACTTTGTGAAGCAAAATTTTCCATATAATTCATCCAATAATTCATCAATGATGGGGATGGGAAATTTATATCTAATAGTGAGCTTGCTAATATCCCTATAACCGAGACACATACACCATGATCCATCCTTATTGTGCACCAATAATATTGGAGCAGAGAAATGAATTTGACTAGGTTGAATTATACGAGCCTCTAGAATTTCTGCTACCATATGTTCAATCTCACTCTTTTGAGCATAAGGATATATGTAAGGCCTAACTTTTGGAGGAACACATATTGTAATAAAATGAATAACATGATCATGATCACGAATAGGTGGGAGTCTAAAACACCTTGGAATGATTTTCCAATACTTTTTGGAGATCTGGAGAAATAGAAGATTTTGATGTTTCAACCTCTAGTGAGCATAAATGTGCAATTACACCTTGTGGTTATTTTTTCAGAACCTTTTTCATGAAATTAAAACTGATTATTTTTCCTGGATTTCCTGTGATAACCTGTAATTCAAGTTACTTTCCTTCCAAAAAGTTCTTGAAAATTAAAAGCAACTGTTAGGTCCCTATATTACTAGTGTAGTCCCTTATTGTTGTTAGTGTAGCCCCCTTATTGTTATTTTTGTACCCGAGTAGTCCCCATATTGTTATCAATGTGCCCCATAAAATCCCAATATTGTTATTGTTGTTCCCTTACATTATTATTGTTGGGTCGACTATGATTATATCGTGACCCCATGGACTCCTATATATAGAAAGGAGATTTTGTCATTTGAATCATTCGAAGAATTGTTCATTTATGTAATATAAAGGAGGTTTCCCCCTTAAATTGGCTGATTTATAAAGCGCTGATCTCTACTTTATTCTATTTTTGAAGCTGGTTTCATAACATTTGGTGTTAGAACTTTAGATTTTAGGGTTTCGATGCTTCAAACAGGTCAATGTGGCATTTTCGCTATAAATTTTTGTCTACGAAGGGTCAGAAGAAAAAAAAAAATCCATTTGCGAAGAACTCCTCAGGAACTTCGTGTAAAAATTTCATATCTTGGTTCGCAATATTTTCGGAGATATGATATGTGGAAGTTACTGTTTTTGCAGGCTCTTGAATTTCATCTCAAAGAGGTGACCTTGGGAAGATCTTCATAACTATTTCTTTGAGCATCAGATTGGAATTCTGTAAGAAGTGATCGAAAGTAAACAAAATTTAGTTTCCTTTGTATCAATTTTAAAGCCAAATGAGGAAACAATGACATGTGGCATGATGTACAAGTTCGCTCCACTGAACCAATCCATAGTTTGGTCATTGTGGGAGATTGGGCATAGCTTTTCCTTGAAGAATCCAAATCATGTCAGACCTATGGTATTGGAAAGAATACTCATAGGGCTAATAATGGATATAAATTTAGATCTTGATTAGTCGAAATAATAGAGATAAATGAGCTTCAATATAGACCTCCTAAAACGAAAGAAAATGGTGTGTATTTTTTAAATAATTTTGCATAAATTTTGTTTTAAAAATTAGTTTGAACTGATTCCAAGGGCATATTGAAGCATATATATCAATATTGAGTTATATATGACCCAAAAAAATAATTCCACATCCATTAAGCCCTCCGAAATATCTACTATGAAGCATGAAGAGGAAGAATTGTAGTATGATATATCAAAATTATGATACCAAGTGCAACAAATTTAGATCTTACAAAGAGAAAGCAAAGATGATATAGATGGTTTAAGGGAAGACACGGAGGCTAAGTTGGATGGTTTTAATGATCAAATGAAAGCTAATATGTATGATAAAGCAGTGGAATATGACATCGAGCATCAACAACAAGTTCTCCAACTGTTAAATGATAACCTAAATTTGGCATAAAATAGAAAGAAACAACTAGCAGATCAACATCGCAGTGAGAGAATTTTGATGTAGGAGACTAGATATTTTTATAGCTACAACCATAGAAAAAAATGCCCCTCAATAAAGCTAAGAAGAATAATAAATTATCTCCTAAATACTATGGTCCATACAAGGTGTTGAAAAATATTGGTACTATGACATACAAATTGGAGCTTCCTACTTCTTCTCGAGTGGACCCAGTTTTCAATGTTTCATACTTAAAAAAGGTTATAGGTGAAAATTTTCTAGTTCAAACAATATTTCCAGAACTTGATGAGGAGGGAAAAATCATATTGGAACCTAAAGTAGTCATGAAAACAAGAACTCGACAGCTAGGAAATTGGTCAATTTCAAAGTATCTCATCAACTGGAAGAACTTACCCACTGAAGATTCCACATGGGAGGGTGATAATTTTATATAGAAGCATCCAGAGCTACTCAAGCATTGAGGACAATGCTTTTTTGAAGGAGAGGGGCATGTTAGGTCCCTATATTACTATTGTAGTCCCTAAGTGTTGTTAGTGTATCCCCGTTATTATTATTGTTGTACCCCTGTAGTCTCCATATTGTTATTATTATATCACATAAAACCCCAAATATTGTTATTTTTGTGCCCTTACATTATTATTCTTAGGTCGGCAAGGATTATATTGTGACCCCATGGACTCTTATATATAGAAATGAGGTTTTCTCATTTAAATCATCAAATAATTGTTCATTTATGTAATGTAAAGGAGGTTTCCCCCTCAAAGTGGTTGATTTATAAGGCATTTATATCTCTTTTCTTCTATTTTTAGAGATCGTTTCATAACAAATATCGTCCCCAAAGATTGCAACCATTCTTCTCCTAGTACAACATCAATGCCACCCATTGGAATGGAGAGCATTGGACTATTCAATATATATTCTCCCATGGTTAGCTTGATATTATGCCACTTTCCAAAGAAATTTAAAGTTCCTCCATTTGCAACCATCACTTGACACTCAGGTGCTAGGTATAGGAAGCAATTCAATTCCTTGACTACCTTAAAATGAATAAAATTATGGGTACTACCCGAATCAATCAACACTATTCCATTTTTCTTCTTGATATGTCCTTTTATCTTGACAGTTTGAGGAGTGGTAATTCCTGCCAATTTGTTATAGGATATGGTCAGATTCATTTCTTGTTCCTCTTCTTTTGAATTTTCTTGTTCTGTTTCCTCCTCCTCTTCACAATCTATATAAAATGATATCTTCCCAGCACACTTATGATTTCTTCACAACTATAGAAAAGTCCATTTTCTTTTTTTCCTTCCAATTGTTGTGGTGTCAACTTTTTAGGTTGTGGAATTCTATGAGTAGAAACACTTCCATCTTTATAGATGTGAGTGGCAGGCTTCCTTGTCGCCATAATTTTTCTTTCCAACCTGAATTCCTTCTTCAATGAATCAGGTTCCCAAAGGCGAACCTCATGTTGGATGTTATCCTTTAAAGTCCCTATGAAAACATCAATCCTATCCTCCTTTGGAATATACTTTACCCTTATATTCAATTTTTGGAAGTCCTCAATATGCTCCACCATTGAACCCTTCTGTTTTAGATTTATCAATTGACTAAAGAAGGTGTTTCTCTTTGTATCCTCATAATGTGCTATCATTTCCTGTGTAAAAATTGACCAAGTGAAAATTTGTTTACGAGAGAAAAGCCATTGATACCATGCAAATGGATTGGGTTATAAATATAAATTTGCAATGCATACCTTTTGTGTGTTTTGCACATTATGGAGATCAAAGTATTGCTCCATTTGTAGTATCCATGTTACATTATCCTTGTCATCAAACTTCCTCATATCGATCTTTGGAATATGGTGGGTATTAAATCCAACATTAGAGTCTATGAAATCATGATTAACATATATTATGTTCTCATCATGAGTTTTATCTACTACCTTTTAACCATTAGGAATAATTTCTTGTAGCAACTTTGTCAAACCTTCCTTCAAACCTCTGTGTTTGCTTTTAGATAATTCTTGACATGTCTTCCATGTTGCCTTTCATTTTTTCTTCTATACCATTAATCTTAGCATCCATGCCATCCATATTAGCTTCCATGCCATTCATCTTAGCTTCCATGCCTTTATTCAAACCATCAATTTGAGCTTCCATTTCCTTTTGGTTACTTTTTGCGAGAGTAAAATTTATTGCACTTGGTCTCATAATTTTGATATATCATGTTGCACTTCTTCCTCTTCATGCATTATAGTAGACCTTTTTGAGGGCTTAATGGTTGTTGAATTATTTTTAAGAGGCATTATAGAATCCAATACTGATAATAAAGCTTCAATATTCCCTTGGAATCACTTCAAACTGATTTTTTAAATAAAGTTTATGCATTTTTTTTGAAACACACCATTTTCGTTGTTTTTGAGGAGCTATATATTTAACCTGATGTATCTCTATGATTTCAAATCCCCAAGATTTCAAATTTGGTCCTATAGTATCCCACTAAGACTTCCTTCCAATGCCAAAGGCCATAGCTGATTTGAATTCTTAAAGACAAAGTTATGGCCAATCTCCCACAATGACCTAATTATGGACCGATTTAGTAGAGCAAACTTGTAGGTTGTGCCACATGTCATTGTTTCATCTTTCGGGTCTGAAATTTAAATACATGAAACTATAGTGTGTGAAATTTATTCCACTTTTTAAAGAATTGCAATAGCATGTCTTAAAAGAAATTTATGATGATTTTCCCTTGGCCACCAGTTTGTGAAGAAATTATGGACCCTGCAACAAACCTAAATTCCTCAGATCATATCCCCGAAAATATAGTGACACAAGATATGAAATTTTTACAAGAATTTCCTTAGGATTTCATATCAAATGGGTTTTTTTCAACTTCTGAACCTTCGTATAACAAAAAATATAGTGACAATACCAAGATGACCTATTTGCAACAGCAAAACCATAGAACCGAAAGCTATGATACCAAATGTTATGAAATCAACTCACAAAATAGAGAAAGGATAAATCAACAACTTAGAAATTAGCCTCTTCGAGGGGGAAACCTCCTTTACATTACATAAATGAACAATTCTTAGATGATACAAATGACAAAACCTACTTTCTATATATATTAGTCCAATGCGTCACAATATAATCCCAGCCGACATAAAAATAACAACGTAAGGGCACAATAATAGAAATAATGGGCTCCTATGGTGCACAATAATAGCAATATGCATACTACATGGGCACAATAATAACAATAAGCATGCTATACTAACAATAACAATAAGGGGATACACTAATATTATAGGGACCTAACAGTCAAGGAGAGTCAAGGAGGAAGGAATTGTAATTATTTTTGCTTATCTCAATTCAAGGAGGAAGGTGTTGTACCCATTTTAGCTCAACTCAACTCAAGAAGGAAACTACTGTATCCATTTTTCCTTTCCTTGAGTCAAGGGGGAAGGTGGTATAATTATTTTTTGTGGTAATTTTGGAGCTGAGTACAGCCATAGCATGGGCCCATTATGTTAATGTAGAAAAAAGAGATATAAAGGACATGGAATTTTCTTAGAAAATCTTTGTTGAATCCCTAGAGGGAAAGGATATATCTTGAGGAATTCTACAATTGAAAAGAGGATCCCATTCCTTGGGTTGTGTATACTAGAGGGGAATAGAACTAGATGGTTGGAATTATTTTATGAGGGAAATGCTAGTACATAATGTTTTTGCCAATCTATGTTGAATACCTAGAAGCAATGAAAACAACCTTAGAAACTGTGTGGTATAGAATAAAATCCCATTCCTTGGGCACTTCATGGTTGGAATTATTACAAGAGGTAAATACTACAATATTATTAGGAAATGAGTTTTGCGTGAGGAATGTAGCTAGTGGTTTAGTTTTTTTTCCATTTACATGAGCAAAAAATACCTTGCTATAGTGTGAGGATATTACACTAAAGACAAAGATTTGATTAGAGTGTTGGTCCAATGACATAAATACCATTGCAATGTATAAAACAAAAAGGGAAGAAATGAATGTAGACCATGAATAATAATTATATCCATATACCATTGCAAAAAAATGTTGTTATAATAGGGATAGTGAGCAAGTGTAGGAGGACTTCTCCTTCCTCCTTGGGCGGGTTTTTATGTGTTACTTCAAAGTTATTCACTTTTTCTAGAAAAGAAGTGTGATTTATCTCCGCAGAGGAAGAGGTGAAGCAGAAGCTAGTGGCTATGGATGCTCTAAGCGATCACTCGAGACTATTAGAGGTTCAAATATCATTCAAATAGAAGAACCTTGATTTGCCTTCTCTTCTTGAAATTTTATCCCATGATATCTTATGAGCTCCATCATTAGGCATGATTGGAGGGTTAATTATCACCTTTTTAGCCTTATTACGCTCTTTTTCTCACATTTTATTATATTATGGTCATATGCTGCTAGCGTACATTGGTATTAAAGATTGTCACACCTCGAATACCTAATATGGTTTAAATGCAGGATAATCATGAAGATACTCCACTTTTGTTGAATATTTTGAAATTAAAGGTCATAGTAGACAACAAGGAGATATTTTAGGAAGGTTTTCAACCTCCTTAACACCTAAATGCAAACAAGGGATCCTCGAGATTCCCTCCAACAACTCGAAATTAAAGGCAGCTAAGCTAGTGGGAGATCAAGTGCACCAAAGATCCACTTCTCTTGCAGTAAAAGGGGACAAATCAACCACATTTTATGGAGTTGTTAGTAGCTACTCTTTAGGTTAAATAGGGCATAGAAAGAGCTCATTAGGATTCAAATTTTGGAGTAAGCTTGTAGACTCTTAGCTCTTGTAATAGGTTTTTGAGACTTTATTGAGTATGTAATGAGAATATTTTCTTCAATAAGATGAATATTCATATTGTCCTTCACTCATTTAGTTTCAGATTTCTAGGCTTGTGGGTTAGGGCCCAATCCATTTACCTTAGTCTCTCTTCTGTATCTGTACTTATTTTTATGCCATTGTAGCTAGTTTTCTTTATGAGTTTTAGCTAGTTTGTTTACATTTCAAGTTACTATATTTAGTTTTCTTATATTTTATCTTTCTTGTAGGTAGGATCGCATAGATGTTGGTATATTAACATATAAACTCAGAAAATTTGGTGTCAAATCCTTCCTCCCTCATCTCTTTCATTAGAGGTTGAGGAGGGCAAATCTTCACCACAGGCCCAAATTTCCTCTTTAGTTTATCATTTCTTGGAAAGAATAGGTAGGTTGTTATAGTTTCATGAACATGTTGAGAATATTGAGTTAGTTTTCTTTTTGAATGCTCATGTATATTTTCTTGTCAAATTCAACTAATATTTTCCATCTTCTTCATCATAGATTTGCCAATGTTTGTTTCATGAACATGTATTTTTCTTGCAAGTTCAAGTATCATAGGAGAGAAGGACTTCAATAACACCCCTATATTCATTTCTCGCCCTTCATCATCCTTATTTCAATCAAATCACCTTCAACCCTGTTTTTGATATTTTCACCTTCACATCGTGAGCAGCCCTATAAGTGCAATATGGGCTTTGCAAGAGGCTCTGAGCTTGACCAAGGAGTTTTCCACCATCCATCCTTGAAATTTAACCTTAGTTTCACCTCCCCTACACTTTTTCCCACCATTTTTAGCCTCAAACTGGCCTTGGGTTGTTTCCTGTAGCAATTCAGGACTTTCCTGTATCGCTACTGGAAACCTATAGCAGACCATGTAGCAGCACCATTTCGCCTCTCCTTTAGCCCAAAAACCATCCTCCACTTCATCTATACCTTCCATAACCGTCAAGACAACTTCAACCCTACATCCATGAGTCCAAGACCTTCCTAATCCACCTTAGTGCTTTATCCTTTGGCTGCAAAACAAAGTATTTACAAGAAAAGTTAGGTCATGACTAGATTCATGATTAAAAGCATGATAGTTAAAGCATGAATTAGTTAGGGTTTTCTTAGCCATTTGGCTAAGAAATGTGTGATTATATTAATCTTCTTTCTACAATTTCAATTCAACACTTTACTTCATGAATGTTGCCTAGTTTGATTTTGTTTCTTTCCATTTCCTACATTGTAGATTTCTTTATTTACAAAATAGCTAGATGTATCTTCTTGCTTTAGAATAGTCCTTTGATTGTTGATAGACCTATGGTTTTTACTACTTTTAGTTCTAGGTTTAATTTCAAAGTGTGAGAGACTTCACTCAAAAACTCTAGAAATAACACACTTTCGTAGGAATCAGAAGAGTATGACATGTGTAGAATGCATCTGCTGCGTATATATAACTATCACCTCCAAGTTTGTATGAACTCGGTGTCGATAAAGTAAAGTAGATTAGCCTATGGGTGTTGTAGCACTCTTGTTTAAATACCAGAGCTCACCTCTTTTTAGCATCGTTTCCAGGAAGGTGTCTAAGTAGATGATTTTATTACGTTTTAGCATTATTTTCTGCTTTTCTTTTACATTTAGTTTCAAAAATATTGAAAAATAAAAAAAAAATGTTTTCATGCCTTGTAGGAGTAGGGATAATCAAGGAATTAAAAAAAAAAAAAAACCCCACATCCCCACACAGTCACCCTTCACTCTTCTTCAGTGATTGTGAGGTTGAACATGCCATAGGTGAACCTTCTGAAAAATTTGAAGAACCTATTGGAGAAGAAGAAGAACTTGTTTCACCAGAGGAAACTTTTTCACCAATCCAAGCCATGGCTAAGACTGGAACCCAAGGAGTATTTCCCATTAGAGAGACAGATACAGAAACTAAGATGAATTACATCATCCCCTCAGCCCTCCCACATTTCCATGGAATTACCTCTGAGGACCCTGCCACTTTAATGTTTTAATATGTTGTTGTCTATAGGACCTATGACTATGCCTCATATAATCAAGAGTTGAAGCTCTTCCCATTTACCATCAAGGATGCAGCCTTGTCCTGATTCATGGGTGTTCCTGGGAACAACATCACTACCTAGGCACAAATGCAAAAGGCCTTGAACACAAGTACATGGACTACTATAGGTCCAAGGAAACTAAAGAGGAAAAATTTAGGATGACTATAGGGCCTGATGAATCCCTTTAAGATTATGAGGAAATATTCCAGTTTAATTACAAAAGAGCTAACTACACCCTTGATCCTAGATCACTTAAAATAGTAATTCTCTGAGGGATCAGGGAGGAGGTGATAGAACCCTCAATATGCTATCACGAGGAGATATCTATCAGCTGCCTTATAAATAAATCAAAATTGTCTTTAGGAACCATTGTAGGGTAGCTAGGAAGAAAGGAAGAGTTAGCTAGAGTCTGAAAAAGACCCCTTCCTCTGCCACCTCCATCAAGCATGAGAATGGTAATATGTTGGAGGACTTCTAGAGTGAGATGATGCACACCTTTGCTTTGAAAATGGACACAATGCAGATCAAGAGGAATGAAGAGGAAGCAAAAAGGGCCTTGGCTATCTCCTAGCCTAGATGTGTGAAAATACACCCTCAGAATGAATGTCCATTAAATGTCATAGAGGTTTTCTTATCTTGTGAAGAGAATAATGTCAGAGACAAGTTTCCCTACTTACATGGGCTCAAAGATATATATGAAGGTGGGGAAGCAGGACTAAACCAACTTTGTTTCATAAATCAAAGAAGGTCTTAAGGCCCTCGGTCATATCAACAGGGTATGCAAGGTGCACCTTATTCCAATTATCACAACAATCAGAATAGACCAATCCAGTCTTGGTACACCTACGCTCCTCTATCATGGCCTACACCTCCTACTTGGCCTTACAGCTCACCATATCATCCTGAACCAGTAAACCAACAATTTTAGGAGTATGTTCCTCAACCACCTCAGTGGAGCAACCCATCACAAGGGTGTAGGCCCTAACATAATCAAACACCTACTCTACTACCTCCACCTCAACCTAAACCTTAGCTCAATCATTATTCTCCACCCAAGCTGCATCAAATGCCTGAACAACCCAATTTGAGCCTGAAGAACAATCAGGAACAACAAGTTTACAGTGGAGAGGTATCCTATCCAGGGTATTCTCTGGAGATATATGAGAATAATCTTAGGTAGGGAAGAGAAATCCCTGACAACCATCCTCCATATCCACCTGTAGAGGTTCAGAAGGAAAGGGAATAAAATAACACTCATATCCAACAACCTCCTTTTCTTGAGCACTTGATCCACTATAGTCAGCACACCCAGAGGAAATTGAACTTAGGGGAAAACTAAAAATTTTGTGTGTGAAAATACCCCTTCTCCAAGCCATTAAGGATGTTCCTCTTTACAATAGGCTCATGAAGGAAAAGTTCTTTTAGAAACCCGAGAGATGAAAGTAGAAAGATACCCCCACCATCAATGTAGTAGGGCAACTGTCTGACTCAATGTTGGGAAGGTTGATCTTGCTAAAGTACATGGACCCTAGTAGTCCAGTTGTAGATGTGCACATAGATGGTGTCATAGTCCCCAATACTCTGATAGATCTCGGCATTTCCATCAATGTAATGAAAAAAGAAACTATGCTTAAACTCAACCTCCAAGGGACTTTGAATAAAACCACAATGATTATGCAACTTGCGGATCGGTCCATAGTAGTTTCGGAAGGAATTGTTGAGGATGTTATGGTTTCAATTGAATCTTGGGAGTACCTTACAAATTTCCTCATTCTCGAGAAAAAAACTAAGTTCAATGGATATCCTCTCATTTTAGGGAGACCTTGGTTAGCCACTGTCGATGCTTGTCTATATAGCTGGTATTATATCCTCTAGTCAAATATTGCATTGACCATGATCTACCTTTGTGGTTGTAGGATGGAGAATAAGAAGACGAAGTATACAACACTACACCCTACCCCATTTGTACCATAGATATTTCTCTTAGAAGGGGGGCAAATTGATGAATATGAATTCATTGACCAAATCCTTCAGAACCAACCCCCCACTGACACTCCACTTGATAATCTAATCGAAGAGTTTGAAAGCAACCCTTGGATGGAACTACACGCAGTTGATTAAACCTATGTAACCACCAAGGCTGTGGAATTTGGCCCGTCAAAGTATCTGAAAATTAAATCATCCCTCTCAGATATATATTAAGAGAATCTATGCTAGCTTTTGAAATAAAAACTAGATGCATTTGCTTGGGACTATAAGGAAATGAAAGGCATGCATCCCTCAGTGTGTGCACATCATATTTGCATTAAAGAAGGATGCAAGCCTATGTACCAACCCCAAATAAGGATGAACCCATCTCTAAAGGACATTGTGAAGGAGGAACTACATAGATTATTGGATGTAGGTTTCATCTATTTTACATCATATAGTCAGTGGGTATCTCCTCTTGTCTTAGTCTCGAAGAAGAATGGAAAATGGCTAATTTGTGTTGATTATCAAGAACTCAACAAAGCCACCAAGAAGGACCATTTCTATTTTCCGTTTATAAATCAAGTTATGTATGACCTTGGAGGGAAAAAGTTATTTTATTTCATAGATAGGTTCAGTGGGTATAACCAGATCCAAATTAGCCCTGAAGACTAGAACAATACCACTTCCAAAAGTGCTTGGGGCACCCTCACTTAGAGAGTCCTACCCTTTGGGTTGTACAATGCCCCAACTACTTTACGAGGAGCTATCTTGAGCATTTTCTCTAAGCTATTCCATGTCTCAGTTGGAATCTACATAGAAAATTTCACATGTTATGGGGATAAATTTTAAGAAGATCTCTCCAATTTGGGAAAAGTGCTGAGAAGGTGCATTGATCTGCATCTCTCCCTAAGCTCAGAAAAGTGTGAATTCTTAAAATTAACAAGAGTAGTATTTGGCCATTCAATATCACAAGCAGGAATACAGGTGGACTCGAACAAAATCACCATTATCCAAAGAGTGCCTGCTCCTTAAAAGCAGAGAGATGTCAAAAGTTTCTTTGGTTTAGCTGGTTACTATATAAGGTTCATAAAAGACTTCATCAAATTAGCTTCACCATTATTTGGTTTGTTGGCCAAAGATTCTGAGTTTACCTTATCCATTCTCTATCAAGAAGATTTTGAGCTCATTAAGGAAAAGTTGACTACTTCCTCCACTCTTCAAGGTCCAAATTGGGGTTTTCCCCTCCACATCCACATAGATGCATCAGACAAAGTTGTCGAAGAAGTGTTTGGGTAGTTAGAAGAATAATTATCTTATGCAATCTATTTCATTAGTAAGAAGTTTTCTAAGGCTTAACTCAATTACACTCTCATAGAAAAATAAATGTTAGCCATTGTCCGTGATTTAAACAAATTTAAACATTATATTATTAGTTGTCATACTTTTGTGCACACTGACCATGCAATCACCAAATATTTAATGAATAAGCATGGTGTTTATTCTAGAATAATTAGATGGTTTTTGTTATTAGAACAGTTGTACCTAATCATTGTTGATAAACTTAGGAAGGAGAATGTTGTTGGAAATTTTTTATATAGGTTAGCTCTGCCTGCACGTGAGGAAGGAATGGTAGATGACCAACTTCTGGATAAACACCTATTTTCTATATTAACACTCTCTCTATGGTTTTCTAACATAGATAACTACTTGGTTGTTGATAAGTTACCTCCAAAACTCTCATCCAAGGAGAAGAGAAATATCATCATAAAAAGTGCCCCTTTCACCTAGATCGGTGGAAATATCTTCAAGATGGGCCATGACCAAATTCTCAAGAGATATGTGAGGGAGAAAGAAGTTTTTGACATCCTCTCTACATGTCATGATAGTCATTGTGGGGGCCACTTTTCTGAAAAAAGAACAACCTTCAAAGCTTTCCAGGTAGGTTACTATTGGTCTACCCTTCACCAAGATGCCAAGAGATACACTAGTAGGTGTGACCAGTGCCAAAGGATGGGAAACCTACATAGAGCGATGAGATGCCTTTGCACCCTCATGTGGATCTAGAGCCATTTCAACAGTGGGGCATGGAATTCATTGGTCCCATTGATCCACCATATGGGTAGAAAACATATATCATAGTCTGCACTGAACACTTGACAAAGTGGGCTAAAACAAGGGCTGTAAAGGTAGCTACCGAGGAGAAGGTAGAATATTTTTTGAAAGAGAATGTGTTCTACAGATTTGGATACCGCATAGGTGTAGTCACTGATCATGGGTCTCAATTCACATCTCATCTCATCTCATTGAAAATATTTTGTGGAGGCACAAGATAAAGCATAAGAGTTCTACTGCCTACCATCCTCAAGCAAATGGCCAAGTGGAAGTGACCAACAGAGCCTTGGAGAATATCCTCACCAAGGTTGTGAGTAGCAAGAGAAAGTATTGGGTGGACATATTGGTAGAAGCCACATGGGACTACAATACCACTTGGAAGACAACAACAAGGTTCACTCCTTATGACTTGGTCTATGGGAAGAAAGCTCTACTTTCAATTGAGTTTGAGTTCAACACCTTGAGGATGGGAGCTGAGTTGGACCTAGATGTCGCGAAGGCTCAACAAGAAAGTTTGTTGCAATTAAATGGTTTGGATGAGTTCAAGATGTAGGTTGTCCTTCACACAGAATTGATTCAGCTGCAAAGGAGGGTCTGGCATGAAAAACACATTAAGGAGAAGAGCTCTCAAGAGGGAGATTTGACATTGTTGTATGACTCAAGGTTCAAGGATTTCAAAGGAAATTTAATGAAAAGATGGTTGGGACCATACAAAGTGGAAAAATTCTATGATAATGGCGCAGTTTAGATCAAGACCATATATGAGGAGGGGATTCCCTTGCATCTCAATGGTTACAAGCTCAAGGTTTAGAAAAAGCCCCTTTCTAGGGCTGTGTTTATAAATTCCATAAACAGGGAAGTGTATCTCATTGGAAACTTCATAGTCTCCAGCCCCCTCCCCCCCTCTCCCCCGTCCTAGAAAAAGAGAAAAAAGAAAAAAATAAAGTAAAGAGGCATGGGTGAAAAGTTATGTTTGACTTACATATAAGGTTGATACAGGTTTACTAGGTTCATCTATGCTTACTATAATTTCTAGGCAAGCCATAATCAACCATCATCAACTAGTGAACCATAATCAATGATGGTCAACTATAGTCAACCATAGTCACCATCGTTGGTTATTGTAAACTTTAATTGATCACTTTTAACATGATCAAACATGAACAACCATGAAAAACCATAGTCAATCACAATCTATCATAGATAACTAATGTTTAATGTGGAGAACCATGCTCATCCATAGTCAACTAAATATTTTCCATAATAAACATTCCTCAACCATAACTTGGAACATATTTAGCCTAATGAATACTTTTATTATGAAAATGATTGTAAGATCCCAATATCTCCAACTTCTAAAATTTTATCCAATTGGCACAATTTTTTAGTATTATCCTAAATAAGGCAAATGCTAAATTTGTTCGATTGTCACAGTTTTGGAGTACCAATTAATTTTTAAAAATGTTGGTTTGGATACTTACTTTCTATCTCACATCTTAATAATTTCTTATATAATGAAACTCTTAAATTTTATTAAGTTGTCATGGTTTTCTAGTATCAAGTAATTTAGATAAATGTTAAAGTTTACTCAATTATCATGGTTTTACAACATCACTTAACTTACACAAATGTTGTTTTGGATAGTTACTTTCCATCCTCCCTCTTAATTATTGGAAGCAATTTTTATATAATTGCCAAAATTTAGGGTCCATTCACTTAAAAGGACAAGTGCTAAAAACAAGTAATTGTGACAAAAGTTTCAATGCATAGGCGATTTAAATTTAAAATTTCAGTTTTGTATGATTTCCTCTTATTTGTGAGTCAAAAAATTCTTCTCAATCTACAATTTTGAAAAAACATACATACTCTACCACTCAAAATTTAATCCTATAATCTTTTAAATTTCCATACTCTTAGTAATTAAATGTCTGTAGTACATGTTAAAAAAACAAGTTAAAATGGAGATAATTTTTCAACTAATGGTAACTTTGTTGATTTTCTTGGCTAAAAGCAACACAACAGATAGAAACACGAGAAAATTTGGCTCCAAATATGTAACAACGATGACAAGCTAATTGCCACAAGTGAGTTGAGGTGTGTTGTAAGTCGGTTAACCCATTGCATCACTTTAATGAGTAGGTGTGACAACTCACTTGTCACCGTTGCGAAAGCTCACTCAAAAAATTGTTGTCACCGTTGTGACAACTCACTTGTCACCGTTGCTAAAACTCACTCAAAATTTTTTAATGAAATAAATTAGAACATAAAATGAGAATGTAATGAAATTTCATAGCAAATTACCACTCCTTACTGATACTCACACTCACAGTATATTGCTCTGAAAATGGGTGAGCGAAGCTCTAACCAGCCCAAATAATTAGAAACCCTTAAACAACAATGGGTAAATTTGTTAGCAGGAGCAAAAATAATGCATAAAATTTGTAAAAATACCAGTAAATTTACCTTTGCTAGTTTTTTTCCTATGAAAACATGAAAACTTAAAAGTTTCGCACAAACCGAAAGAATCTGTCATCGATTGAAACAATCTGAAAAATTCAGAGACAAATTGAGAAACAATTGTGTCCCTCTGAATTTCGGAAAGAATTCCACAGCTGTGATAGAATTTTGAGAATTCCAAGTGGAGAGAATAAGTTCTCCTCCTAAACACAGAGAAGTAAAAAAATTGACAGGAGACAGAGTTTTCAATACTTTAAAACAAATTTCTATTCCTTTCAAAAACTAATACACATTCTTCCTCAACAGTGAGGGATTCACCAAATATGTATGACTGCTACAGACGCAGTGCACAGAGAACAATCTCTGTCCCTTCCTCTTTAACAATACTCTGTCTTCTACATTCAACACACTGTTGTATATTTTTTTACTCCGCGCTGCTGTGCGAATGCAAATTTCAATTACTATTTTTTTTCACTTCTTTCAACTTCGCGGGCCTTTGCTTTTTATATGACGCGCATATTACAAAAAAAACTTAAATCAAAATGAAACCAAATGTACAATGGAAAAACCTTTGCGAAACTATAAAATGTGAAATGTCGGACGTACGAGTGGGGACCACTACGCAGTCGGCAATCGACAATCGGCCAACGGATTGTCAACACAGTATGTGATTCGCCCAAACTTTCGATTGCGATTGGAACATGACCTCCGATCTTCCGCTTGCGATTGAACGGCAATCGGCAATCGGTGATCGGGAAAAGACTTGGCAACACAAGTTTGTGTCCCATTCAATCTTTCGATTGCGATTGATCGACCCAATAAATTCTTGCCACGTGGTCCTGTGGACCCACGGGCCTCCGTCGTCGTGGGGCATTTTGTGTAAGTTTCAATATATAAAACGCTCCGCCCGCGAACTTCTTCCATATCAACAAGACACGTCAACTTATCTTTCCGATTCCGATTCCGATTGGCATATAAGTGGTGGGGACCACTTGTCCGCCAATTCAAAATTAAAATTAAACTTCCGCCTGTTTCTGTTCATTCTGGTTGTTGAGGCCTTTAAGGCCGAAACGACTGTTCTTTAATTCAGTCGGCTCCTCTGTAGAAAAGATCTACGAAATCTTCGTCCTTCCTCTGTGAAGAACGGCTCCGCCCATTACCAAATTAATTTCATCTGCTGTTGTGGCTGCGGCCCATCAAAAATTAAATTCATCCTTACGGATTCACCAACATTCTTCGATACAGAGTGCTGCGCACTCAAACTCTGTTTCTGTTGCGACTGCCTTTGTACTTTGTTCTTCTTGTCACTGCCCAAGGCTGGCAGGTGACTTTAATATTTTCAACACTCCCCCTTAAAGTCAGCTGCTGGATTATTCAACATACCCAGGCGTTCTCTTAAAAACTCAAATGTCGTTTGTCCCAATGGTTTAGTTAAAATATCTGCATATTGCTCCTCTGTTTTACAATGTTGTAAAACAACTTCACCATTGTTCACCAATTCTCTAATATAATGATACTTTGTGTCTATGTGCTTTGTTCTTTTATGAAACACAGAATTCTTTGACAATGCAATAGCTGAGCTATTGTCACAATAAATCACAGTGCTCTTTACCTGTTCTTGACATAGACTTCTCAACATTCTTCTCATCCAAATTGCTTGACACGCTGCTGCTGTAGCTGCCACATATTCTGCCTCTGCTGTAGATAATGCTACAATAGGTTGCTTCTTAGAAGCCCATGAAATGGCTCCTGAACCCATATGAAAAATATAACCGGAAGTGCTCTTCCGATCATCTACACTTCCAGCCCAATCACTGTCAGTATATCCAACCAATTCTGAATTTTCTGAAGTAGTATATAAAATACCAAATCATTTTGTTCCTTTCACATACCTCAGAATTCTCTTTGCTGCTTGCCAATGTGCTTCTTTTGGCTTCTCCATAAATATGGAAATTAAGCTAACATCATGCATAATATCCGGCCTAGTTGCAGTCAAATACATGAGGCTGCCAACTATGCTTTTGTACAAACTTGGATCGAAATCCTTGCTGCTGTCATTCCTACTTAACTTCAATCCCATTATTGTGGGAGTAATTGCAGCTTTGCACTCCTGCATGTTGAATCTTTCTAAAACTTGATTCACATATTTTGCTTGAGAAATAAAAATCCCTTTCTCACTTTGCTCCACTTATATTCCCAAGAAGTATCTTAACAAACCCATGTCAGTCATTTCAAATTCATCTTTCATGACTGTTTTAAAATTTTCAACAAGGTAATCATCATTACCTGTAAAAATTAAATCATCAACATATAATACAACAATCAATAACTTACCATCCTTTTCTTTGATGTAGAGGGTGGGTTCTCCCTCACACTTTTCAAATCCATTCTCTAATAGATAAGAATCTATTCTATTGTACCATGCTCTTGGTGCTTGTTTCAGCCCATAAAGAGCTTTCTTCAATCTACAGACCTTATGCTCTTGGCCTTTCTTCTCATATCCGAGAGGCTGTTCTACATATACTTCTTCCATTAAAATTCCATTTAAAAATGCGGATTTTACATCCATTTGATATACTTTCCATTTGTTTTGTGCTGCTATGGACAACACTGCTCTTATGGTCTCCATTCTTGCAACTGGTGCAAAAGTTTCTTCATAATCAATCCCATGCTTTTGCTTATACCCTTTGACAACAAGTCTAGCCTTGTGTCTTTCTATCTTTCCTTCAACATTGCTTTTGGTCTTATAGACCCATTTAACACCAATGGCTTCTTTGCCTTCTGGGAGATCAACCAACTCCCATGTTTTGTTCTTCTCTATGGAATTTATTTCATCATCCATAGCTTCTATCCATTTTCTATCTTTAATTGCATCTTCAAAATGAATAGGATCATCAACTTGACAATACAAAGCAAATAAGGAATTCATACCTTCGTTTGCTTCTCCTTGCTCATAGATTTCTCTGAGGCTTCTGAACCTTGTTCCTCTTTCATTTGGTGTAGCCGTGCTTGATGAAGCACTCGATTCTCCTCCTTGTGGTGTATTCGGTGAACCACTGCCGCTTCTTCTCAAGGGTGTTCTTACTGCTGCTTGAGGCGTCCCTTGCTGGTCTTGCGCTGCTGGAGGTTGTGCATTGGATGGGTTGTTAATCTCAACCACATCTTCTTCATCTTCATCATGAGATAAACAGTTTTTGACATTTACTGTTTTCTCAATGCTTCCATCCCACGCTTCCTCTTCAATGAATTGTACATCTCTGCTTATTACAAACTTCTTTGTGGATGGGTTATACAATCTGTATCCTTTGGAATCTTCACAATATCCAAGGAAAATGCACTTCTCCCCCTTGATATCCAACTTCTTTCTCAATTTGTCTGGAATGTGTGCATATGCTACACATCCAAAAACTCTCATGTGGGTGACTCCCTGTTTTCTGCCACTCCACGCTTCTTCTGGAACTTTGTTCATCACCGCTTTTGTAGGGCATCTATTCAAAATATATACAGCACAGTTTGCTGCTTCTGCCCAATACTCATTCGCCAAGTGTTTTGCCTTTAGCATACTTCTCACCATCTCCATTATGGTTCGATTCTTCCTTTCAGCAACTCCATTCTGTTGCGGCGTATACCTGGTGGTAAACTGCTTGTGTATGCCGTTTTCTCTGCAAAAATGCAGAAATTCCTTTGATATATATTCACCTCCTCTGTCAGTTCTGAGGACTTTAATGTGCATTCCGCTCTGGTTTTCTACAAGAGCTTTAAATTGACGAAATTTCTGAAACACTTCGCTTTTATATTTCAGAAAATAGACCCACACTTTTCGAGTGAAGTCATCTATGAAGGTCAGCATGTAATTGCTGCCTGAAACAGATGCTGTTTGCATCGGCCCACATAAATCTGAGTGGATTATCTCCAAAGGTGCTTTCGCCCTTATGCTTTTCCCCGAAGGAAAACTTTCTCTGTGTTGCTTTCCCAAGATGCAGCCTTCACATAGGCTGTCAGGCTTTTCAATCAATGGCAAACCTCTTACCATTCCTTTTCTGTGCAGCAAATTTAATCCTCCGAAATTTAGATGTCCAAATCTCAAATGCCATAACCAATTTTCATCCTTCTCTTCCTTCTGGAAGGCTTCTTGAGTTACAGCTGCTACGTTCTTTCTTTTTCCTTTCAAGTCAGTATTGAGCTTGAGCGGAAACATCCTATTGCTGGTCATTTGAATTTCAGCAATAATTTTCTTACTTGGAGGAATATCTTTTATGGTGCACACATCATCTTTGAATATAACATTGTAACCTTTGTTTATGAGCTGCCCAATGCTCAAAAGATTACACTTCAGACCTGGAACATAATATACATCAGGGACATATTTCTGCTCCCCATTCCTTGCACGAATACTTACTCTGCCTTTCCCTTTGACAGAGATTTTAGCATCAGTTCCTGTGGTCACTTCAGATTTGACTTCTTCATCAAGATTGGCAAACATTGCTCTGTTTCCAGTCATGTGATTACTACATCCAGAATCTAAGAACCAAACATCATCATTTTTATCTTGTGCTACATTGCAAGCTAACAGCACATTACTTGGGTTCTTTTCCTCTTTTGCTACATTAGCATTTTGCCTATTCTTCATGTCATTTTGCTTCTTTCTACATTCATTGGCATAATGCCCATATTTCTTGCAATAATGACACTGGACATTGGATTTGTCATACCTTTGTCCTTGAGCATGTTGGTGTTGATTTCCACCTTGCTGGCTGTTACATTGGCCATGGTTCTGGCCTTGACTGTTGCTCCTTCCATGTGAATGTGAAGAGCTGTCTCTTCCACCTCTATTCTGGCTTCTGCCTCTTCCTCTTCCTTTTCTTTGACCTCTTCCTCTTCCTGAAGGCATTTGGGTTTTGAAGGCGTGTTCAAGAGATGAGTGTTCATCTCTGCTCAATCTTTGTTCATGAGTTATCAGTGAGGCATGAAGTTCATCCACTGTGAACTGTGAGAGATCTTTGGTCTCCTCTATGGTGGTAACAATAACATCAAACTTTGAGGGTAAACATCTCAAAAGTTTCTCCACAATCCTTCTATCTTCAAGAGTTTCTCCATGGGATCTTATCTGATTTACTATCCCAATCACATGTGTAAAAAATGTGTCAACACAATCTGACTCTTTCATGCAAAGAGTTTCAAAATCTCTTCTCAGCAACTGAAGCTTTGCTGTCTTAACTTTATCCATACCTTGATAGGCTACTTTCAGAGTTTCCCATGCCTCCTTGGACTTCTTAGCTGCTGCTATCCTTGGAAACACACTCTCATTTACAGCTTGATATAAACAGAAGAGAGCTTTAGCATCTTTCTTCCTATTGTTTTTCAATACATCTTTCTCTGCTTGAGTTAAGGCATTAAAACCCTGCTCATCAGCTGGTTCTGTGAAACCATCTTCTACTAGTTCCCACAAATCTTGTGAGACAAATAGGGCTCTCATGGTAATGGCCCAATAGTCATAGTTCTTTCCATTAAGCTGTGGAAGTTGAACATTTCCAAGACTCATACCAGTGCTTGGTCCAGCCATTGCCTCTTAAACTGAACTCAGACTTTAAACAAACTATCTTTTCTTTACTGGAAGAACAAACTTCTTTAAACGATAAACAACTACACTCTTATCTTTGAGAAATGCCTGACCTTAACTTCTGTTGAGCTTTTCACGCTGCTGGAGAGAAACGCTGCAACAGGTCTTCTTCTTCAGCTTCTTTGAAATCTTCAAAGAGCCTAGATTAGCTCCGATACCATGATAGAATTTTGAGAATTCCAAGTGGAGAGAATAAGTTCTCCTCCTAAACACAGAGAAGTAAAAAAATTGACAGGAGACAGAGTTTTCAATACTTTAAAACAAATTTCTATTCCTTTCAAAAACTAATACACATTCTTCCTCAACAGTGAGGGATTCACCAAATATGTATGACTGCTACAGACGCAGTGCACAGAGAACAATCTCTGTCCCTTCCTCTTTAACAATACTCTGTCTTCTACATTCAACACACTGCTGTATATTTTTTTACTCCGCGCTGCTGTGCGAATGCAAATTTCAATTACTATTTTTTTTCACTTCTTTCAACTTCGCGGGCCTTTGCTTTTTATATGACGCGCATATTACAAAAAAACTTAAATCAAAATGAAACCAAATGTACAATGGAAAAACCTTTGCGAAACTATAAAATGTGAAATGCCGGACGTACGAGTGGGGACCACTACGCAGTCGGCAATCGACAATCGGCCAACGGATTGTCAACACAGTATGTGATTCGCCCAAACTTTCGATTGCGATTGGAACATGACCTCCGATCTTCCGCTTGCGATTGAACGGCAATCGGCAATCGGTGATCGGGAAAAGACTTGGCAACACAAGTTTGTGTCCCATTCAATCTTTCGATTGCGATTGATCGACCCAATAAATTCTTGCTACGTGGTCCTGTGGACCCACGGGCCTCCGCTGCTGTGGGGGTGATTTGTGTAAGTTTCAATATATAAAACGTTCCGCCTGCGGAACTTCTTCCATATCAACAAGACACTGCTTCAACTTATCTTTCCGATTCCGATTCCGATTGGCATATAAGTGGTGGGGACCACTTGTCCGCCAATTCAAAATTAAAATTAAACTTCCGCCTGTTTCTGTTCATTTTGGTTGTTGAGGCCTTTAAGGCCGAAACGACTGTTCTTTAATTCAGTCGGCTCCTCTGTAGAAAAGATCTACGAAATCTTCGTCCTTCCTCTGTGAAGAACGGCTCCGCCCATTACCAAATTAATTTCATCTGCTGTTGTGGCTGCGGCCCATCAAAAATTAAATTCATCCTTACGGATTCACCAACATTCTTCGATACAGAGTGCTGCGCACTCAAACTCTGTTTCTGCTGCGACTGCCTTTGTACTTTGTTCTTCTTGTCACTGCCCAAGGCTGGCAGGTGACTTTAATATTTTCAACAAGCTGCATCGTCGATTGAACAGTCTGCAAACGGAAATGAGGGGAGCGAAAGGATTCGAAAAAGGAGACAAGGACTCTGAGGATAAAAAATCGAATGGGGCGAGTCTGAATATGGGGCGGGAGCGCAAATTTCTGAGTCGCAAAATTAAGATTGCTCAAATCCTTGAGCCTGCAAACGGAAATGGGGCGATCGATTGAGTTGGCAGAAGAGAAAAAAGAAAATGGTGACAAGGGAGAGGCGGCAGTATGTGCTACCACGAGCGAAGGATTATGAAATAGCTGACTTGTACAACGAGTCGAGGGATCCATAAAACTGACTCTCAAATTCACAGAACTGTTGGGCGTGGGTCTGCCAAAGAAGAGAAGACCGAAAAGGACTATATTAACAAAAGGTTAAATTACAAAACTTTATTATGAATGTTGATTAAAAGGTTAAAATAGAGGTAGGGGAAGAGAAGGAATGCTATGAAAGGGTGAGAGATATGAAATATTACAATAATTAATGCAGGAGCATCGAGCTGGAGGGCCACAATCAAAGCTGGGCAGAAATTAAATTTTTATTTAGTTTCTCTTTTTACATTTTTGTTTTGTTTTAAAAAGTCAGAAGTAGGTTAACACAACTATTGTAGCTTTCCAACTAAAAGAATTGTTAGGGTAAAATAGTTGAGGAGCAAGAAATAGTTTTAATAAACATTTGGAAACTGAAAGGGATTCGGGAAATGTATAAACCTACCCAAAACCCCCCAAAGAGGGTCTGCCATCCATAGAGGAAAGAAGTATATTAGGAAAGTAAATTTGTGTTTGAATAGAAAGGAAATGTTCTAAAATTTTCTCATTCAAATAACTGTTATTTTGTTTTTACATTTTAAGTTAAGATGCATCTTGAAATGTGCCAAGAGCTTCTTTGTGTCAAATAAAAGAAATTGAAGAACCCAGAAACATTCAAGCAAAGAATTGCAGAATCCAGAAACATTCGAGCAGGACAAAGCCGTACATTGGAAAACCAAGAAGAGCAGGTATATCTATAAGGCATTGATAACAGAATGTGTTTTTGTTTATTCATTTTTCTATTTATTTTTAAGCCTGCAAACGAACAAGCTTACATTTCAAGATTCTGTAAATGAAATTCACAAATCAAACAAGAAACATTGTAATAACTTAGCTTCATTAAAGACAATATCAAAGATTGAACCCAGTAAGGCTTCTTACAAATTTATACAATTGTTAGAGTTTATACCCTGCTCAGAAAACCTGGTGTATAAACAACACAACAACAAGGACAATTACAGAGTAGACAGTGAAAACGAAGCTGGAGATTCCATTCCACAACAACCTCAAAAATTTGAAACCCTTTGAGGGTTTGAGGAACTCCTAGCTAATTAAAAACAAATTACAAGCACATACATGAAGGGTCCTACCCTGTTACATAAGGGAGGCTCTGGACCGCAATGGCAGCAACACATAGCCTCAGAATAGCACCTGCAATCACAATCAAACACACAGAAAATTTAGAAGGCAGCAAGTGAACAAACAGAAAAGAAAAATTGAAGATGAATTGAGAATGAGCCTAGTGATAATGACTTACCTAAAGAGAGACAGTGTGACTGCAAGAGGAAGGACCACTTCCCCAAAACCACCGAGACAACACCGGTTAGCCACAGATCAGCAAGGGAATGAAGAAATTCAAGAACAGAAACCAGAACAAAAGCTTACCTTTTGTTGCAGAGGTCAAACCGCCTCGGAGACGAAATATGGGGCGGGAGCGCAAATTTCTGAATCTGCAAAATTAAGATTGCTCAAATCCTTGAGTCTGCAAACGGAAATGGGGCGATCGATTGAGTTGGCAGAAGAGAAAAAAGAAAATGGGGACAAGGGAGAGGCGGCAGTATATTGTGTTACCACGAGCGAAGGATTATGAAATAGCTGACTTGTACAACGAGTCGAGGGGTCCTAAAAACTGACTCTCAAATTCGCAGAACTGCTGGGCGTGGGTCTGCCAAAGAAGAGAAAACCGAAAAGGACTATGGATTCTACAAAAGCTGTGTATCATCTTTAACATGTGAATCCCAACAGCTATGGCTGCAGGTTTTTATCAGCGATACTATTCTTACACTCTTGGATGGTAAAGAACCACAATCTATGAAGAATTGGACAATCTGTCTGTTTTCTCTTCCTTGGCAGGACCCATGACCAGCAGCTCTATTCCGTGTTCCACTTTCCTTGTTTTGCTGCCCCACACACACAGGATCTGCTTTTACCACCGCAGTCATCTTTTCCCCCTTCATGTCTTACCGCAGTAGACTCCACTGAAACATAGAAACTCGCAGCAGTAATTAATTAATACATAATAACAAATATATATGAATTGAGCAGAAAAACTTCTGGTGTCATAAATGCAACAATTGTGCAGAAGATTAATTCCTCCGGACTTCGCAACTGTTTTCATGCGTCTACTCCTGATTCTCTTCTACCGCATAGGCAATTTAAAGACCATTTCTCCATACCTAAAGGCTTACGACGAATTCAAATGATCCAGAAAGACAAATTTAAAGACCATTTCTCCAGACCTAACGATTCATGACGAATATTCAAATGAATCAAAAAGACAAATTTAAAGACCATTTCTCCATACGTAAAGGTCCATGACAAGCATTGAAATGATTCTAGAAGACAAATTGTAAGAATGGTAAGTGACCCACGCCCAAAGAAGCTCTTGGCACATTTAAGTTAAGATGCATCTTGAAATGTGCCAAGAGCTTCTTTGTGTCAAACAAGAGAAATTGTAGAACCCAGAAACATTGCAGCAAGGAATTGCAAAGTCCAGAAACATTCGAGCAGGACAAAGCCATACATTGGAAAACCAAGAAGAGCAGGTGTATCTATAAGGCATTGATAACAAAATTTATCTTTGTTTATTCATTTTTCTATTTATTTTTAAGTCTGCAAGCAAACAAGCTTACATTTTAAGATTCTGTAAATGAATTTCACAAATCGAACAAGAAACATTGTAATAGCTTAGCTTCATTAAAGACAGTATCAAAGATTGAACCCAGTAAGGCTTCTTACATATTTATACAACTGTTAGGGTTTATACCCTGCTCAGAAAACCTGAAGTGTATCAACAACACAACAACAAGGAAAGTTACAGAGCAGATAGTGAAAACGAAGCTGGAGATTCCATTCCACAACAACCTCAAAATTTTGAAACCCTTTGATGGTTTGAGTAACTCCTAGCTAATTAAAAACAAATTACAAGCACATACAGGAAGGGTCCTACCCTGTTACATAAGGGAGGCTCTGGACCACAATGGCAGCAACACATAGCCTCAAAATAACACCTACAATCACAATCAAACACAAAGAAAATTTATAAGGCAGCAAGTGAAAAAATAGAAAAGAAAAATTGAAGATGAATTGAGAATGAGCCTAGTGATAATGACTTACCTAAAGAGAGACAGTGTGACTGCAAGAGGAAGGAACACTTCCACAAAACCACCGAGACAACAGTGGTTAACCACAGATCAGCAAGGGAATGAAGAAATTCAGGAACAGAAACCAGAACAAAAGCTTACCTTTTGTTGCATAGGTCAAACCGCCTCGGAGACGAATCCAACACCTGTTGGTTGCACAAAAAATAAATATCAAGTCCATGAAAGTAATTCTCGCTGATAGTTGATGAGAAATAGAAAGGGAGAATAGACTGAAACAAGAGATCCTAGCATTACCAAAAAAAAATTCATTGCACACAGTTGTTCGCCGAATCGTATTTCTGGCAGCCATAGCAGAGTCGTAAGCCCATTCATAATCGTAGAGGCTATGCAGGTTTGCAGGCCATAGCAGGGTTGTAATTCCCATTCATAATCTCAGAGATTGTGTAGGCTTACAGGCAGTGGCAAGGTAGAAACCCTTAACCAGTTTACCTCTCCAACAAAACCCTCACGACAAAAAAATGAATGAGGGATAAACCCTAAGTTGCTACGTTTAAATGTGTGAAGTTAAGACCATAGTCCTAGACCAATGATCATATGGAGCTAACTGAATTTTAAAAGAGTAGACTTGAACCAATTCTATTATTCAATTAAATTGCTTGTCAAAAGGTGTGTTGATTATAGCTCTAAATTTTCAATTTAATTCATCACTCTTGTGTCCACGCCAATAATAATTATTATAATTAAGCAAGGGTGAATATAAGGAATGAAATGAGGGGAGGAGGTGTAAATCTTAAGGGAAAATGAATGATGTGAAGGAGGGGGGAGGGGGTGATTTGTAAAATATATACTAATGTTAGATATAGATGTAACTATTATTATTATTATTATTATTAAGGTTATTAAGGGATAAAATTAAGTTTTAGGTTTAAAGCAAAGAGGGGATGAAAAGATAAGGGAATGAGTAAATGAAAAGAGGGTGAAGGAGCCATGAAATTATAGGAGAATGAATGCGAGGGGTTGCTAATGGAGGTCGATATTGGAGCTAGGAAGAGCAGATTCTTGAGTGAAGGGATGATAGTTTATTGTTTTGTAGCTTGAAGGAGTAAGAGGATCCAATTTTTGCTGACTTACAGACCTCCATCGCTATTGAGGTTGTGAGGGTGCTTGATGATTTCAAGGGCCTCCCGAATTTTACGCTTGAACACCCTTTGTTGGAGGTTCTTAGGGTTTTCTTTGACATATTTCATCCTTTGTCTAATGGTCGTAAGGGGCTTGAAAGAGGTTCCAATATATTTTTTATTGAGAAACCTAGCGAGCTTGTATGTGAATCCTTGTATGTATGGTAGATATGGTTTAGCACCTTGCAGATCTTTAGAGTTATGGTTGTTTCTCAATCTGGCTTTCTGCATGGCCTTGATGATGTTTTGTTCTTGTAGCCTAAGTTTTTAAGAACCTTTCTTCAATATTCAAGTTTTTCTTTAGCATGATTGTCATCTGAAAAGAGTTTTAAGAACCCCCATCATTTCTGTCGGGTGGTGGTGTGAATCTGCATGCAAGTAATTATGAATGTGTGATCTCTTTCTGAACACCTTATGCCCAAGAAATCCTTCTTTATTTCTTATGAGGTGAATTTCTAGGAAGAAGATGTCGTTATTTTCTTCAATCTCCATTGTAAACTTGATATGTTTAGATATGTTGCTAAGGTGGTCTAGGAAGTTTCTTAACTATGTGTCCCCATGAGGCTAATTGACACTAGTGTCATCAATGAACTTGATCCAAAATTTGGGTTTCTTGTCACAAGATATTATTCTTGTCTCAAAGATACCTTCTAACTACTACTATATACTAATATCTTCCATAAATTTTTCAAAACTATTATAACATCAAAACATATTTGCAAAAAATTAGTAGAAAAAATAAAATTAAATTGTTCAACATAGCCTAGATTCTTAAAATATCTTCATTTTTTCAATGTTTTTTCCACTAAAGACTTGAGAATTTTCAATGAAAGAAATTTTGGAAAGGCTTCCCATAGATGAGGACCTTTAACATTGGTCATCCATTGGTCTAGTCCATAGAGCATCAAATTTGGGATGCATTGAAGGCTTCTCTTTGGCATATTTCCATAGCAAGATGAGTTTTCCTTTGAAGAAAGTTTTATCTAGAAAAATGAGTTTGCCTTTGAAGAAACATTTATCTATAGCTTCTCTTTTAAAATTGTTGGTAATTTATTTTTGTTTCTTCTAAATATTCCTAAAATCTTGTGCCCTTCGTTCTTCTAGCTAAACCAATTGATGAAGCCTTATTTGCATAAATGTGATACCCTCTTCATCTTTTACTTGAATGGTTGTGGTCACTCCATTAATTTCTAAATGTATAAGTATCCTTGCTTGTTTTCCATACACCAAAGTGAAATGGATATATTTTTTACCTATATTCCTCTTCGCTATGATCTCACTGACATATACGGCATTTAACATCCTATTATGCCAATTTCTCTAATTTACAATATTATTATTTTTAAATGTGTACCTTAAGTGAGGACATTGCCTTGTCCATAATAATTTGGTTGTTCATTAATATTCCTATTAAACTCTGTAATTTTGATGTAATAAATGTCAATAACTATCTGTAATGAATTTGTCTCCGACACCAATGTTTACAATAATATTTTCTTCCAGAAATTGTATAACATAATTTGAATAAATTGCATAACATACTTTGAATATATGTATGTTCGAAAATGAGCTCTCAAGTGCAATAGCCCTCCTCTTCTTTTCTAAAAATTTCTACTAGATATTTTAGTAAGGAATCTGTATGTTTAAAAACATGTGCGCCAATAGAATCCACTTTTAAAAATTCATTGGGCTAGAGCAAAATGTCACTGTCAAACTTCCACAAATCATTCTTCAACGTCTAATATGCTTTGTTGCTGTCAAACTTGGGAAAATCATTCTTCAACGTCTAATATGATTTTACCTTAACCGTTTTTCCATGAAAATGTAACATGCTACTGCAGATTCCACATTAGCTTCATTAAATTTTTAAACTCCTTTGTTAAAATTTCTGAATATTCCGAACACACAAGGAGAACACAGAGTCTCCTCTTACAACACAAAGATTCAATATGAAAATTTCGAATGTTGGACAGAGATTGCACACAACCTAAATCTCTTTCATTGACCAAAAAAAACTATTACAAAAACTTTTTCTTCCTCTATCAGAGGGATTACAGACGTCAAAAAAATGTATTGCTTAAAGAAAACTCTCCCTGTCTCAGAAAAACGCACTTACAGTGCTTTGTTTCCTTCACTGTGCTTTTTCTTGCCTGTGGGCCTTTTTTTTCATTACAAAGCAAAAACTAACACATGTAACAAGCCTACGGGCTTTTTCAGTCTATATATGGCACAGTGTTATAAAAATAAACAAATATAAAACAAAATATAAAAGGTTTAAAACGAAACCTTAATACACTGCCGGAACATAAACTTTAAACAAAATTCAATAGACCTTGTGGGCCCGGACTTCCAGATTTCAAACAAAAATGAACTGCGATGCATTATTTTCGCGTAACAAATTTCCCTTGCGTCAGTGAGCCCAAAACGAACATGAACGCATTCTAATTGGCCAGCTTCTGGGGCCCGCGGAATTAAAATCAAAACTGAACTAGATTCTATACAAAATTTGCGTAACACTTTGTGAATATGAAGTCATGCAGAAAATGGATGCAAAACGTTGCAATTGGTCGATGTGGCAGTGGGACCATATCGACGCATCAGCGCTTCGGTGAAACGGTGGAACAGAGCAATATATTTTGGCTTTGGCGATGAGCGATGAGCGATGGCTGCAATGGTGCGATGACGCAATGAGCGATGTGGGAACCACATCGCATCTGGGGAAGACATAAGCGGAGGGCGGAATGACTGGAGGCTTTCGATTGCGATGGTGGTGGGGACAACATCGCACTGGTGACATCGGTGGAAACATTGTGGTGGCATATGGCTCTTTTCCCATTGCGATATGAAATGTGCGATATCGCAACATCGCATCGCGGGGGACTTCACATCAACAAGACACGCAAATAAGACATTGCGATGGGTGATGAATGTGGGGAACACTATGATGTGGCCCATTCAAAAATTAAAAGACTTGGCACGTTGAACAAAAAACTCTTTTGTTTGGTTGGTGAGGGCTTAAAAGCCCGATAAGACTGTTCTTAATAGAAACTTTGCTGTTGCGTGGTTGAACCACGAAAGTCTTCAATTTCTCTGCAAAAGACAACTGTGGCCATAACAAAATTAATTTCATCTTTGCAATGGAGGTTGCTGCCCATAAAATTAAATTCTTCCTTACTGCTTTCTCCATTCCTTTGTTAAATTCACAGAAATGTACACTTCCCCTGTTTGTACTCTTATTTCTACCTGCACGGGGTACACAGGTGACTTTAGTATTTCCAACACTCCCCCTTAAATTCAGTTGCTGGGTTATCAGTCATACCCAAGCATTTTCTTGAATATTCAAAACTCTTTTGCCCCAATGGCTTTGTCAGAATGTCTGCAAACTGCTCCTCTGTTCTTCAATGTTGTAAAACAATTTCTCCTTTGTTCACCAATTCCTTGATATAGTGAAACTTTGCATCTATGTGCTTTGTTGTTTTATGAAACATATAATTCTTTGATAATGCAATAGTTGAGGTATTGTCACAATAAATCATTGTTCCCTTTACCTATTTTTGACACAAATTCCTCAACATTCTTCTCATTCAAACTGCTTGACACGTTGTTACTATAGCTGCTACATACTCTTCCTCTGCTGTAGATAATGCTACAATAGGATGTTTCTTAGAAGCCCATGAAATGGCTCCTGAACCCATATGAAAAACATAACCAAAAGTATTTTTCCAGTCATCAATACTTCCAGCCCAACCACTGTCAGTATAGCCAATTAATTCTGAATTTTCTGATGTAGTATACAAAATACCATACCTTTTAGTTCCTTTTACATACCTCAAAATTCTCTTTGCTTCTTGCCAATGTGCTTCTTTTGGTCTCTCCATAAATCTGGAAATCAAGCTAATTGCATGCATAATATCAAACCTAGTTGCAGTCAAATACATGAGGCTGCCAACTATGCTCTTATACAAGCTTGGATTAAAATCCTTGCTATTGTCATCTTTACTCATTTTCAATCCCATTATTGTGGGAGTAACTGCTGCCTTGCACTCCTGCATATTAAATCTTTCTAAAAATTCATTAACATACTTTGCTTGTGAGATAAAAATCCCATTTTAATTTTTCTCTACTTCTATTCCTAAGAAGTATCTCAACAATCCCACATCAGTCATTTCAAATTCATCCTTCATGACTGTTTTAAAATTTTCAATGAGGTAATTATCATTACCTGTGAATATCACATCATCAGCATATAAAACAACAATGAGTATCTTACCATCTTTTTCTTTGATGTATAATGTGGTTTCACCTTCACATTTTTCAAACCCATTTTCCAATAGATAGGAATCTATCCTACTGTACCATGCTCTTGGTGCTTGCTTTAGCCCATAAAGAGTTTTCTTCAATCTGAAAAATTTGTGCTCTTGGCCCTTTTTCTCATAGCCTAGAGGTTGTTCAACATAAACATCTTCCATTAAAACTCCATTTAAAAATGTTGATTTTACATCCATTTGGTAAACCTTCCATTTGTTTTGTGTTGCTATGGACAACACTACTCTCATTGTTTCCATTCTTGCAACTGGTGCAAAATTTTCCTCATAATCTCTTCTATGTTGTTGCTTATATCCTTTAACAACAAGTCTGGCATTATGCCTTTCTATCTTACCTTCAGCATTACTTTTGGTCTTGCAGACCCATTTAACTCCAATGACTTCTTTCCCTTTTGGGAGATCAACTAATTCCCATGTTTTATTCTTTTCTATTGCATTAATTTCTTCATCCATGTCTTCTATCCATTTTATATATTTTATTGCTTCCTCAAAATGAATAGGATCATCAACATGATAATACAAAGCAAATAAGGAGTTCATACCTTCATTAGCTACTTCTTGCTCATATATTTCATTTAAATTTCTAAATTTGGTTCCTCTTTCATTTGGTGTAGCTGTGCTTGAAGAAGCACTCAAATATGCTCCATGTGGTGTGCTTGGAGAAGCACTCTCATTTCTTCCCAAGGGTGTTCTTACTCCTGCTTGAGGTGTCCCTTTCTATCCTTGTGTTGGTGGAGGTAGTGCTTCCGATGAGGTGTTCCTTTCAGCCACATTTTCCTCATCTTCATCATGAGACAAACAAATTTTAACATTGACTGTTTTCTCAATGCTTCCATCCCATTCTTCTTATTCAATGAATTGCACATCTCTTCTTATCAAAAATTTATTTGTGGATGGGTTATATAATCTATATCCCTTAGAATCTTCACAATATCCAAGGAAGATGCACTTCTCCCCCTTACTATCCAACTTCTTCCACAACTATTCTAGAATGTGTGCATAAGCCATACACCCAAAACTTTCATGTGGGTGACTCCTTGTTTTCTACCACTCCATGCTTCTTCTGGAACTCTATTCATTACAGCTTTTGTTGGGCATTTATTTAAGATATACACTGCACAATTTGTTTCTTCTGCCCAATACTCATTTGGCAATTATTTTGCCTTCATCATAGTTCTCACCATTTCCATTATGGTTTGATTCTTCCTTTCAGCAACTCCATTTTTCTGCGGTGTGTATCGAGTTGTAAACTATTTGTGTATGCCATTTTCTCTGCAAAAACACAGGAATTATTTTGAGATGTACTCACCTCCTCTATTAGTTCTAAGAACTTTGATATGCTTCCCACTCTATTTCTCTGTTAGAGATTTAAAGTGGCAAAAAATTTCAAACATTTCACTTTTATATTTCAGAAAATAAACCCATACTTTCCTTGTGAAATCATCAATGAAGGTTAGCATGTAATTGCTGCCTGAAACTGATGTTGTTTGCAACGGCCCACATAGATCTGAATGGATAATTTCTAAGGGTGATTTCGCTCTTATGCTCTTTCCTGATGGAAAGTTTTATCTGTGTTGTTTTCCCAAGATGCAGCCTTCATATAGGTTGTCTGGTTTCTCAATCAATGGCAGTCCTCTTACCATTCCTTTTCTCAGCATCAAATTCAGACCTCCGAAATAGAGATGTCCAAATCTCAAGTGCCATAACCAATTCTCATATTTCACTTCCTTCTGAAAGACTTCTTGAGTTACAGCTGCTACATTATTTCCTTTTCCCTTCAAGTCAGTATTGAGCTTGAGTGGAAACATTCTATTGTTGGTCATTTGTATTTCAGCAATAATCTTCTTGCTTTGAGGTATATCCATTATTGTGCACACATCATTCTTAAAGAATACATTGTAACCTTTTCTTATGACGTGCCCGACACTCAAAATATTACACTTCAAGCTAGGAACATAGTATAAATCGGGCACAAATTTTTGCTCTCCATTTCTCACACAGATACTAACTCTGCCTTTTCCCTTGACAGATATCTTAGTATTAGTTGCAGTGGTTACTTCAGATTTTACTTCTTCATCAAGATTGGGAAGCATTGCTATGTTTCTAGTCATGTGATTACTGCAGCCTGAATCTAAGAACCATACATCATCTCGTCTATCCTGTGCTACATTACATGTTAACAACACATTCTTTGGGTTCTTTTCTTCTCTTGCTACATTAGCATTCTGCCTATTATTCATTTCATTTTTCTTTTTCCTACACTCATTGGCATAGTGCCCATATTTCTTGAAATAAAGACATTGGACATTGGATTTGTCATACCTTTGTCCATGAGCATGTTGGTGTCCACCTTGCTGGCTACTTCTTTGGCCTTCGTTGTGATTCTGATTGTTGCTCCTTCATGAGTATGTCAGGGGTTGTTTCTTCCTCCTCTGTTTTGGCTTCTGCCTCTTCCTCTTCCTCTGCCTTGACTTCTTCCTCTTCCAAAAGGCATCTGGGTCTTGAAGGCATGCTCTAGAGATGAGTTTACAGATCTTCCCAGTCTCTGTTCATGAGTCATCAATGATGCATGAAGTTCATCTATTGTGAACTTTGAGAGATCTTTAGTCTCTTCTATGGTGGTAACAATAATATCAAACCGTGAGGGTAAACTCCTCAACATTTTCTCCATTATCCTTCTTTCTTAAAGTGTTTTTTCATGGGACCTTATCTGTGTGACCATCCCAATCACATGTGTGAAGAATGAGTCTATGTTATTAGAATCTTTCATACAGAGAGTTTCAAAATCTCTCCTCAAAATTTGTAGTTTTACTGTCTTCACTTTCTCCATACCTTGATAGGTTATCTTAAGAGTTTCCCATGCATCCTTAGATCTCTTAGCTGCTGCTATCCTTCGAAACACACTCTCATGTACTGCTTGATAGAGATAGAAGAGGGCTTTAGAGTCCTCCTTCCTATTTCTCTTTAATAAATCCTTCTCTGCTTGCGTTAAGGCATTAAAGGCCTGCTCATCAACTGGTTCTTCAAAACCATCTTATACAAATTCCCATAAGTCCTGGGAGGAAAATAGGGCTCTCATGGTAATGGTCAAATAATCATAGTTCTTCCCATTAAATTTGGGAAGATGAAAATTTTCAATACTCATACTAGTGCTTGGTCCAGCCATTTCTTATAAACTGAACTCTGAACTCAACTTGACTATGCTTTTAATAAACAAATTGTCTTTCCTTCTTTAAAGGACAAAAATCTGTTTCTGAGGACTATTCTTTTAAACAAAACAACAACTCTATTTTTTTTGAGAAATACCTAGACTTAATCTTTTGTTGAGCCTTCACGCTGCTGGAGAAGTGCTGCAACAAATCTTCCTTCTTCCTTCAACTTCTTTGACACCTTCAAAGAGCGTGGATAAGCTCTAATACCATGTTGGAATTTCTGAATATTCCGAACACACAAGGAGAACACAAAGTCTCCTCTTACAACACAAAGATTCAATATGAAAATTTCGAATGTTGGACAGAGATTTCACAGAACCTGAATCTATTTCATTAACCAAAAAAAAACTATTACAAAAACTTGTTCTTCCTCTATCAGAGGGATTACAGACGACTACAAAATGTAGTGCTTAAAGAAAACTCTCTCTGTCTCAGAAAAACGCACTTACAGTGCTTTGTTTCCTTCACTGTGATTTTTCTTGCCTGCGGGCCTTTTTTTCATTACACAGCAAAAAATAACACATGTAAGGAGCCTATGGGTTTTTTCACTTTATATATGGTGCAGTGTTATAGAAAATATATATATATAAAACAAAATACAAAAGGTTTAAAAAGAAACCTTAATACACTGCCGGAACATAAACTTTAAACAAAATTCAATAGACCTTGTGGGCCTGGACTTCCGGACTTCAAACAAAAATGAACTGTGATGCATTCTTTTCATGTAACAAATTTCCCTTGCATCAGCAAGCCCAAAACGAACGTGAATGCATTCTGATTGGCCAGCTGCTAGGGTCCGTAGAATTCAAATCAAAATTGAACTAGATTCTATAAAAAATTCGCGTTACACTTTGTGAAGATGATGTCATGCAGAAAATGGGCGCGAAATGCTGCAATTGGTCCATGTGGCAGTGGGACCATATCGGTGCATTGGCACTTCGGCGAAACGGCGGAACAGAGGAATAGATTTTGGCTTTGGCGATGAGTGATGAGCGATGGATGTGATGGTGCAATGACACGATGAGCGATGTGGGAACCACATCGCATTGGCGCATCGGCATCGGTGGAAGACATAAGCAGAGGGCGGAACGACTAGAGGTTTGCAGTTGCGATGAGCAATTGCGATGGTGGTGGGTACCTCATCGCATCGGCGATATCGGCGGAAACATTGTGGTGGCATATGGCTCTTTTCCCATTGTGATATGCGATGTGCGATATCGCAACATGGCATTGCGGCAGACTTCACATCAATAAGACAAGGAAATAGGACATTGCGATGGGCGATGAATGTGGGGACCACTATGACGTGGCCCATTCAAAAATTAAAAGACTTGGCGCGCTGAACAAAAAACTCTTTTTTTTGGTTGGTGAGGGTTTAAAATCCCGATCTGATTGTTCTTAATAGAAACTTTGTTGTTGCGTGGTTGAACCACGAAAGTCTTCAATTTCTCTGCAAAAGACGGATGCAGCCATAACAACATTAATTTGATCTCTACAATGGATGTTGCTGCCCATAAACTTAATTTCTTCCTTACTACTTTCTCCATCTCTTTATTAAATGCACAGAAATGTACACTTCCCCTGTTTGTACTCTGCTTTCTACCTACACGGGTACACATTTGACTTTAATATTTTCAACATCCTTGACAGAGTGATCAGCATTTATTCTGAAATCAAATGTGAAAGCAGCGTATTAGTGTTTCGTGGGGACCTTTTCAACGCTGCTAAAGTTGTTAATGCAGGCTAGTTCAAACCATCTAATCTATTCTTAACATCTTGTGAGGAATTGATAATAAAATTGAGAACCGTGTAAGTATCTTTGAGTAGACTTTAACAACGGTCGTCAATAAAAAAAAATAATACATTATGTAAACATGTGAAAGCAGCGTATTAGTGTTTCGTGAGAACCTTTTCAACGCTGCAAAAGTTGTTATTGCAGGCAACTAGTTCAAACCAATCAACCTTTTCTTGACCTCTTGTCCATAATTTATAATAAAATTGATAGCGGTGTAAGTATCTTTGAGTAGAATTTTACAACTGTTATCGATAAAAAAAAATGATACATGATAGTTATTAAAATTTATTCAGAAATTAGATGTGAAAGAAGCGTATTAGTCTTTCGTGGGGACCTTTCAACGCTGGGAAAGGTGTTAGTTCACGCTACTAGTACAAACCATCAAATATTTTCTTAACGTCTTCTCCTGAATTTATAATAAATTTGAGAGCCGTGTAAGTATGGTTGAGTAGACTTTTACAATGGTTATCAGTAAAAAATAAAAAAATTGCATCATGTATTAACCTAATTTTCATTTACGTCGTATGAACACTACTACAGATAAGGTCAACCGACAGTGTAACACAAAAGGGTTTGAAGATATTATTTGGGTAAATTCTCCACCAAAAAAAACCTTGTGTATGGCACTATTTTTGTAAAATTTATAATGATACAACCTTTATTTTTAACTTAATAAAAAATAAATCAATGAAGCTAGTTCAATTTCACACCTTTGTACCATCATCTGAACAAGATCATATTTCACTAGTCAACAATTTTGTTCTAGATTATAGTCAAAACCATGATAAGTCACAAAACATAAGTTCAAATTAAGTGTGTCTTTGAGTGTCTCAAATTATTATTTTAAAAAATTATCTATATGAAGACAATATATAACAATTTAGGGTTTGTCTTTAGAGACACAATAGTTGGGAATAAAGACATATTGTCTTTATAGAGACTATGTTATATTGATTAATTCATGCTATGGAAGAGTAGAATAGAACGAAAAGAAAAGAATGTGCTCTTCCATTGAGCTAGCACCCTTTAAAGAATTATGTTAAGACTTATGACAATACTTAACAATAGGCATTTATTTTTAAACAATTGTCCAAATAAAATGACATAATCTTTGTAAAAACTATAATGATACAATCCTTATTTTTAACTGAATAAAAAATAAATCATGGAATTAGCTCATTTTCACACCCTTGTAGCATGACCTACACAACAAGATCATATTTCAACATTCAACAATTTTGTTCTAGACGATACACAAAACCATGATAAGTCATAAAACACGAGTGCAAAAGTCAGTCCTTCTACAATAAACTCTAAGAAAAAATATCTTTTGCAAAATTTCATTAAATAAATGAAAACACTATCCTTTGTAGTTGTTGGAACAACAACCTAAGAACCTATCCCGTAATATTGCATCATTTTTTATCTTTAAAGTTTTTTGATGAAATCTTTTCTTTCCTTAATTTCTACTTCAATAAGCTCAAATTGCATAACCAATCACATCACTCTCTATCAACTAAATTTCAATTAGGTCCAAACTTCTATGTTATAAAAAAACTAGAGGAGCACATTGTCTCTTTTATAAAAGAAGAGAAGAGAAGGGTTACATTGAAACTAAACATGCAAGTAATGTGCCCCAATTTATAGTGTCAAAAGCTAACCATAATGAACTTAACGGAGTGGTCCCTCATGCATGGTTAAGCATGCATTGAATAGAATGATAACTAGAATTCACCGAGTATATGGATTCATCAGCCTAAGACACCTAGGGATCTCAGCCCTCATTGAAAACCCCCTGATGTAATGTGCCATTCCTAACTTAGGACTTGTACTACCTCAAAATACTGCAAACAAGGTCTATCATAAGATCATGGATGAATTGAACTAGATATGTTGGGTATGTGCTTTGTTCAAGGAGAGTAACTCCCAAGCAATAGGTAAACTATAACAACTCTATTTAAAGTCACAATTGAAAAAGGGTGTGTTGCAGAATCACAGATGAACTAAACTGGACCTGCTAGGTACATGTTCCAGTGAAGGAGAATAATTACTAAGCAACATGTAAAATATATCTACTCTATTTCAAGTCATAATTGAAAATGTGTCTACAAAAATGGACAATCCAAAAATAGAGAGCACATATGAGATGTGAGGTTGCCTTAAATTTATGCAAGTCACCACATTTATGAGAGGGATTACCTTGAATGACTAGTATTTACACCATTAAATTTAACCATTTTTCACACACAATCATAGTAAATAGAAAAAATCAAAACAGTAATAGCGGGTCAAATATCCTCTCCTACAGTAGTCACCCTCATTTATTACTCCAGTTAAGTAAGTTTAGATGGTGTCAAAATTATAGAAAAATAAATTCAACATTATCTCCATCATCAGTGATATCAACAATGTCGACACTAATGAAAAAATAAGATACACTGTCATTTGTTATACCCATAGGAAAAATATTAGAAACCACCAGGGTAGTGATTTGCAGAATATGGACTAATAACGAACACTAAATGCTAAGACTTATAACTTAACATTGAACTAGATTATGCACGATATCCAACCAAAATAACTTATTATATTTGTTCTTTTCAATAGACTGAATAGTGCTCTTTTTCAAGTCACATGTTGTTATGTAACAGGATTGTGAATCCACTAGTAAGAGAGAGCATATGAGAGGTAATTTTTGTATGAAATTAATGAAGGCCACCCTATTTATGATAGAGACATCTTGACATAAATATGATTTATATTCATCCCTCTAGTAGTCTCCATCATTATCACTATTGCAATTTGAGTGTGTATGATGTCCATATACAAACCACTCAATTCCACGAACCTTATTGTTGGTTTTCAATTCCTTGTAGGTTATTTCTATCCATTCTACATTTTTTCTTGAGAGATTTATGAGTTAAAATATTTATTTATGATATATGATGCATTGATGACGAAACTTATTCACTACAAGTTTTAGGGTTCTTTATGCATAGCACTTAATACTCAATCTTAGAAGTGATGATTGAAAAACATATTATAAATTCCCATGTTACATAGCCTCAAGTTAATGGTAGAGATATTTCAATTGTGTAAAGTGTAATTAAATTCTTCAATTTACCTTATGTTTGTCAATGTTATGAAACTAACTCACAAAATAGAAGAAAAGATAGATCAAGGACATAGAAATCAACATCTTTGAGTGGGAAACCTCCATTACATTACAAAAATGAACAATTTTTTGATGATACAAATGAAAAAACCTCCTTTCTATATATAGGAGTCTAATGGGTCACAATATAATCCTAGCCAAAATAACAATAACAATGTAAGGGCACAAAAATATCAATAGTGGGCTTCTATGGGGCACAATAATAACAATATGGGGACTACATGGGCACAATAATAACAATATAGGGATTACTGTTGGGTATGGAGCCTGATTATCTTCTTACTTTTTATCACAACATTGGACCCCTGTACCTTAAAAGGGGCGGCAACTCCGCCCGAAATTTAATCGCTGCCGTGGGGGGTCCAGGGGGGCCGCAGTGCTTTTCGGAGCCCCCCCCTGGCGGGGGTTCGGGGGCAGCGCCCCCGAAGCTAAAAATAGATGTAAAATTTCCTTGTAAAGGTATAGTAATTTCTAGTCAATCTGGGCCATTCATTAGGAAAATGATCTAATGGTAGAAGTTATGTTTAGATTAGGGTTTTTTGCCCTAGAAGGCAACCCCCTTGTATATATGGGGGCATTATATTACGGCTGTGTATCATGAGTGTATTCTCGGAGCGAGAAACAGAGAGGGAGACTGTGAGAGAGAACAGAGGATATTACAGCGGATCTGCTGTAGGTTTTGTCTCTTCATTTTGTTGGATAATATAAAGGAAGGACTGGCTGTTCGGGGTGGACGTAGCCCAAACTGGGTGAACCACGTATATCTGTGTCTCTCTGGTTTTATGTGTTTTGCGTGCTTGTATTTTCCGCATATTTTATGTGTTTCATTTCTCTGTAATATTTGATTTTCTAACAATTACATGGGCACAATAATAACAATATGGGGACTACATGGGCACAATAATAATAATATGCTGACTACATGGGCACAATAATAACAATAAGGGGGTTACACTAAAAATAACAATAAGGGGATACACTAGTATTATAGGGACCTAGCATGCCCCTCTCCTTCAAAAAAGTGTTATCCTCAATGCTTGAGTAGTTTTGAATGCTTCTATATAAAATTCTCATCCTCCCATGTCGAATCTTCAGTAGGTAAATTTTTCCACTTGATGAGATACTATGAAATTGATCGATTTCGTAGCTGTCGATTTCTTGTTTCATTGACTGCTTTAGGTTCCAATATTATTTTTCCTTCTTCGTCAAGTTCTGGAAATATTTTTTGAACTAGGATCTTGTCGCCTATAACCTTCTTTAAGCAATAAACATGGGAAACTAGGTGCACTTGGGAAGATGCAAGAAGATCCAATTTGTATTCCATAGTACCAATATTTTGCAAAAAAATATAAGGACCATAGTCCTTTGGCGATAATTTATTATCCTTCTTAGATTACATGAGGGAAATTTTTTTGTATGGTTGTAGACATAAAAATATGCAGTCTCCTACATCAAAAATTCTCACAGTGCAATGTTGATCTAATAGTTGTTTCATTCGATTTTGTGCCAAATTTAGGTTATCCTTTAAGAGTTGGAGAACTTGTCATTGATGCTCGATGTGATCTTCCATTGCTTAAACCTTATAATTTTCTCTAAAAGATGATGTGATGGAAAGTGGATAATATCCATAAAGTCCCACAAATGGGGTCATTTTTTTCTACATTATGGAAGGAAGTGTTATATCACCATTCAATGTAGGCAACCAGTTGACCCATTGTGTTTGCTTATCAGATACAAAGAAACGAAGATATCCTTCCAACATTTCTTCACTATCTCATTTTTCACATCATATAGAGGATGATAAGATGAGCTTTGAGCTAATTAAGTACCCAAACAAGAAAATAATTCCATCCAAAAATTTCTAGTGAAAATGGGATCTCTATCGCTTGCAATAATCTTTGGGTTTCCATGTAGATTTTGAATTGTTTCCATAAATGCAGAAGCAACTATACTTTCTTTAAATGGATGAGATAATGCACAAAAGTTTGTATACTTGGTAAGTGTATCAACTACCACCATGATGACACTCTTTCCTTTGGACTTGGGTAAACTTGTGATAAAATCCATTGAATCCTCCCCCCAGCGTTGTCTTGGAATGGCTAAAGGTTGTAAAAGACATGGGGTCTTAATTTTCCCAACTTTATTTTGTTTGAAAAACAAACATTCTACTAAAAACTTTTCGATATCAGATTTAAGGCCATCCCAAAAAAAATCCTTCTTGACCCTATAGTAAGTTCTTAAAAAAGCCTGAGTGCCCTCCTATGGGAGAGGTGTTCAATTCCAAAAGAATATTTTGTTTCAGTTGGTAATTCTTACAAATATATAAGATATCTTTGTACCATAATGAATCATTTTTCCAGCTAAATGTTTCAGATGCTCTACAATCTTACTAGAAATTTTAAATGAGTGTCCACACGTCTTCATCATTCTTCCATTCATCCATTCCTTCACTTATCCACTAAGGTTGGATAATAGAAATGGCACAATGCAATGCTTCTACATCCTCATCCTTTCTTGAGAGTGCATCTCCAACACCATTTTGATTCCATTTTTTGTAGATGATTTCAAATTCATAACCCAACATCTTTGTGACCCATTTTTGTTTCTCTTCCTAAGATGATATTTGTTCCAAAAATTATTTTAAGACTATCATGATCTGTTTTTACCTTGAAGTGTCTTGTTTTTAGGTAAGGTCTCCATTGGTTTAGTGCATGTAGTATTGCCAACATTTCCTTCTCATAAATTGGTTTATCTAAATACTTTCCTTCTATTGGATTTCTTTCAAAAGTAATGTGTCTTCCTTCTTGCATTAAAACTGCACCAATTCCATTTCACGAGGCATCACATTCCATAATTAAAGTTTTTGTGAATTCTGGCATATCTAAGATTGATGCTTGTCACATTTTCTCTTTAAGATGTTCAAAGGTCTTTGTTTCTTATCGAGTCCAATAAAATGCATCTTTCTTCAGTAATGATGTTAGAGGTGCCAATATTGTCCCATATTTCTTAACAAACTTGCGACAATACCGTGTTAACCCCATAAATCCTTGAAGATGCTTTACGGTTGTAGGGATTTTCCATTCATTAATGGATTTAAGTTTATTAGGGTCTATCTTAACACCCTCATGAGATATGATATGACCCAAATATTCCACCTCCTGTACTCCAAAGAAAAATTTGGAGGTTTTTTCATATATTTTTTTCTCCTCCAATAGTTTGATCACCCTCTCAATAGTTGAACATGATCCTTCCAAAAATGGTTGTAGATTAGTATATCATCCAAAAATAGAAACAAAAATTTTCTATGGAAGGGTATGAAATGGAATTCGTAAAACCTTGAAATGTGGAAGGTGCATTAGTAATGCCAAAAGGCATGACCAAAAATTCATAATGACCCTCATGAGTTTTGAATTTTTTTTTGAAATTTCTTCAGTCTTCATGCTAATTTGATGATATCCAGAATGAAGAGCCATCCTGGTGAAGTAAATTGCTCCATGTAATTCATCCAATAACTCATGAATGACGGGGATGGGAAATTTATCTAATCCGGACTCATACGCCATGATCCATCATTCTTGTGCACCAATACTACTGGAGTAGAGAATGAAATTTCACTAGGTTGAATTATACTAGCCTCTAGCATTTCTCCAACCATGCGTTCAGTCTCACTCTTTTGAGCATAAGGATATTTTTAAGGCTTGATGTTTGGAGTAACACTTCATCGAATCAAATGAATAACATGATCATGATCACGAAGAGGTGGGAGTACTTTGGGAGTCTCAAACACATTGAAATTATTTTCCAATACTTTTTGGAGGTCTAAAGAAATAGATAATTTTGATGTTTGAATCTCTACTGAGCATAATTGTGCAATTATACCTCGTGGTTATTTCTTCAGAGTGTTTTTTATGACATTAGAAATTATTATATTTCCCGGATTCCTTGTGATACCCTATAATTCAAGTTCCTTTCCTTCCAAAAATTTCTTGAAAAATAAAAGCTAATGTCCCCAAAGATTGCAATCATTTTTTTCCTAGTACAACATCAGCACCACCCATTGGAATGGAGAGAATTTGACTATTCAATACATATTCTCCCATGATTAGCTTGATTTTATGCCACTTTCTAGAGTAATTTATATTTCCTTCATTTGCAACCATCACTTGACACTTTGGTGCTAGGTATAAGAATAAATTTAGTTCCTTGGCTACCTTACAATGAATAAATTTATGGGTACTACCCGAATCAATCAACAATATTAGATTTTTCTTCTTGATATTTCCTTCTATCTTGAGAGTTTGAGGAGTGGTAATTCCTGCCAATGCGTTAGAAGATATAGTCAGATTCATTTCTTATTCCTCTTCTTTTGAAGTTTCTTTTTCCTATTCTTCCTCCTCTTCACAATCTATGTAAAATAAGTTCTTCTTAGCAGACTTATTACCTTTAGCGTATTTTATATCACAACTATAGAAAATTCCTTTTTATATTTTTTCTTCCAATTGTTGTGGTGTCAACCTTGTAGGTTGTGGAAGTCTATGAGTAGAAACACTTCCATCTTTATAGTTGTGAGTGGCAGGATTCCTTGTCGCCATAATTTTTCTTTCAATTTTTATTGCCAACCTGAATGCCTTCTCCAAGGAATTAGGTTCCAAGAGGAGAACCTCATGTTTGATCTTATGCTTATAATTACCTTTGAATACATCAATCACATGCTCCTCTGGAATACCCTTTACCATTTTATTCAATTTTTAAAATTCCTCAATGTGCTCCACCATTGAAACATTTTTTTTGAGATTTATCAATTGACTAAAGAAGGTGTTGCTCTTTGTATCCTCATAAGTTTCTATCATTTCCTCTGCAAAAATTGACCAAGTGACAATTTTTTTATGAGAGAAAAGCCATAGCTACCATACAAATGGATTGGGTTCTAAATATAAAGTTGTAATGTGTACCTTTTTCATTTTTTTCACATTATGGAGATCAAATTATTGCTCCATTTGTAGTATCCATGTTACGAGATCCTTTCCATCAAACTTCCTCATATCGATCTTTGGAATATGGTGGGTCTTAAATCCAATATTAGAGTCTATTAAATCATGATTAACATTTCTTTTGTTCTCATCAAGAGCTTCATATACTACCTTTTCACAATTAGGAATCATTTCTTGTAGCAACTTTCTCAAACCTTCCTTCAAACCTTCCATGTTTGCTTTTAGATCATTATTTATGTCTTCCATGTTGTCTTTCATTTTTTCTTCTATACCATCAATATTATATTCAATTATATCCATATTAGCTTCAATTACATTCATATTAGATTCCATGTATTTCTTAAAACCATCCATTTTAGCTTCCATTTCATTTTTTGTTACTTTTTGCAAGAGCAAAATTTGTTGCACTTGGTCTCGTAATTTTGCTATATCATGTTGCACTTATTCATCTTCATGCATTATAGTTGAGATTTATAAGGGCTTAATGGGTGTGGAATTATGTTTAGGAGTCATTATAGAACCCAAAATTGATAAGAATACTTCAATATGCCCTTGGAAACCCTTCAAATTTATTTTTTAAACAAATTTTATGCAAATATTTTTTCAACACATATTTTTTTGGTGTTGAGGAGCTATATATTTAACCTTATGTATCTTTATGATTTTATATCCCCAAGATTTGAAATTTGGTCCTGTAGTATCCCTCTGAGTCTTCTTTCCAATGCCATAGGTCAAACCTGATTTGAAATCTTATAGACAAAGTTATGGGCATTCTCCCACAATGACAGAATTATGGATTGGTTCAATAGAGTGAACTTGTACGATGTGCAATGTGTCACTATTTCATCCTTTAGATTTGAAATATAAACACAAGAAGCTACAGTCTATGAAATTTCATCCACTTTTTATAGAATTCCAATACAATGTCCGAAACTAAAGTTATGACGATTTTCCCTCATCCACCTATTTGAGATGAAATTATGGAGCCTACAAAAACCATAACTTTCTCAGATCATATCTTGGAAAATATATAGACATAAGATCTAAAATTTTTACACGAATTTCCTCGGGATTTTTTATCAAATATGTTTTTTTTCATATTTTGACCCTTCATATAACAAAAGCTATAACGAGCATGTCAACATGACCTATTTGTTGCAGCAAAACCCTAGAATCCAAAGCTTTCATACCAAATTTTATGAAACCAGCTCAAAAAATAGAATAAAAAATAGATCAACGGCCTAGAAGTCAACCTCTTCGAGGGGGAAACCTCCTTTAAATTACATAAATGAGCAATTCTTGGACGATACAAATGAAAAAACCTCCTTTTGATATATAGGAGTCTAATGGGTCATAATATAATCCTAGAGAACATAACAATAAAAATATAAGGCCACAATAATAACAATAGTGTGATTATATGGGGTACAATAATAAAAATATGGGGAATACATGGGCACAATAATAAAAATAAGGGAGATATACTAACAATTACAATAAGGGTATACACTAGTATTATAGGGACCTAACAATCAAGGAGAGTCAAGGAGGAAGGGATTATACTTATTTTTTCTTATCTCAATTCAAGGAAGTAAATGTTATACCCATTTTACCTCAACTCAACTCAATAAGGAAACCATTGTATCCATTTTTCCTTTCCTTGAGTCAAGGAGGAAGGTTCTATAATTATTTTTTGTGGTCAATGTTGAGTTGAATACACCCTTAGCATGGGCCTATTATGTTAATGTAGATAAAAGAGATAGAAAGAGGATGGAAATTTCTTAGAAAATCTATGTTGAACCCCTAGAAGGAATGTAGATAGATTGAGGAATTATATAGTTGAGAAGGGGATCCTATTCCTTGGGTTGTGTATACTAGAGGGGAATAGAGCTAGATGGTTGCAACTATTTTAGGAGGGAAATACTAACACATAAACATTTTTTCCAATCTATGTTGAATGCCTAGAAGGAATGAAAAAAACCTTAGAAACTGTGTGGTATAGAAGAGGATCCCAATCCTAGGGTAGTTGAGTGTTTGGAATTATTACTAGAGGTAAATACTACAATATTATTAGGAAATGAGTTCTACGTTAGGAATGTAGCTAGTGGTTTAGTTGTTTTTTCCACTGAGATGATCAAAAACTACCTTGCTATAATGTGAGGCTATTACAATAAATACAAAGAATTGATTACAGTGTTAGTCCAATAACATAAATACCATTAAAATGTATAGAAAAAAAGGGAAGAAATGAATGTATACCATGAAAGATAATTATATCCATATACCATTGCAAAGAAAAATGTTGTTACAACATGGAGAATGAGTGAGTGTAGGTGGACTTCCCCTTCCTCCTTGGGAGAGTTGTTTTATGTTACTTTGAAGTTATTCCCTTTTTTCTAGCAATGAAGTGTGATTTATCTCCTCACAGGAAGAGGTGAAGCAGAAGCTAGTGGCTATGGATGCTCTAACTGATCACTCGAGACTATTAGAGGTTCAAAAATAATTCAAATAACATAACCTAGATTTGTCTTCTCTCCTTCAAATGTTATCCCATGAGCTATGTTGGTCTCCATCATTAGGTATAATTGGAGGGGTTAATTGTCACCTTTTTAGCCTTATAAAATCTTTTTCTCACATTTGATTATATTATGGTCATATGTTGCTAGTGCAAATGGTGATTAAGGATTTTCATACTTCAAATACCTAGTATGGTTTAAATGTAGGATAATACCGAATATATTCCACTTTTGTTGAATATTTTGAAATCAAATCTCAGAGTAGACAACAAGGAGAGATTCTAGGAGGTTTGTCCACCTCCTTAACTCCCAAAGGCAGCCAAGCAAGTGGGAGATCAAGTGCACCAAAGCTCCACTTATCTTGCAGTCAAAGGGGACACATCACCTACTTTTTATGGAGACATTGGTAGCTACCATTTAGGTTAAATAGGGTAGAGCAAGAGCTCATTAGGATTCGAATTTTGGAGGAAGCTATTACACTCTTAGCTCTTGTGATAGTTTTTTTAAACTTTCATGACTATGTAATGAGACTATTTTCTTCAATAAGATGACTATTCAGATTTTCCTTCACTGATTTAGTTTCAGAGGGCTAGGCTTGTGGGATAGGGCCAATCCATTGGCCTTAGTCTCTTTTGAGTAGCCATGCTTATTTTTATGCCATTGTAGATATTTTGTTTTATAAGTTTTAGCTATTTTGTTTACATTTCAATTTATTGTTTTTAGTTTTCTTCTATTTTATATTTTCTCTAGTTAGGATTGCACAGATTTTGGTAGAGTAGCATATAAACTCATAAAGTTTTGTGTCAAAGCCTCGCTTTCTCATTTCTTTCATTGGAGCTTGAGGAGCGAAAATCTTCACCACAGGCCCAAGTTTTCTCTTTAGTTTATAATTTCTTGGAAAGAATAGATAGGTTGATGTAGTGTCATGAAAATGTGGAGAATATTGAGTCACATTTATTTTTGAATTCTTTAGTATTTTTTCTTGTCAAATTCAACACATCTTTTCCATCTTCTTCATCATAGATTTGTCCATTTTTGTTGCATGAACAGGTAGTTTTATTGTAGGTTCATGTTACACTGAAAATTGTCATCCTGACATTCTGCTATGTGTATGAGCTCTTTATTACTCATACTTCCTCCTTTGCAAGCCTAACATATCAATTCCTCATGTCAAGCCTTGAAAATCAGAGAAAAGCTCCTAAAAATCTCCTTAACTTTGGTGTTGCACTTTCTCTATATCTTGCCTGCGGTGCCGCACCTAATGTTCATGTTTCTTGTGTACCTGAATGCAATTTCTTTGTGTTATGGGTGCGGACCCCTGTAAAGATCAAAAAGGCACAAGTAAACTCAAAAAATCTCACTTTTAGTAAATTATAGAAGCCTCTAGAAAGAATCTTGCGGTGGCGGAACTGCTCTTTTGAGGTTCATGTATCCCTTACCTTATGGAGCTAACCCCTTGATGTGAGGAGCTTATCCCTTTGAAGGAGGATTATATCCCTTCATAGTTGGAACTGAAACCTCCTCTTTTAAACTATAAAAAGAGGCATTGGGTAGCCTCAAGGGGAGTTGAAGCTTTAGATTATTTGAGGTTAAGTGCTGTTGGGATTCAGACTCATTTAACCGAGATTTTTGTGAGGAGAGATCACATACCTCTATTTTTTTTAGTTGGAGGAGTGCAGAGCTTATCAGAGAATAGGATATTCCTACTTCGGACCCTAGGAAGGCCTGTTCAACCTCAACGCTAAGGTTGTAAGGTTTTCCTTCTTTTAAAGTTAATACAAATGAAATCATTTTTCTCAATAAGCTGTTAGTTAAATATTTATTTCATGGATTCCTTGATCAGTATGATAAAAATGAATTAAAACGTTTACTATACAGGTGTTATTTAATTTTTTCTTGTTTGTGACTGCAGGTTTACGAAGATAACTCCTTCAAGTGCACGAGGGACAACAACGACTTCGAACAAGCGCTAGACCTACAGTAAGTCTTTTACACCTCTATAATGCTATTTGTAAATCATATATGCTTAGAGAAAGATTAGTTCATTTGGCTTTTTGTGGCTAGATTACCTTTTTGGTACTAGAGAGATCGGTCTTGTCTACAAGATTGATTAATCCGTACAAAAAATTGGTGACCCCACTGGGGATCGAACCCAGAATCTCTGGTTTTGCAGAATCCATTGCAAAATCCTGATTCTGAATTAAATTTGGAAAATATCTCTCGAACAATTCCAATAGACAATTCAGTAAAGCCAGGAATAATTGAAAACATTCATATAGGTGCTTGCTGTACAGAAAATGAAATTAAAACTTATAAAGCCCTATTTCAAGAATTTTGTGATGTGTTTGCCTGGTCCTACGAAGAAATGCCAGGAATCGATCCATCAATTTTCATACATGATATCAAGACTTACCCGGATGCCAAACATGTCTGTCAACGTCTATGTCAAATACATCCTAGAAAAGCTACTGCTATCAAAGTCGAGGTTGAGAAATTACTTCGTGCAAGTTTCATTTATCAAATTCCTTTAACTGATTGGGTGTCGAATATTGTTCCTGTTACTAAAAAACAAGGAACGATAAGAGTATGTATCGACTATAGGGATATTAATTGAGCTTGTCCTAAAGACAATTATCCAACCCCCTATATCGATCAAATAATTGATGATTGTGCTGGCCGTGAAATGTTTTCCTTTATGGATGGTTTTTCTGGTTACAATAAAATAAACATACTCCCTGTTGATCAGCCAAAAAAACTTTCATTTGTCCGTGGGGGACATTTTCATATTGCAAAATACCCTTTGGATTGAAGAACGCTGGAGAAAATTTTCAAAGGGCTATGTCTTACACATTTCATGACATTAAGCACATTGTGCATCCTTATCTAGATGATTTACCTGCTCATTCATCACGTATGGCCGACCATCTCACTCACTTACGAGCTATCTTTATGAGATGTAGGCATTATAGAATTAGGCTGAATCCACACAAATGTGTTTTCTGTGTAGAATCAGGTCGCCTAGTGGGATTTTTTGTTTCAAAAGTAGGCATTCGCTTTGATCTGTCAAAGGTCAAAGCTATTTTCAATTTACCTCCTCCTTCGACTCTGCGCCAACTCCAAATTTTGCAGGGGAAAGAAAAAAATTTACGTCGGTTCATTCCTAACTATGTTGAGCTAACAAAGGGTTTTACCCGGTTGCTAAAAAAAAACATTCCATTCTTTTGGGATGAGATCGCTGATCGATCTTTTGATGCATTTAAACACGCGTTGACCCGTGCACTATTATTTCATCCTCCCAACTACAACCAGGACTACGTTTTGTACCTCGCCGCCTCTCATTCCACAATTGGAATGGTTTTAGTTCAGGAAGAATAATTTAACACTGAACATGTGATTTACTATCTTAGTCAAAATCTGCATCTGACTGAGATCAAATACACACATGTGGAGAAATTGGCCTTGGCAACTGTTCAAGCTGTCCAAATATTTAGGCACTACATCTTATTACGCAAAACCACAGTAATTTTTTACTGTAACCCTATGATGTACATTTTAACCAAACAATTGCTAGGGGGCAAGTATTCCAAATGGATAGTTATCCTGCAGGAATTTGACTTGGAGTTTGAAAAATCTAAGGCAAATAAATCTTTGGTTTTTTCCGAATTGATGTGTGATTTCCCCTCTACTGATACCGAAACTGTGGCGGAGGAGCCCATTGCAGACGAATCCTTGTTTCTTATCAGTACTATTGATCCATGGTATGGGGATATTATCGTTTATCTCCAAACCCAATATTTTCGGCCTGAAATCTCACGATCTCAGCGATGGAAAATACGTTTCCAATCACAACAATACAATATTATTGGTGATACACTCTAACGTCGTGGAGCAGATTCTATTTTCCGATGTTGTCTTACTCACGAAGAAGCTAAGAAGGTTTTAAATGACTACTGTTGTGGAGGTAAATCCCCTCTACGGACAGAGGCGATCCCTACTAGCCCAGACCGGGTCTAGCAACAATCAATCATGCTATATTGCAGGCTCCTAATTCCAAATAAACCAACTAGCGATGAAGGCTTACCCGGAATCCAACGCAGTTGTTGTAGAAGAGGTGGCGCTCCCGTCCCTCAGCTCTGGCAGATCACGATCCCCACGATCTCCGTGATGGGACACCTGCACATGCGAGAAACAAAACAAACACAAGCGTAAAATCCAGTAGATGCAACTATATGTCAGTCATAAAGGACATAACTCATCATTATAAAAAACCACAAGAGTGGAACCATAACCAATAGTTGTTCATTAATAATCAATCAAAGGAAAATTACAACCATAGTTCTGACGCTGAATTCTCCTTCGGAGGGTCGCCAGCAGAACACGTCTCGAAAAGCCTGTCAAGGATGGGACAAACCTCTCTCTTCAGCTCTTGACGATAGTCTCCTTGCTTGAAATTGGCCTTAAAGGAATTATGGAGGTTCTTGCAGCATAAGGCTCTTGGAAATTTGGGAACTTGAAGACTAGCTTGCAATGGAGATGGGCAAGCTTTTATAGATGGAGGAAGAGGAGCTGGGATCCCTATAATCATGGGATTGGCCCTATCATCAAGGAAGCTTCCATGAGAGGTGGCAAACCACTTCCTCTCTATGGAAATCCGTAGCCAAACCTCCCAACACAAGATAGATATCAGTTCCTGGATTAGTTAGGATGAAACTTCTGCCATTTATTTTTTTTTAAACACCTCTTAAATTGGCTGGCGCGAGTGTGACTCTAGGACAGAGCGCCAACTAGCATGACCTCTTTGAAGTATTTTCTCCATTGGCGTGGGTACTGAACTACCTGCTCGCGCGAATGCAAAAAGGGCCATTTTAGGGTTTTTCACAAGGAGATGTATTAAGGGCTTTGAAAGCTCTTGTTCAGAGGGATGTCATGAAAGTGGTTTCAAGGCATGTCACTGCTCACAGGTCACAAAATGAGCCCTCCAATGTGTGGGATGGAGATTGCAGGGACGGTGACAAATTACTGTGTAACATATGCCCCCTAAATCATGAGACCCGAGAGAGAGAGAGGGGTGAAATTCTTTACGAGAACGTGTCCAACTGAAAACTTCGCTGTCGAAAAACCTGCGTGAAGAAATACAACTAATATCTCAGAGACATGATATATATGCGGTATGGGCGCAACCATCCATAACAGAGTATACAATAATCCAGATCCAAGGTATGGACACAGCCATCCAGTGAGGATCGATGAATAGACTCACATATGGTCGCAGCCATCCAGTAAGTGAGTCATGTAACCAATCATAATAATCCACAAAATCGCAGCCTGGATTGAAACAGACACAATCCAGGGTCTTGCGCTCCATCTTGACTTGAAAAAAGTACAAGTTCAAGCATGCGAATAAATGAGCTGAAGTCGAACATGCACGAACATCGTCTGATTACCAGACAATGATGAAAGTTGTTAACAGATGCGAGAGGTACCACCAATAATGACAATGGCCCTCAAGGTACTACAGGTACAATCTACGGGATGTGAATCAATGAGCTAGCGTCGAACACCCGTAGAATCACTCAATCGGAGGTCGATAATGAAAACCTCGCATTGAATGTGAAGAACCTGCCATTGAGGCATGCAGGCTCCAAGGCACCAGAAGGGAGTCTCTAGATCAGCTTCTTGGATAATGAGCTGGAGTCGATAGGAAGTGACCTTGATCGAAGGTGGGCCATAGTGTTTCCCACATCATCGACATGAGACAGAGAAACATAATGTTTTTTTGAATCACGATCAGATGAGAATCAGAGGGAGGTTGATATTTGTAGAGGTCAACTTCTCTTGAACATATGAACGGCACGGTAGTGGACTTCGCAATATTTGACATCAAAAGATCAGAGGTCATAGTGACAAGGCAAAGAGCAGATGAGAGGTCAAAAGGGATTACCGAAACCCACGGAGGCAAGTGAAAAGCGAGATGAGATGTCCCCAACCCGACACGAATGCAGACAAGTGCCATGTTCAAGAGCGACATACTGTCAACACGACAATGATGCTGGTTCCATTTTTCCCCGCCATTTCTGGCGAGTACCCCAATTATTTTTGATGGCAAGCTTGAAGGGATAGCATATGCTTGTGATATAAGTCCATCCTAGTACATTTAATGAGCCCTAGGAAGGAGTGACTCGAATAACATCATTTCAACTGAATCTGATGTCATTAGGGTTTAACGAGTCTAACAAAGGAAGAACTCAGCGTCTTTTCATGTTTAGAGAGTTTGAAAAGACAGCTGAAAAGTAAACTCCAATGGTCCCTTTTCATAAATAGTTCCTCAGATCCAAAAAGGTAGAAAACTATGTCTGAGAAAACCTCCTAGTTGTGATAGGCTAGGGTATTCCTTTTTCGTAAATAATCTATCCCAACCCGAAAAAGGGGTAAACCTATACTGGGTAGATGTCGTTTCATGTCCACTTTAATGAGATCGAAACGACAAGGGCCTCAGCAATATTTTCATGTTTAGAGAGTCACAAAAGAGCTGAAAGATGACTCCAAAATGACTTTTTCGTGTTTTTACTGAGTCTGAAAAAGTATAAAATACAACTCGTTTCACCATTTAAGTTGCGTACAAACCTGTTGTTGCACACAGAGACAAGCGTAAAATCCATTTTCGACAAAATATATTAAAATATTGATAAAAAATGACTTTTTAAACCTAATTAGAGTTCAAAAAGTTATAAATAAGTCTCAAATGGTAAAAACAAAATTACTTTTATTATTTACCTCATTGGAGAACAACAGTGGTCCGTTTGGTGTGCAAACTTCTGATGGCGATTGCAACTGATCCGGGCTACTATTCAAATTCCCGTTCGTTCCAGGTAAGAGGTGCTTCCCTGTACTCCATTTTAATCCATTTTTTAATAGTTTTCCATTGCTCATTATATTTCCGTGGAAGTATTTTAAAAATTTATGGCCTCCCGCATTGGCATGGGTATCAAGCACGGACCCGCGCCAATGGGCTTTTATATACACAGGGCCCGCACCAAAGGCGGAACCAAATTTTTTGCCCAAGATTTCTGAATTATGAGTAATTTAAGTGAACTTTTAAGCATGAAAGAGATCTAATCAAGGGTTTTGATCACATTGATGAAGGCAACCGAGAAAAATGGTGATTGAATGGAGAGAGTGGGAGCATGGGGAAGAGGATGAATTAGCCATGGAAAATGAAAATTGTATGAATTCCCTTAGAAATTTTGGACTAAATAAATTCTTCCTGACACCTTGCTTACGAGCTCAACCTAAGCTTCTACAGTACCTGATCAGTATTTGGGATATAGATGAACAAGTGTTCAGGCTACGGGATCAGGTATTGGAACTGGAGGTTTCTGACGTATACTTCATAACTGAACTATCGCGTAGAGGTTCGGTGCCCATATTGACAGGGAGCGGACCATTTGGTGAAAAGATGGAGCAGGTAATGGTGAGGGTGTGCCCAAGGGCATGAACCGGATCAGGAAGCGGAAAGGTAGACATTCACACTGTTGAGGATCTAGCACTCAGAGTAGTGCTACACACCATTACATGGGCTGCAGGAGTGCAGGCCCCGCATGAAGCCACCAAAGCCCAACTCATACTCGCCTCTGAGTGTATGAGTCCCACACTATTTGATTGGGCCACAGTAGTGACAGTCAACATGAAGAGGCAGCTGACAAAATGCAAGCAAGCCAAACTGAAACAGTTTGGCTATGGTTCTATCCTCGTATCGTTCATCCTAGAACGACTACCAATCTTCCAAGGCCAAGGGGCCATAGTAGCTGAGCCGATACCACGAGAGCCAAGAATGGCTCGCTGGGTAGCACTGATGCCAAGAGCAGGAGGAGGCCAACAGATGTCCTGGAGGCCAGATTTGTTTGGGTGGCTATGGTGTCAGCTGATCGTAGTCGAAGACTCGCCATATGCAAGAACCAATTTCACTGGTGATCCAGATCTTCCACTCCCGGAGGGAGATGATTGGGACAAGGATTTGGGTAAGATCATATTTTTTATTTTTATGCATTTATGATTTTTTTTTGGTAATACATGTTTGTTCTAAAGACAGGTGTTATGTGTATGCAGATGTCGGCCCAGAGCAACCTGCCGGTATGTCTCCTATCTCACGGAGAACTCAGCCCGCAGCTGACCCTCAGGTGGAGGGTGCCGAGGGGGGAGAGTTGATCCATAACCTCGAGGGGATCGCCCAGGGGATTCCATACTATGCCCGGCTGGCAGATGTCCCACTAGCATACCAGAGAAATACAGTGGGAGTGCCTAGTCGCCTCCACTGCATCTTGAGATGGCTAGTGCGTGTGGTGACTTGTTATCATGAGCACCATGCAGATTAGACACCTAGGGTTTATTTCATGCATATTTTTTAGAGACATGTCGTCTTCGGATGTATTAAGGAAAACATGTATATTTTTTGATTTTATGCGATGCACACTATGTAAGCATTTCGATATCTATATATATACATATCTATTTCTGGATGGATCTTCCTTTTACATGTGATGTTGTTTTACAAATTGCACAAATGTCTATCTAAAACCAAATTAGCTACTGTATCTGTTAGTGTATTCATATGCCTGGGTATATGTTGATATGTGATAAAGTCAAAATTTCTTTCCAGTAAACGAATACGCAGATACAGACGTAAAATGGATGGGTTTCTGACTGAATAATGACCATTAAGCTGTAATACTACAATTTGTGAGTCTAGATACACAAGTAATTCACAGATACCAAGGTTTACAGCCCCATTTAATAATTCTAATACAGCACTATATTCCGCGATGTTATTTGTAGAACGTCCTAGACACACACCTTGCAGGTTGACCAACTCACCAGTAGGATCGTAAATTACCCAGGCTGCCGAAGACAGATTCCTGGTACTGCGGGAGGCACCATCCGCGAAACCAATAAATGGATTGATGGACATCTGCACAATCAGGAAGACCCGATTAGCAGAAATATTTTTACATCGCACACCACACCACACATGCACACAAATGAAATAACACAGTTATGTACACACACCACACCAAAAATGACTTCAAGCGTAGTATTTTTTCAGGTACAACCCATTTTTGGGTTGCACCAGCAGTACTCCTTCATAATCTATAAGCTCATAAGCTCCATTCTTCAATACTCGTTTAACTATATAAGGCTCATGCCACATGGGTTGGAGATTACTGGCCCCAAGCTTCTCATGTGCTTGATCGTATAGGAGGACGAGGTCCCCTTCGACAAAGGAACGTGGAGAAACTAATTGATCGAAGTGAGCTTTGACCTGCTTCTTTTGTGCTTCAATGACTAAAGCATCCAAACGGCGGGTTTCATCTAACCGTTCTAGATACAAAAGACGCTCTTCCTCAGAAGAAGTATCGGGTAGAAGTTCCACAGCTAATTTCAAAGAAGGAATCTCGCATTCAACCGGAAGAGTTGCTTCCAGACCATACACCAATTGAAATGGTGTGAATCCAGTTGCACTCTTTGCAGACGTCCGGTAGGCCCATAGAGCTGAGAACAGTTGGAGGTGCCAATTGGATTTGTGAATACCAACTGTTCATTGAAGCATAGTGACCAGAACCTTGTTCACTGCTTCAACCTGGCCATTTACTTGAGGGTAATATGGCATTGAGCTGTTGTGGCATAAGCCCAATCTTGAAGTCAGCTCGACCATCATATAATCTCGGAAATGAGTACCATGGTCAGTGACGATGGCCTGAGGGACCCCGAAACGTGCAATGATGTGGTTGAAGATGAATTGGGTAGCTGTCTTACCGTCGACAGCTAGTGTAGGCATCGCTTCAACCCACTTGGTGAAGTAGTCGACAGCGACAATTATATACGCATGCCCCCCGGCCAAATGAGGGTTACACGTCATAAAATCTGTGCCCTATTTCGCAAAAGGGCCGACGATAATAACAAGATGCAAAGGGAGAGGCGGCGCGCGCATCTTGTGCTGAAACACCTGGCACGCATGGCATTTACGGACTGCAACGATATAGTCTTTGAATATGGATGGCCAGAAGTAACCTTCTCGCAGAATTTTCTAGGCAGTGGCATATCTGGACATATATCCACCACAGGCGCCATTGTGGCAGTAATTTAGGACCCTTTCAGCCTCTTCCAAGGTTAGGCACCGACGAAGCACCAAATCTACTCCAACGCGGTATAAGGTATCTCCTACGATGCGGTAGGGTTGAGACTAATGCGGAATCCGACGTTGGGCATCTTTAGTCAACTCAGACCGAAATGTGGAGGTCTGAAGATACACAATTATGTCGCCATACCAAGGGTTGCGAGTATTGATAAGGAAAAGAGTTTCGTCTGGGATATGATCCTCGGAGTGTGAAGGAGTGGAGTCTGTTGGGAGCGAGCATATAAGATCCGCGAAAATGAGTGATTTGGTTGACTTAGCAGTGGTGAACTCGAAGTCAAACTCCTGTAGGATAATGATCCATTTGGAGTAGTTGCCCCCCAGTAATTGTCAAGAGAGAATATATGTCATGGGGTTGCAATCCGAAACCACTGTTATCATACGCAACAGGATGTATTGGCGAAAATGCTGCACAGCGTGTACTGTGGCTAACGCCAACTTCTCGATGTGAGCATAACGCGTTTCTGTCTCAAGAAGGTTCCGTGAAAGATAATAAATGACATGTTCATTTCCATCATTGTCATCCTGCACTAGAACCATCGCTATCGTGCTAAACGCGGCGGTGAGATACAAAGTGAAATCACGGTGATAGTTAGGAGGCTGAAGCAAGGAAGCATTAACAAGTAACGTCTTGAGCTTCTCAAAGGATTGTTGAGCAATTTAGTCCCAATGGAAAGGAACGTTCTGCTTTAATAGGTGCGTGAATCCTTTGGCTACCTCCGCGTAGTTCAGGATAAACCTTCGAAGGAAGTTTTCTTTTCCCTGCAGACTCTGTAACTGATATAATGAGGAGGGTGATGGGAGATTGATGATAGCCTCGACCTTTAAAGGGTCAAGGTGAATTCCATCTTTGGAGACTATGAATCCCAAAAGACGGCCAGAATCTATGCAAAAGACGCATTTATGAGGATTAAGCCTAATATTGTAGCACCTACAGCGAAGGAAAATCTGGCGGAGGTGTTCAGGGTGGTCCTCTCGCCTAGCTGAATGAGTTGGCAAGTCGTCCATATAAGGCTAAACGATATGGCATATGTCGTGGAAAGCATAAGACATCGCATGCTGGAAAGTGGCTCTAGCGTTCTTCAAGCCGAATGGGAGCTTTTTATATGCGAAAGTACCCCACGGACAGATGAATGCAGTCTTGTGTTGATCCTTAGGTAAAATATTGATCTGATAATACCCCGAGAAGCCATCCATCAAGGAATAAATCTCACTTCCAGCACATTCGTCGATAATTTGGTCTATGAACAGAGTGGGATAGTTATACTTCAGACAGGCGCGATTAATATCGCGGTAATCAACATAGACCCTAATAGTACCCTGTTTTTTATCGACAGGGACAATGTTGGAAACCCATTCTGTGAGGGGGATGGGATAAATAAAGCCTGCGTTCAGAATTTTTTCAACTTCTACCTTAATTGCAGCGGCTTTGCAAGGATGCACCAGGCGTAAGCATTGGTGCACGGGCTTCGCACCAGGGTAGGTTGGAATCTCATGCACTACGATACTGGGATCAATCCCAGGCATTTCCTCATAGGACCAAGCGAACACGTCTCTGAATTATTTAAAAATGTCAGTATAGACTTGCATCTCATTAGGAGAACAAGTCACTCCCACGTGTATGTTCTCAACGATCCCCAGTTTAACGGAGATGTTGATCGGGATGGTTTGGCGTTTGGAGAGGAGGAGTAGGAACCTGAGATGCATAACGCTCTAGACAATCTGACATTTCCCCCAGGTAGGGCATAAAGGAGGAACGATGATGTCCATCGCTCCAAGGCAGCTCTTCAAGAGACATTGTTTCAATAATGGCTTCATTGGAAGGAAAAGTCTCATTAAGAGGATCCGACGAGTCGGCCTCGCCAAGCCAAGGGGATTGAGAATAAATTTCGAGAGGCATTCTCGAAGGAGCATGCTAAGGAGGGGGAGGATCAGATGCAGCAACAATTTCATAGTAGCTAATCTATACTGGAGTCAAGGGCATTTATTCTCCAAACTCAAGCACCTGTTCAGGCGTAGGGATGAGCCAGGGGTCATCAGACCTAGAGATCATGTTAACTTGAGCAGTGTGTGGTGGTGGTGCGGGAAAAATACCCATGAGGACGGGGTTCCTGAAGAGACCAGATCCTACACTGTCAGGGGGATTTGGGATTTGATCCACGTATTGAATGTTATTCTCAGAGGTGGAGGTGAAGAAGGACAATTGATCCACCGTAACGATTTTGCCCTCGTGAGGGAACTTAAGAAGTCGAAAAACGGTGGATGGCATGCATAGCATGGCATGAGTCCAGCTGCAGCTGAGAAGTATATTGTAGTTAAGCTTGGTGTCAACCACTTCTACTTCTACGTTGACTGTCTTCCCCTGTAAAGTGATCGCTAAACTCTCGAGAACACCCAGGGGTTTGGATTCCCGACCATCGAATGCCTCTAGGGCATTAGGAGATGATGAAAGGGCCGGAGAGCCAATGGTCTTCCAGCAAGCGGATGACACGACACAAGTAGAGGCACCTTCATCCACAACGGCCCTATGGATGTTAAGACCATTGATCTCGACTTGAATAACAAGAGCGATATGATGTGGAAGTCGGGGGGGTGAAATTCTCTAAGTCAAAGGTGAGAAGACTTGAATCGGCGGGATCAATGCCACCGATTGCAGACAACAAAGCTTTCCATTGCGAAGGACAAATTTGAACAACTTATAGTGCAGACATAGCAATAGGTGCCTGTGCCAAATCCTCAACAATACTGTAGTGTTGAGCGGCACGGGCATTCGAATTGTAAGAAGATCTTCGTAAAACACCTTTAGAAGGTGGCTTCACAACAGGTTCAGGGGTAGGCTTCTCAATTTCTAACGAACTAGAGACAGGTGGGGGAGGTGGTCCATCAGCAACTGCCTTCCCAGGTGCTTGTTGTGATTCGTTGTAATCCTTTGAACGTGTGGCAATAGAGATAGGTGCAGCACCATTCATCATAAAAACTTGGAACCGAAATGGTGCAGATGGCGAAGGCTGTTCAACCATCTGGGTCTGCTGAGACGGGAATGGTTATTTAATAACTGTCGGAGTCCCTTTAGAGCCTTTGAGAAGTTGACTAACTTCAGATCATCATGGACAATCCTTGGTATAATGGTCTCCTTCACAAATAAGGCAGGGGTACTTCGGTTTACATTGAGAACCATCCTCAGTACGAGGTTTGGATTCTGGGTTTGGGGCATCGGATTTGGATTTACCTTTGCCCTTGTTTTTCTCCTTGGAGGCTTTCTCCGTAGGATTGGCCTGAACGGCGTTAACCTCTGTAGTTTTTCCAGAATTGGTAGGGGCGGGAGGAGCAGAATTATTAGATGAGTTGGACTTCTGCTTCCCATTCGAAAACTTCTTCGAATTCTGAGACACGGAACCAATAACACCATCCACCGCTGGGGTAGGTGGGGCTTTAGAGGTTCCAGACCGTGGAGCATCAGGCAAGATATCATACATCGTCCTGGATTGTGAGTATACAAGATCCAGATATTGGGCACGCGCTATGGATTTTTCTTCAGTCACACACACTCCCATAGCAATATCTTGGGCGATTTTGTTAACAAAGGAGGTGGTGAACCAATGAGTTAGTATCTGATCAGGTATATGGAACTTGATCAGTCTACGACGACGTCACCACTCATGAATGTGATCAGAAATGTGGGTGGCTTTGTCCTACTTCAAAGAAGTCAGGAGGTGCGTCCCAGCTTCGCAGCGAACCGGTAACTGAAAGCGAGTGAGAAAAGCCATGGCTAACGTATTGAAATCTTGAAAGATGCCACGGGGTAATTCGATATACCACTTAGCTGCAGTGCCAGTCAAAGTGCACTGAAAGAGGCGAAGACAAACTGAATCATCCACCCAGGAATTGGACGAACACCAAAGATGGTAGGTCATCACATGAGCTTGGGGGTCCTCCCCAGCTTTACCCTCAAACTTGGGGCAATCGCCGGGCACCTTGGTAGGAACCGAAGGCCAATAAGGATTATGTAGTATTGGATCATTGGTTAATTTTGAAACATCCGATAACTCCAAGGTAGCCAGGAATGGCAATGGAATATTAGATGGCATACATGGCCCTAGGTAAGGACCAGTACCTGTACTCCACGCTGGTTGGGAATATCCTTGCCCCCATGGGTTCTGTCCAGCGGGATTTTGACCGTAGGGGGTGTAGGTGTTATAACCAGCTTGATTCGAATGCTGATAACCAGCGTACGGGGGTTGATAACCAGAGTATGGACCCTGATTAGGAGTCGGCCCTGTGTAAGCAACATTTGGATTTAGCTGCTGAGTATAGGTATAACCGGGTTGTTGAGGACAATAATTAGACCCTTGGGGCTGGCTATAATTTGGTCGATATTGACCATGAGAATAGTAGCCGCCCTGAGGTTGAGTGGTCTGCTGGTAGGTGGGACCTTGCTGAGCCTGATAATTAGGGTGCAGCAGTTGATTTGGTTGTGGCATCGAATAAGTCAGCTGTTATGCAGGGTTAATAGGATGGACAGGCTGGCCTGGTTGAGTAGGCTGACTTGGGTGAGGGGGCTGCCCTGGGTTAACAGGTTGACCCGGATGAATAGGTTGAGATGGTTGCGTAGGTTGACCTGGCTGTTGAGAAGCACTAGGTTGTACCAAATGAACCGGTTGGCCTGGAGGTGGAACACCGGGTTGTACCAGATAGACCGGTTGGCCTGGTGGAGGAATGGAGCCAGGTGGTGGCTGGTAACCAGGTTGACCTACAGTAGGACCATTAGATGGTCCTGGCTGGTGTGCAATGTTTGGATTAATAGGATACTAAGGTTGCATGGGTTGAGAAGGCTGGATTTTCCCCCCAGGACCACATAGCGGCCCTGGTTGGTACCCCGGCTGAGGCTACATAGGTTGACCGAAAGGGTTGTAATACTGTCCTTGCAGACAGTACGATGGCCCTTGCTAGCCCGCAGGATAGCCTTGCACGAGCTTCCCCTGTGGGTCATAAGGATAGCCAGGTTGGCCCGAAGTTTGGCCTTGGAAAGGTTGCCCTTGCGGGTTATAAGCCTGGTTATAAGGTAAACCTTGAGCATGGAGGTGAGCCTCAGGAGCGGGTAGACATAAAATGTCCCCATGCTTATCATACTGACCTGGAAAGACATACACGGGTGTACCATCCTGTGCATAGTGCGAAAAATAAGAGTGCTTGGGATCTTGGGAGGATGGTCCAACCTCGGGGTTCGGTTGTTGTAGTGACAACCGATACTCCTCCGGAGAGATGTTCTCCGGCATAGCAGTCGCTATATAAACATCTTCAGGAGGTGGCATAGCCCTCGCGGAGGGTGCCGTGATAGCGGGTGCAGATGTGGCCACACAGACAGTGGGCCGAGCGGGTAAAGAAGTGACGGGTGTCTGAGGAGACATCCCCAATTAAGGAGAAACTAGCCTCATAGAAGGAGCTGACACTCCCATAGAGGTTGCGGCGGAAATGATTTGACCCAAGGATCTATACCTTGCTGGCAATGAGAGACTTGATGATGACATAACAGCTAGTTCAGAGTTGTCTCCTGGAAATAATCTTCGTGGGAAGAGCTGATAGTCTTCACCAGACGTTGGGATTTCCTCACTGGAATCACTCATGTTTGAGCCTGCCGCTAGATCTCGTAATAGACGGCGAGGACTAGGAGGAAAAACAGCAGCTATAAAAGGTGAACCCGATGTAAGAGAAAGGAACTTTGCCCCTACTCTTAATTCAGACCAAGGGTCAGAAAAGGGCCAATTGAACTCAACTGGTCCCCCAAAGGGTTGCTCAGAAACAATGGGCTTTTGAAGTTCAGCAGAGGATTGAGAAACCTCTGATGAATCGTCCGTATATGGACTACCAGTAGACGAAACCGGGGGTTCCGCCACTGTGGTAGTAACGACAAGAGAAAAAGATCAAACACACACACGGGCTGAAAAAGAGTCAAGACACATAATCAAATGGCCAACAAGCAGAATCTAACAGGGCGTGTGATCACAGGTGATTAATTTTTTACCACATTGAAAAATAAGAAACTTCACCATTTCATGTTTTAAGAGTCGAGAAACGGTTGAAAAGGTGACTCTATCTCTTTCAGATTTGACAGAAGCGTGAAAGGACAAGCACTTGGTGATCCTTTCAAATTTATGGAGTCAGATAGGATCAAAATGACTACTTAGGAATATGAGGCAAAGGGTGTACCAAATAACCGTGAACTGCAATATACACCTTGGTTTCAAAATGAAAGAGAAATCAACCAAGGACTTTCCGTACGTGCAAGCAATCTCCCCGAATGCTGTGTCGGGTGTATCGCAGGTATAGGGCGGCAGACTCGGCTTCCTATGGATAAAGGATTGAAACCTAGTGGGGTCTCCCATTCTATACACGATGGTACGGGGAGCACAAGTCCGTACTAACGCTGTCTAAAGCCAAGAGGCGAACGACAGCTACTAGGTTTAAAGACGCCGGAACACGTCTCTAGCCTAGACCTTTAAATGTGTTTCGTTAGATTTCAATGTTGCCTTAGTGTAAATTGAGTAAATTTTAAAGTTTATCTTCAATTACGTTTCAGTTTTCAGGCCCTAGCGAATGTAATGTCTCAAAATCTCTTAAATGCAATCTATATGCCACAGTATATCATTTCATTCGATGAAACCTACTTATGAGAGAGGTGAGAGCTTTTCACACAACAACGAAATGAAGAGAAAACAACCAATGATGTCTCTAATGTAGCTAATGGAAATTAAAATCTTTTCATTCAAAGTCACCAATCACTAATAACACTGAAAAGGTGTAATTCACATTAACTAGTTCAAAGAAAAATAGATTTTTTTTTTCAATATTTTTAGAGCAAAATGAACTAAAAAATGAAAACTAATGCAAAAGGGATTTGAGAAATGATTATAAGAGAGAAAAAACAAACAAATTTCACTCAAAATCAATCACAATCAGACCTCAAATCGACCAAAAGTCCCTCAAAGCGAAAGAATCCCAAAGACTCAAAATGAGTCGTGTAATCTAGGCCCAAGATGAGATGAAGCGAAATTTGAATGAAGAAGGAAACAATCACTCAAACAATGCAATGAGACAATATAAAACCACCAAATAAATGCAAAGAAGCAATCAGAAGGTTGAATGAACCAAAAGAGACCAAAAACTCCTAAGGAAGGCTCAACACACAACAACACCTAGATGACCTAGGGCTAAAATGCAAAATCGATGGAAATGGGAAAACAGCCAAAGGATGAAGGTAACAGCCAGTCAATCCAAGCTCCAAAACACTCAAACAGTGGAAAAATCAAGACCAAACACACAGATCAGGCTTAGGAAGCTCAGAACTGAGAAAACCCTAGTAGCTCACATGATTGGCGCGACTGTGAGGCTGAAACTAGCGCCAGAGATGAATTAGCGCGGGTAATACACAAGCAACATGCACCAATGGGTGCGACTGTCAAGCTGAAAAGTGCGCCAATTGAGTTTCCCAGTCAAAAATAAAAAAGAAGCAATCCAACAAGAAATTCAGTGAATGATCAAGCTATCAAAGACCCAAATTCACAAAAAGAACCAGCCCAAAAGAGCTGATCAAGCAAGGAGGATCAAGAATCGACCAAAAAGACAAGACAATGCTCCAAGGGTTCAGTTTACAAACTAAACCGGAGATTGACTGAAGCAGCTTTGATCTACTTCGCAATTGCAGAGCAAAAGCGTTTTGAAGGCTATTTGGCCAACTTTAGGCTCCATCTATAGCTTATAAAATGAACGACAACAAGCCAACGAATCCCCAACGGAGTAGCCAATTTGTTGTGGAGGTAAATCCCCTCTGCGGATAGAGGCATCCCTACTAGCCCAGACTGGGTCTAGCAACAATCAATCATGCTATAGTGCAAGTTCCTAATTGCAAATAAACCAACTAGCGATGAAGGCTTACCCGGAATCCAACGCAGTCGTTGTAGAAGAGGTGGCGCTCCCGTCCCTCAGCTCTGGCAGATCACGATCCCCACGATCTCCATGATGGGACACCTGCACATGTGAGAAACAAAACAAACGCAAGCGTAAAATCCAGTAGATGCAACTATATGTCAGTCAGAAAGGACATAACTCATCATTATAAACAACCACAAGAGTGGAACCATAACCAATAGTCGTTCATTAATAGTCAATCAAAGGAAAATTACAACCATAGTTCTGACGCTAAATTATCCTTCGGAGGGTCGCCAGCAGAACACGTCTCGAAAATCCTGTCAAGGATGGGACAAACCTCTCTCTTCAGCTCTTGACAATATTCTCCTTGCTTGAAATTGGCCTTAAGGGAATTATGGAGGTTCTTGCAGCATAAGGCTCTTGGAAATTTGGGAACTTGAAGACTAGCTTGCAATGGAGATGGGCAAGCTTTTATAGATGGAGGAAGAGGAGTTGGGATCCCTATAATCATGGGATTGGCCCTATCATCAAGGAAGCTTCCATGAGAGGTGGCAAACCACTTCCTCTCTATGGAAATCCGTAGCCAAACCTCCCAACTCAAGATAGATATCAATTCCTGGATTACTTAGGATGAAACTTCCGCCATTTATTTTTTTTTAAACACCTCTTAAATTGGCTGGCGCGAGTGCGATTCTGGGAAAAAGTGCCAACTGGTGCGACCTCTTTGAAGTATTTTCTCCATTGGTGCGGGTACTGAACTGCCTACTCGCGCCAATGCAAAAAGGGCCATTTTAGGGTCTTTCACAAGGAGATGTCTTCAGGGCATTGAAAGCTCTTGTTTAGAGGGATGTCATGAAATTGGTTTCAAGGCATGTCACTACTCACAGGTCACAAAATGAGCCCTCCAATGTGCGGGACGGGTATTGCAGGGACGGTGACAAATTACTGTGTAACAAATACCATTCTGGAGTATGTGGCAATCATATGTCTACGTATGCCACATCCCAAAAGATATTGCGCGCTGGTTATTTCTGGCCGTCGTTATTCAAAGATTTTATCTATGTAGTCTAGAAATGCCACAATTGTCAACTCTTTAATCATAATATGCGTGCACCACCCGCTCCTTTTCACCCTATAATTTTTTTCGGTCCTTTCGCAAAATGGGGTATTGACTTTATTACATGTAACCCTCACTCGGCCGGGGGGCATGCGTATATTATTTTACCAGTAGATTATTTTACTAAGTGGGCAAGGTGATGCCTACATTTTCGGCAGACGGCAAGACTGCTGCAACTTTTGTATTCAATCACATAATTGCTAGGTTCGGTGTTCATCAAGCCATTATTACAGATCATGGAAGTCATTTTCGGAATATCATGATGATTGGAATGGAAGATCAACTTGGCCTGTGCCACAACAATTCCACTCCGTATTATCCACAGGCTAATGGTCTAGTTGAAGCTATCAATAAAGTTTAAGTCACTATGATCAGATGAATTATTGGTATTCATAAGTCGAATTGGCATTCCATGTTATTTTCAGCACTTTGGGAATATCGAACATCAGTAAAAACATCAACTGGTTTCACTCCCTTTTAACTAGTTTACGGTTTGGAAGCTGTGTTGCCGATTGAATGTGAAATTCTGTCTTTGAAGTTAACCATATAATTACTCCCAACTATGTCTAAAGAGGAGAAATGTTTTTTGTACTTGGCTCAGTTAGGTGAGAATCGATGAAATGCTGCAATAGCAAACGAGGCTCATGTGAAATGAACAAAAGCTCAGTATGATAGAAGTGTTATCCCTTGAATTTTTTCAGAAGGATACCTAGTCTTAGTTTATGATCACACCAATGATAAGCTAGGAGTTGTAAAATTCGTGCCTATGTGGCATGGTCCTTTCATTGTTAAGCGAAAGCTAGCAAAAGGGGCCTATGAACCGATAGATTTTGATGGTGTCCCTTTAGATAAACCTAGAAATGGGATTTATCTGAAGAGATATTATGCTTAAACTTGGTGTGGAGATTTTTTGTTGGAATAGATTTGTTTACTATTGTGTGTATTAGATTAGAAAAGCGTGCCTAGTTTAGAAGTGTGTTTTGTCACTATTCCTGCTTATCTGAGTTTTACTCTTGATATTGCACATGTCGACGTCTCTTCAAACATTGGTTTTGCTGATGGTGCTTGTCTTAGTACACAGAAAATTTCTTCTACAACTTGGGTTATTTATTCACCCTCTGACGAGTTAGTATCCATGCATGGGGTAAGCCTTGGTCAAACAACGAATAACATTGCAGAGTATAGTGCAGTGATTGAGTTATTATCTGAATCCATCTCATTTGGAATTCAGAGTTTGATTGTTAGGTTGGATTCTGAACTTGTTGTATTACAGCTCAACAGGGTTTATGCCATTAGAAATCCAATGTTATTACGGTTATTTTCAAGAGTTCGTCTCTTGGAACATGAATTTGATTACATTGAATATCAGCATATTCCAGGACATTTAAATACATTAGCAGATGCAGTTGCTTCTATTATGATAAATCGACATTTGCAATAATCAAAATAGTAAATTAAACAACATTCATAACATGCACACAGATAGCCGGTAAATAGTGATATATCATAGTATAGAAGTGTTTCAAAAATATACATCGTCTTCGATCATAGGTTGGAAACACATTATGATCAGAAAAAATGGTAATACAAAAGGTCAAAAATATGATTCTACGAGACGATCATCCTATCACTGGTGGTGATCATGATAAGAGACCACTGCCAGGGCCACCCTACATAGGAACCTCCTAAAAGGTCCTAGGACACCAATCATGTATCTCTGTAATCTGAGTGGAATATCATCTATGTCCATCTCTGGAATGTCTAGAGTCAGGCGCTCTAGGTGATGCTCTAAATTAGACAGGATCTCTGTTGATTGGCCTGCTGGCGCTGGTGCAGCTGCAGGTGGTTGTCTTCTTTCATAAGGCTGGAGATGGGCTGGTCGTCGTGGGCCCATATCTATATTTAAAACTTTTGGTTATTAATTTCAAGATGATTAAAATACAAAAATAAATATAATTTAGAAATTGTTGAAAATTATTTTACCTGATTCATCCCACTATTCCCCTGCTAGGAGAGCCATCTCTCGGTCGCCGCGGAAATCTATCCCGGCGTATGGAAAATCCTCTATAACAAAAATTTGGGGTTCCAGCCAATGGAAATATTAAGAATGAAATCGAACAACCTCAATGCCCTCAGCAACATGACGAACCATCAATGCAACCCAACAAGCCATCCTAGGTTCTTGAGGTAGTCCAACATCAACAGGAATGTTTTGCGGAGCTAACATGGGGATCCTCTCTAGATCAAAGGTGACTACAATGGATCCATATCCAAAGTTATTTAGCTTTCCATTTTTTGCTCTGGTTAGTTTTCCTTTTACGTTGGCCAACACAGCTTCGCACTAGTTGAAAATGGTGCCTCGAAAATAGTCTACAGCAATGCGCATTTGGGAACCGATAGCCACATGCAATGCTACACTCCCACACAGTTTGGTGACAGTAAATGCAATAAATTTTAGCTCGGGACAGATGATATTTTTTATGTCAATCAATTTGTCCCTGGGGTCTGCCTGTTCATTACATAACTCTTATCGAAGACTAGCGACAGTCTGGCCACCTGGCCTAGTCCCAAACAGAGAAATTTGTTCGCCCCTCTTGGACAAACCAGTCAAAAAATAAATATCCTTCAGCTCAATTTCGAGCTGGTGGCCACCAATAAAGAAACAATGGTCCTGTACATTCCACCTATTCACCAGCCATGTTAGGAGGTCTACCTGTGCCCTCATGCCCTGAATGGCCCAAAATTTATACAAACCACATGCTCTTAATGCCTGCATTGTAGGAAAATGGAGAATTGTGGCGTCATATACATATTCATGCTCACGTTCTCTCCAAATTAGCATCTTGTATCTCCTACAATGCTTAAAAAGATATATTAGAACAATCTAATTTGAAAAATTTTGGGCGGCAATTGAGGAAATTTAATTTGAAATTTAATTGTGCGGGGTCCGCACTTTGTTCTCATACACAGTGCGTAGGAATGCATAGGTGCTGTGAGACAAGTGCGGACCCACGACTTTTTTCTGTGTAGGAAAAATTCTGGGTCCGCAGGGCCCGTGTGTTGTGCCTGTGGACCCCTGTAGGCGATTTTTTAAACATATTTTTTCTCTTAAAAATGAAATATAAAGCCTAAAAATGAAATGTAAACAGATAAAATGCAAGATTAGGAGGTCATGGATTACCTCGAGCTGACGGTTCTCGATTTCGACAGACGGATTTTCCAGAATCTTCACAGGAATTTTTTTACCCAAAAGCTTTTACTTTTCACTCTGAACTCGAACAGTAAAAATGAAGTTAGAAAAACCCTTTTTATAAGTTTTTTCGAATAAATGAATTTTTAATTTGTTTATTTTTCACTTTAAAAAGGTTATTTTTGAAAGAATTTTTATTTATCTTAAACAGGTACGTGTAATGTTTCAATTTTTTGTGCAGAAATTGGATTTTTCAGGGGAATTGATGATTTTTCAACAAAGAGCATACGTTTATCACTTTTTCGGACTCTTTCAAAAATTTACGAAAAAGCAAAACATTGGAGTCCTCTTTTAAGCCCTTTTCAGACTCTCTAAACATGAAAATATTGTCGAGCATTTGATTATTCAAACTTGTTAAAATAAATGAATGATCGTCCCTTTAGTATAAGTTTACCCCTTTTATGGACTGAAATGGACTATTTACGAAAAAGGATACGTTAACTAATTACAGTCAATAGAGTTCTCTCCCACATTATTTTATCCTTTTTCGAGCTCAAGAGACTAAATTTACAAAAAAGTACACCGACAAAGTTTTCTTAAGTTTTTCTTCTGACTCCCTAAAATTGAAAAACATCAAGTTTCTCCTATACTAGACTCGTTAAAATTTAACAGTAAAGGACCTGTTCAATTTCAAAACAAGAACGAACCACTCCTTCTTAGGGTTCGAATCTTAAACTAAGTTGGACTCATCCAAAGGATGAGCTTATAAACAAGAAAATGTTATCCTCCTCAAGCTTGTAAAAAATAAAGAGGTACTTGCCAGAAATGGTGGGGGAAAAGAGAGAAAAATGGACTTGTTTGTTGTATTTTTATTTTTCGAAAATCTAATTAACCACTCTTGAACATGACACTTTTGTTCACCTGGGTTGGGAAATCCTTTGCCTAATAGTTAATCAAACCATATTGAAAGTTTTTAGTCAGTTTCTTGGTATTAGCTTTGGGTCAATTGTCACCAAGCCTTATGTAGTGTCGTTATGTGTTCAAGAGGACAGTTCAAATAAACCATTCATCTGCAAAATATCTGTCATCCATTTCAACCATCCTTGAGTCAGTTATTGCTAATATATTTCTTCAAAACTTGATCTATGATTTCGTGTTGTGGGATTGCCTATGACGGATCACTTTCTATCGATTACAACTCATTATCTAGGAAGTAGATCTAGAAATCGTCAGTACCTTGAAATCTGCATGCCTCAATGGCAGGTTTCTCACCTTCAACGATAGGTTGCATCATTGACCTTCGATCGAATGATTTCGTGACGTGTTCAACTTCAGCTCATTTATTCACATTTCATGGATTGTACTGTGTACTTTGAGAGCCATTGACATTACTGGTGGTTACTCTCAAACTTGTTAACATTTTACATCATTGACTAGTAATCAAGTGGTTTCTACCATGTTCGACTTTGACACATTCATTCACATGGATAGAATCGTACTAGTTTGACATGCATAAATCAAGACCCTGGATCTAGTTTCTACCATCCAGGCTGTGAGGAATTTTTTTATCATTTATACAGTGGAATATTCATAAACAGATGGTTGCATCCATACTGTGTCTACACATGTCTATACTGTGATGTATTCAAAATCATTCCTGTATCAGAACAATTTGAATCAGTTTCTAGTTAGTTTTGATCTGAGTATGGGAATGCCTACCTCAACGATGATATGTATACATATATATTTTTCATTGAATGTTTTTACAGGTTCCGATTGGGGTATCCACAGGATGATCCTTGAAATGATAAAGTATTGAACTCTTCATATATGACAGACTTCATCTTCATCTATTCCAGACTTTGCACTTTAGGGGCAATCTGTTACACTGAAAAATTGTCATCCTGACATTCTGCTATGTGTATGAGCTCTTTATTACTCATACTTCCTCCTTTGCAAGTCTAACATATCAATTCCTCATGTCATGCCTTGAAAATAAGAGAAAAGTTCCTAAAAATCTCCTTAACTTTGGTTTCACACTTTCTCTATATCTTGCATGCAGTTCCGCACCTAATGTTCATGTTTCTTGCATACCTGAATGCACTTTCTCTGTGTTATGGGTGCGGACCCCTATAAAGATAAAAAAGGCGCAAGTAAACTCAAAAAATCTCACTTTCAGTAAATTCTAGAAGCCTCTAGAAAGAATCTTACGGTGGAAGAACCGCTCTTTTGACGTTCATGTATCCCTTAACTTATGGATCTAACCCCTTGCTGTGAGGAGCTTATCCCTTTGAAGGAGAATTCTATCCCTTCATATTTGGAACTGAAACCTCCTCTTTTACACTATAAAAAGAGGCATTGGGTAACCTCAAGGAGAGTTCAAGCTTTAGATTATTTGAGGTTAAGTGCTGTGGGGATTCAGACTCATTTAACTGAGATTTTTGTGAGGAGAGATCACATACCTCTATTTGTCTTAGTTGGAGGAGTGCAAAGCTTATCAGAGTAGAGGAGATTCCTGCTTCGAACCTTGGGAAGGCATGTTCAACATCATGGCTAAGGTTGTAAGTTTTTCCTTCTTTTAAAGTTAATACAATTGAATTCATTTTTCTCAATAAGCTATTAGTTAACTGTTTATTTCATGGATTCCTTGATCACTACGATAAGCATGACTTATGATGTTTACTATATAGGTGCTATTTAATGTTTACTTATTTGTGACTGTAGGTTTAAGAAGATAACTCCTTCAAGTGCACGAGGGACAACAACGACTTCGAACAAGTGCTGGACCTACGGTAAGTATTTTAAACCTCTATAGTGTTGTTTTTAAATCATATATGCTTAGAGAAAGATTAGTTCATTTGGCTGTTTGTTGCTAGATTACCTTTTTGGTACTGGGGAGATCGGTCTTGTCTGCAATATTGATTAATCCGTACAACAGTTCAAGCAGCACAAAAAAGGAGAAATTCACCAACACCCCTAGCTTCATTTCTCACCCTTCATTAGCCTTCTTTCAACCAAATTACCTTCAGCCTTGTATTTGAGATTTTCACCTTCACACCGTGCGCAACCCTAGAAGTAAAAGAAGGGCTTTGAAAGAATTTATTTTCCTGGCCAAGGGGTTGTACACCTTCCATCCATCCAATTTCACCTTATTTTTGCCTCCCCTACACTTTTCCCACCATTTTTAGCCTCAGACTACCCTCGGCCTCTTTCCTCTAGCAATTCAGGACTTTCCTGTAGCACTACAGGAAACATGTAGCAGACCCTGTAGCAACGCTAGTTAGCCTCTCCTTCATCCCAAAAACCATCCTCCACCTCATATAAACCTTCCATAACCATGAAGACACCTTCAACCCTACATCCATGAGTCCAAGACCTTCATAATCAAACTTAGTGCCTTCTCCTTTGGCTGCAAAACATAGTAATTAAAAGAAAATTTACGTCATGACTAGATGCATGATTAAAGATATGATAGTTAAAGCATGAAGTAGTTAGAGTGTGTTTAGCTACTTGGCCCAACAATGTGTGATTAGATTTGTCTTGTTTTTGTAATCTCAATTCCACACTTTACTTCATGAATGTTGCCTAGTTTTCTTCTATTTATTGCCATAGCATACGTTCCAGATTTATTTCTTTCCAAAATAGCTAGATGTATCTTCTTGCTTTAGAAGAGTCCTTTTATTGAGTAATGGTTTTGAGTCTCTTATAGTTCTAGGTCTAATTATGAAGTGTGACAGAGTTCACTTAGAAATTCTAGAAGTAGCACCCTTTCATAGGACTCAGAAGAGGATGACAAGAGTAGAATGCATTTTTTGTGTATATAGCACTGCCACCTTCAATTTTGTACAAACCTTGGGTTGATAAAGTAAAATAGGGTAACCTATGGGGGTTGTAGCACTCTTGGTGCAATACTAGGGCTCACCATTTTTTGGCATCGTTATGGGGGAGGTGTCTAAATAGATGTTTTAATTATGTTTTAGCATTATTTTATACTTTTATTTTCTATGTAGTTTCAAAAATATTGAAAAAAAAAAAAATTTTGATTTTCATGCCTTGTAGGATTAGGGATAATCAAGGAAAATTTTACCAAAAACCCCCCACATCCCCACACAGTAACCCTTCACTCTTCTTCAGTGACTGTGAGGTTGAACACACCATAGGTGAGCCTTTTGAAAACTTTGAAGAAGCTATTGGAGAAGAAGAAGAACTTGTGGACCCCACTTACTGCTTATTGGAATTCTATCACTATCTTAAATTCATCTCAATCTTATTTTAATTAACCACTGAGCATGATAAAAATGAAATTGGAGCTTTAAACTTTTTAATACTTAATAGATTTGGGTTAAGATGAATTTACAATAGTTTATTTTGTTTCTATATTATTATTATTATAGTATACCTTTTTAATGTTTTGATTTCTATTATTATAATAAGATTTTGTTTTTTCACCTTTACATGTCAGATTTCAACTTTCATTTCAATCAAATTCATATTGTATTATATCCATATTAAAATGTGAATGCAGTTGGCTTTTATTGATGCAAGAATTAAAAAATAAAATTTATGATAACAAGTGGATGCCCCTTTAGCATGCTGTTGCAAGTTTCACAGTAATCTTAAATCTTTATAACAATTAACAGAAAAAGATTTGAAACACACCGAATTTGAGGGAAAATCTTGGAACTTTATAGATCGAGTTAGCTTGTGATATGGTAGCCAACGTTTATATTTCCTTCTCTGGCCACAAAGGGGATACATTTGTGGGTTAGGCATTTACTATTTTATGCATATAATAGTACCACATGTACATTTAATATTCATGGGATAGCTACTTCAAAGCACATAATAAACCTAAATTTCCTGAGAGGATGTACCTTGAACTTTAACTGTCAATGAATTGTTGCCATTATCACTACAAGGAGAAAACCTAAACCTGACACTGCTCGAAAATTTTCATATTGTTGAACACCATTTCCACAACATTTTGTTGAGTTGTTGAGGCTCAGAGTTGAAACATAGCTCCATGCTTATTAAGCACCCATATTCTCACTGTGGTTTCAAAGGTCCTCATTATTTGCTTACCCTGGTAGGTCCACACATACTAGTTACAAAGATGTTGATTTTTGAGTCCATATGTGCAAGATGGATCACCTCCATCATAGTATATGATTGTGGGACACAATTTTTGATGTTGAGAACTCGTTTAGGTGTGACCATGCTAATCGAGTAAACAATCTCATTTGATGCCATAGGTGATATTTTGCCCAAACATGTTGGATAAATATCATATGTGAGTTCAAATGAACAAGTCTACCTATTACATGCATAGGTTAGGTGCCACAAAATTATATTCACTTTCTTAAGTGTAATGGTTTTTGAAGAATGTATCTATTTCAAACGAGGGAATAATCCCATCCGAAAGTTTGAACTGCAATACTGAATATTCCAAAATAGGAAAAGCAACAATATGGAACACAAAATTGGAAATAGTAGTGAATATCAACAGATAAAAAATGATAAAATGAAAGATCCATATTATTATGAATATCAGCAGAAAATAAGTACAATATCTTGAGGAAAAAATCACTCAAGCAAGACAAATAAGCCTATAATGAACAAACACACTCAAATAAGAAATGTTGTTGTTATACAAAGTGTCAGAGAACCAATGCAGTGTAGTCCCAGTGAGTATAACTTCAACTGGAAAATAAAATGATATAGATCTACTGATATATGGCTCAAAAAGTGTTGGGAATATAGATCTAAGCTCCCAAGCACATTTCCAAGACAACCCAAAAAGGGTTTCCAGAAATAGCTAAAATACAAAAATGATGAAATGCAACCAGAGAACTGATAAGAGGTGGCTGATCTGATGTAGAAATGGATGGAAAACTTCCAATAGATCTCCCGAATGAAGGGTTTCTCCCCACATTGGAAATCCTGCTCACCAAATGGGGCACTAAACCCTCCATCGCAACTGCGCAATAAAATAACGTAGTTTATGAAGAAAAATATGTTGTAGGTGATGGTATTGGCTTGGCTTCATGCCAAATGACAAAATTATTCTCAAGGACCCTCCTTTCCAGCCTCCTGGGTGAAGGGTTTCTTCGTCCACTAGAAAACAATATCAGAGACTGTCCCTATAAATCCTCCACTGCCTCTTCCCTACAAAACAACACAACATTGGAGGTGACTACGCTGTGGATAATGGTTGAAGCTTGGCCTGATTCCAGATGGTGGAAGTGAAACTCAATAAACCTCTCTTGAGTGGGCACTCGAAGTCCCCTGAGGATGAGGGTGGGATTCTCGATTGGGAACACCCTTATGCTAAACAGCATAACGCACTCTGCTAAATATCTTAAGCGTGTAAGAATTCATAAAATACCAGGACATAAACAATAATCAGAATGTATTATGTGGCTTCCATCCCATTCCCTATATGCTTGGTGAGCTTCCTCACCCTTAGCCCCACTCATTAAAGATGCTACTTCCATGCAAACACTCCTCCACCATAACTATGTTCTCCCCCACTAGCTCCATTCTCTCTATGGAAACGTTGTTCATTTGGTCAACCTTAACCCCATCTACATGCATTGACCCCATTCGCACTGAGGGTTGCTTTATTTCAGCTAATACACTGATCCACATTTACACTGGAAGTGGTTTTATTCCTACTAAAGAGATTTAAGGGTCTCTCTACCCACTTATTCATCTAATTTATGAATGAAAGAAAAATTTAATATTCCAACTAGCTAAAATATAATTAGTAATATGACAGTCCTCCCCTCCCAAATCTTGCTTGTCCTAAAGCAACTATAAAGATGGATGCTGTAAAATATTCTCTCCTTCCCAAGTGGCATCTTCATCTAGTAGATTCCTCCATCGAATCAAATATTCTCTAATCACCACGCTCCTTAGTTTCCTCTCCCAAGTGTCCAAGATAGCTTCTGGTTGTAAAACTAGATGGCCCTCATCATTAATAGGTGAGAGATCCATGGTGGCAACCAAATGTTCTCCAATGGCCTTCTTGAGGCATGAAACATGAAAAATGTTATGGATCTTACTCCTAATGGGGAGCTCCAACTCATATGCTACCTTTCCAACATGACGGATCATCATGTATGGCCCATAGAACTGGGGCTTCATTTTTTCATCCTGCTTCTCCTTTAGTGTAGACTTTCTGTAAGGCCAAAGATGGAGATAGACTAAATCATCAACCTCAAACTAACTCTCTATCTGACCACGGTCTGCATACAAATTCTATTGGTTCTGGGTTGTAGCAATTTTGTCCTTGAGAGCACAGAGTATATCCTGACTCTCTTGGAACCACCTCTTGGCTCTAGGAGCCTTGCCTACTTCAAACATCAGATCAAAAAATTATAGAGCATCATGTCCATAAAGAGCCCAAAATGGAGACATGCCGATGGACATGTGAAAATTTGTGTTGTAGCAACACTCCCCCAAATGGATTTAACACAACCATGCTCTTTGCTACCCCAAAACACAGTTTTGCAAGTAGCCTTCTAGCCACTTGTTTACTATCTCCGTCTGTCCATTGTTTTGAGGGTGATAACTAGTACTCGGTGTTAGCTCGATACCTAGAAACTAAAAAAGCTCCTGCTAAAAACCACCCATGAAGCATCTATCCTGATCATTGACTATGGTCTTTGGAAGACCATGGAGTCTAAAGGCATATCTAAATCAGAGCTCGGTCACCTATGAAGCAGTATATGGTGTAGAAATAGAAAATAAATTTAAGTACTTTGTTAGTCAATCAACAACTACAAAGATACAATCCTTACCTTGTATTGTAGGTAGACTGATGATGATGTCCATGTAAATACTCTCCCATTTTCCTTCTGGAATAGGGAGTGGCTGCAACAATCCTGCAGGAGGGTTGTTCTCTCCTTTGTTTTTTTAGTAATCTACACACCCCTTGATGTGTTGGATCACATCCTCCTTGAGACCCTTCCATGATAATCTCTCCTAAATGGCCTGATATGTCTCGATGAATCCCTAATGACCGGAAAGTGGTGAATCATGTGTTACCTACAAAATATTCTCCTTGATTCTAGAATATCTTGTCAATAAGATTCATTCTTGGTAATATATGACCTAATTCATCACTCTAAACCTCTCATCAGTCACATGTCCATATAGGATCTCACATGCAAAGAGGTCCATGGAATACTCCACCAATAACCGGGCCTTCCAATTTGTATCCACACTCATTAAAGATAGTGTTGCTGGTCTCTGTGATAGGGTATACGCTACTACATTTCTCTTCCCTTTGACATATTCAATGTCAAATTCATATTCTTGAATCTTTCTCACCCATTTATGTTGCCTCTCCTGCAGCTGCTTCTTCTCAAGAAAGAACTGAAGACTATTGTGATCAGTCTTCACTCGAAATCTGTTTCCCACCAAACATTGTCAGAATTCGGCTAATGCATGCACGATAGATGACATTTTCTTATCATATATAGAGTACAACCTCTCATGAGGTAGAAAATTCCTACTCTCAAAAGCAATGGGGTGACCCCCTTGCATCAAGACTACTCCAATGCCCTCCCTTGAAGCATCACATTTCATCACAAGGAGCTGGGTAAAATCTGGTAAAACCAACATCGGGCAACTTCTCATCACCTCCTTGAGCTTATCAAAGGCCCTCTACACTGTGGCTGTCCAACTAAAGTCTCCCTTCTTGTTCAAATCTATAAGTGGTGTTGCTAGTTGAGAGAACCCTTTAACAAAATTTTGGTAGTAGGTACACATACCTATAAAACCCCAAAGTTCTGTGACATTATTTGGCTCTGGCCAATCTATGACAGCATAGATCTTCTCCTCATGAACCCTCACTCCATCCACAGCATTGATGTGGCCCAAATAGAGCATCTCTATGAGTCCAAACTCACACTTGGAGAGATTAGCATAGAATTGTTGCTCTTCAAGAATGCACAATACTCTCTCAATATGTTGAAAATGCTCCTCCCATGTGCAGCTGTAAAGAAGAATGTCATCAAAGAAGACCAACACAAAATTCCTCAGTTAACTACGGAAATTGTGGTTCATGCAAGACTCAAAAGTTGTTGGACCATTGGTTAACCCAAAGAGCATCACTAAGAACTCAAAATGGACATATGGGCATCTAAAAGCGGTCTTGGGGATATCTTGATGCCTCACTCTGATTTGAGAGTACCCTGACCTCAAATCAATCTTTGAAAAGTACTTGGACTACCTTATCTGATCCATCATCTCATCGATCCTAGGGATTGGGCACCTGTTATTCATTTTTTTCTTGTTCAAACCTATATAGTCAATGCACATCCTCAATGTGCCATCCTTCTTCTTTACCAAGACCACAGAAGAAGAAAAAGGAATCGTGCTGGGTCGGATATGTCCTAAAGACAAGAGATCTTGAATGGATTTTTGAATCTCATCCCTGTAGGCTTTGGGATGCCTATAGGGTGCGGTGATCACTTCTTGGATCCCCTACTCCAACTCAATAGTGTGCTCATATCCTCGGTCAGGTGGCCTCCCTAGTGGGATATCTCCAAATAGTGTAAAATAATGGTCTATACTATACTACACATTTGGGTGTAGTGGTCCACCCTTGCCTGCCTCCGACATACGTAGTTCCCTTGCCCACTCTATGTCTCCTCTACACAAATCAGCTTCCATCCCATGTGCTGAGACAATATGGGGTGGAAAGGTGTGCATGCCTGTGATATTCTGGTGCCTACCACTCCCATTATCTGTCCATTCCATCTCCACGGTATCCTAATTTGTGGTGACCTTCCCCAAGGTGATCAACCACTAAACACCCAATATCACATTGGTATATGGAATATCAACCACAAAGAAGTGGTCTATCAATGTGTATTTATCCAAAGTGATAGTTAGTACCAGAACATACTTAGCACACTGCATGGTTCTAGCTCCCATAACCAAGACTAAGAAGCCCTCAAAACCATCCATGTGAATGCATGTCCTCTGCACTAGCTGAGTATCAATAAAGTTGTGGGTAGCCCCACTCTCTATCAACATCGATACCTTCTTCCCCTAAATAGTGCCTCTAACTCTCAATGTTAGATACTTGGGAACTCCTCGCAAAGCTGCAAGAGTCCCTCCAGTTGGAGATAATTCTCCCTTCACACCTCCTGATGGTGGTGCAACCCCTCTTGATGCTACATCCCTTGTATCCTCCTCCAATTCTATTTCATCCTCCTCCCCATCATCAGAGAACACTTCAATATAATGTGCCTTCCCTGTAGTACACGGGTGTCCTAGTATCCATGGCTCTTGGCAAGTGAAGTAAATTTTTCTCCTCCTTAGATCTCCCCGTAGATCATCATCAAGAGATCTCCTCTCATGATTCTCCTTTGAGGGAGGAAAATTTACATCCTTTCCCTTTTCTTGAGAAGAGAAATTCTCCTAGAATGGGGCTTTTGCCTTTGGCAAAGCATGTTGCAAATCTCTAGCCCTCTCAATGGCCTCTTGGACCGTAGTTGGTCTAGTGGATTTTATGAACCCATGCAATGGTTCTTTAGCCTATCAATAAAATGTGCTTCTAGATTGCTGCAATAAAATCTTTCCACCAATTTTGTTGCCTCCTCGAAGTTGGTTTCCTCCTCCTCCCCATCATCAGAGAACATTTCGATATAATGTGCCTTCCCTGCAGCACACCGGTGTTATGGTATCCATGGCTCTTGGCAAGTGAAGCATAGTTTTCTTCTCCTTATATCTCCCCGGACATCATCATCAAGAGATCGCCTCTCATGATTATCCTTTTAGAGAGGAAAATTTACATCCTTTCCCTTTTCTTGAGAAGAGAATTTCTCCTGGAATGGCACTTTTTCCTTTGGCAAAGCATGCTGAAAATATCTAGCCCTCTCAATGGCCTCTTCGACCATAGTTTCTCTAGTGTATTTTACCAACCCATCCAATGGTTCTGTAGCCTATCAATAAACATATATACTCTCATAGTTGTAGATAGGTTAGACACCATAACTGAGAGCTTTACAAATTCAGATATATAAGTATCTAGATCTCCTATATTCTTAAGCTTGGTTAGATCAAGAAAATGTGCTTATGGATTCCTGCGGTCAAATATTTCCAACAACCTTCAGAAAAATTCTACATAAGAAGTAACACTAGCAAGCCATAATGTAGATAGGCCATGAAACCACTGCTCATGTGCTTCACCTTCAAGGTTCAACACTACAATTTTAATGGCCTCCATCTTTGAAACTCGGTTCAACTGAAAAATAAGTATCCAACTTCTCTACCCATGCCTTCGCTATGCACTTGGGTGGCCCATCAAAAGAGGGAAAAAATAATCTACCCATAGTACGTTACAGATCATTGTTCTCCATTTACCCTCCACCTCTATTTTGATTGTTGGGTCTTCTATTATCCTTGATCCGACATAACTCTTGGAAGTTCAGGTGCTTCTTGAACCTTTGAGATTATTATTCATACTCTAAGAAATAATCACCAATATTTTCCTCTCTTTGTGGCCCTCCCACATCATTTCCTACTGTTAGGAATGTGGGCATGATAGAGCGTTGTGAAGAAGGTTGTAATGCTGGTTTCTCACACCAAATATGTGAGGTTTCAGAACTATCTCCATGCTGAAACCCTCTAGGGGAATCCCTCTATCTTTATAACCTCATATCCTTGATTTCTTTGGAAATATTCTGCATGGTTTGGAGAAGATGTTTTATAATTTCTCTTTCCTCCATTGATATAGATGCACTTCCCCATAGGCTGAGTCAAGATTATGCTCTGATACCACTGTAATATTTGAAAATAGAAAGCAGCAATATGGAACACAAAACTAGATATAGCAGTGAATATCAACACATCAAACATGAGACAATGAAAGAGCCATATTATTATGAATATTAGCAGAAAATAAGTACAATATCTTGAGGAACAAATCACTCAAGCAAGGAAAATAAGCCTCCAATGAAAAAACATGCTCAAATATGAAATGTTGCTGCTATAAAAAGTGCTGGAGAACCAATACAACGCATTCCCAATGTGTATAACTATAGCTGGAAAATACAATGATATATATCTACTGATATATTGCTCAAAAAGTGTCGGGAATATAGATCTAAGCTCCCAAGCACATTTCCAAGACAACCCAGAAAGGGTTTCCTGAAATAGCTAAAATACAAAAATGATGAAATATGGCCCTAGGGCTGAATAATCTCTGCAATTGGATAACTGATAGCAGGTGGCTGAATTGATGTAGAAAAGGATGGAGAACCTATAATAGATCTCCCAGATGAAGGGATGCTCCCCTCACTGGAAATCCAACTCACCAAATGGGGCACTAAACCATCCACAACAACTGCTCAATAAAATAGCGCATTTTATGAGGAGAAGTGCACTATAGGGGATGGTAGTAGCTTTTACTGATGCCAAATGACCAAATTATTCTCAAGTACCCTCCTTACTAGCCTCTCAGGTGAAGGGCTACTCCCTCCACTGGAAAACAAGCTCAAAAATTGACCCCACTGCCTCTTCCCTGCAAAAAAACACAACCGTGGAGGAGACTATGATGTGGATAATGGTTGAAGCTTAGTGTGATTTGGGGATGGTGGAAATGATGCTCAATAAAACTCTCCTGAGTGGTTACTCTAAGTCCCCCGAGGATGAGAGCGGGATTCCCACTCAGGAACACCATTGTGCTAAACAGCAAAGCAGACTCTGCTAAATAGATGAAGCGTGCAAGAAGTCATAAAAGACCAAGAAACAAAAAATAATCAGAATGCCTTCTATTGCTGCCATCTCGTTCCTTATATGCCTAGTGAGCTTCCTCACCCTTGGCCCCACTCATTAAAGATGCTACTTCCATGCAAACACTCCTCCACCATAACTCCGATGTCCTCCACTACCTCCACTCTCTCTATGGCAGCACTGTTGATTTGGTCAACCTTGACCCCATCTACATGCATTGACCCCATTCACACTAAGCGTTTCTTTATTTCAGCTAGCTACAATAATCCACATTCACACTGGATATGGTTTTATTCATACTAAAGAGATTTAAGGGTCTCTGATGGGCCTCTAAATTAGACATAATTATGGCCCATCTAACCTTTCTTAGGCCCATCTACCTCTCTTATGAACATAAAAATATATATTAAATATATCCTTCCGCACTTAATAATGTTTTCTTATGCTTTAATATGTTCTTAGGAAGGATTAAAAGTAATTGAATATGTTTTCCTAATATTGGTTATTTTTGTAGAATATTCCAAAAATATTTGGCAGATTATTCGGATTTGGAGAAGGAGATAATTTAGGGGCTTGCTCCCTACCACTGGATGATCAAGACTGAATAATAAATGAGCACAATATTAGGAAATTAGAGAGAAATCTTGGAGATATTTAAAGGATTGTCCACCCTCCTTAAATCTAAAAGGTAGGTAAAGGATCCTCATGAGATCCCCTCTAGCAATTCGAATTCCAGAGGCAGCCAAGCAAAACTCAAGACCAAGTGCACTCAAGCTATACTTCACTTGGAGTCAAGTGGACTCATTACCTATTTTTTAGGAAGTTGTTGGTAGCTTCCCTCGAGGATAAATAAAGTTTATCAAGAGATAATTAGGTTCGATTCCAGTGGATTCTCATCCATTCGATGCAGTCCATTTCGTTCCATTTTAATTCCATTCCATTCCATGCCATTCATTTTCCATTATATTAGGATTTTATTTTTTAAGACCTTTGGGATGTAATAAGAATGTATTTTTAATGCAATTAGTATTCAGATGACTTTTTATTGATCTAGTTCCAGAGATTTGGGCTTGTGCGTTAGGGCCCAACCAATGTGCCTCAGCTTCTCTGTTGTTTTCGTTCTTTCCTTTTTATCATTTAGCTATTTTTGTTTTTTTCAATTATTTATTTTTGTTTCTGTCATTTAGTTAATCTTGCTTCTAATAGTTTCAAGTTTCTGTTTCGAATTGTTGTTGTAGGTTTTCATTTTCTTATGAGTAATAGAATAGAGGATAAAACTATAAAATTTGTGGATCTAGACTTCCCTTCTCATCTCTGTCAATAAATCTTGAGGGGGGTAGACTTTCCAACACACCAAAAAACTTCTTTATGTTCACTGTTTTTATCACATACTTGTTTTTTTTTTGCATAAGTAGGCAGGGTTGATTGCAGGTACAAGAATCTCCCCCCTGAAGAAGTTCATAAACAATTCCCTGCATAATTTCCCATCTCCCTTCCATCTCTGTTTTTACACTTATAATCCCTTCTATTTCACTTATTGTAGGTGCCACACCCTTTTTATTCACAAAAACCATAAAATTTGGACATCTTCCCTTACTCCTCGAACTTCTCACTACCGTACTTCGCCTTTTCGTAAATCGCACTTCGCATCTTTTTTCTTTTTCCTTTTAAGAATTATTGCTCATGACAGTGAATTGCGATATTGGTATCGCACTCCACCACTGGTCCCACCACCACGTCATCCAACTCATCGTAACCTTTGGTCTTTTCACAAATCATACTTCACAACCTTTTTCCTTTTTTTAAGACTTACTGCTCCAAACACTGATTTGCGATAACTCTCTGTACTTCGCCAAATCGCACATCGCAAATCACATTTTTTACTTGGTTCTCATAACACGTTTCGCGCCCAACGCCAATTGCAATATTGGAATCGTGCTCCACCGTTGGTCTCACTGCCACATTATCCCATTGCATTTCACAATTCACTCCCGCTCCTGAAAAACAGTTACGCTACCCCTCCAGCTTTACGATATCATGATTGTGATATCGCATATCGCACTGCCATCCCTCCATCGCAACTTCGCCATTGCACTTCTTAAATCATTCCACTCCAAAGAATTTTTATGCCATAATAAAGCTTTAATAAGGTTTAAACCCACTCTTTCCACCTCTAAGCCTTGTTTCATGTGTTGATCCCTCCATTAGCACCTTTAGCCCGTTTTCCTCCAAACTACAAGACACACTTTGTCAAGTTTAGTTTATAATAACTTAGCTACATGGATAGAAGCATGGTAGATAGAGCATAACATATGTAGGGCGTGTTTAGCCGATTGGCCAAGTTAAGTGTGATTTAAATTAGTTTCTTTTCTACCATTTATTTTCAGCAAGTTAAATTAGTTTCCTTTCGTGTCATTTCTTTTCAGCAATTTAGTTTAGTTTCCTTTTTGTCATTTCCTTTCTATAATTTATTTTATTTTCACTGAAGTGTGATAGACTTCACTGAGGACTGCTAGAAGTAGCACCCTTTCATAGAGTGGAAGAGGATGACATGAGTAAAATGCATCTGATGTATATATAGCACTGTCACCTCCAATTTTATATGAACCCTGGGTTGATAAAGTAAAGTAGGGTAGCCCCTAGGAGTTACAACACTCTTGGTGCAATACCAGGGCTCACCAATCTCTCTACCCACTTATTCATATAAGTTATGAATGAAAGAAAAAATTAATATTACAACTAGCTAAAAGCTAATTAGGAATATTAAAAATACATGCTAATTGATAGAATTGAGCACAAAAGACAGGTAGACAACAATGTTAACTTCCAACAACATTTTTCTGAAATATTTGAGCATAGGATCATGAATAAAGAACATAAGACTCTGGTCACCCCTGGCTGAGGAAATCATATGAGATCACATAAGGATGAATACAAATTCATGTCAAACCATGGATGAAAAAAATTGAATTAATATTTAAGACCAAGAAGGTAAAAATGAATTGAAATATGAAACTTTAATGTACAAGTGATATGGACACCTTGTCAATAATGAAATAAACTAAAGCAATCAACAATTAGAAACTATCATCAAATTAGTAATAATTTGTCAATTGCTCTGTGTCTTCATGGGGTTTTCTTGGTAACACCCGAATACTTTTCCTATACAGAAAATATTTTTTGACAAAACAAAACAATGATATATGTAAGTTTTATGCTATAGAACTTTTCTCAAGATTAGATCCAAGACATTGAACAAAATATCTTCAGTTCGTCACTTGAAAAGTTATCCGCAACCTCTCAGTAGAAAAAATAGGTTATTCAATAGGTAAGGATGTTGTATGACCACATTGGGAAAAAATTTGAACCATGTTGTTGTTTATTTATCATTCCATCTAAAAAAATTAACAAAGTTATAGTTACGTAGGTATAGCAGAAAATACTCAACAAATGTGTAAAATATCGAGTGAAGTAATTAGTGTGGCCATTCTTAAATTTTACTTCAGTACCTCACTACCTTGGCCAATGTGTCTTGGGTTGCAATTTTCTAGGCATGATCATGTCCCAACATCGCAGTCTTGATACCGATACAGGTCCTACATAATTGTTCACCTAGATCAAATTGTCCTCCCCTTAGCATTAACTTTGTTCGAGTTTCCAGAACTAGGGCTTTCAACAATGTGAAATCCAGCCATACATACTCATCCACATGATCACCAAAATTATCCATTTTAATATATATATATATATATATATATATATATATATATATATATATATATATATATATATATATATATATATATATATATATATATATATATATCTGACCTGTCTGACATAGAGGTTTTCTCCACTTCCTCCAGTGCATTGGTGCACAATTTTAGGAGTTTTATGGAAGCATGGCATCGAGAAAATACTGTAAAGGAATGAATTGCGAGTGGAAGAACTCATGTCTTTATGAATAAAATCAAGACCATCACTTTGAATTCTAAAATCACTAGATCATTCCCAAAAGAAAATAGAAGGAAGCAAGGTGCCCAAAAATGTTCGGGGTGGACAAAAACAATTTGTTTCTTCCTGATTCCTTGGACCATAGCTTTGGAATTTGGAACACCGCCTTTATTTCGAGCATATAGCTGAATTATTTCATGAAAATGAATCCATCCATGCTTGATTGTTTTCTTTGAAATTCAAAATCGAAGTAACAAAGAAAAAACATCTGGCTTCCATATCTTAGTTTGAGAAGCTAAAAAGCAGCATCACAAGAGTCTGAGGTATTTCTTTGGAAGATGCATCTCAAGCGAAGACACATATAACTATTGCTTCACTATCGAGTGTTGCTTCAAGAGATACACTTTGCTTTGAAGTAACTAATGAATTGAAGCTCCTTAAAGCTACAATGGTCTCTGCGTCAATGGATGCCATATGCGCTTAGTGGTGACGGAAGTGGGCAAGGGTAGATAGCAATGGATGGTTGAAAATTTAAATCAAAATGGCGTGGTTGGAGAAGTAAATGAATTGGAGGGGTTGGCGTGGTTGGAGAAGTAAATGCAGACCGCTAGGCTGGGAGGTGAGAAGGTAAACATAGATGGAGGTAAATTGAGACAAATAGAAGGGTTTTCTAGCACAGAGACAGAGACAAAGGGGTAGTCAGAAAAGTGCGCTTTTCGGATTATCATAATCTTCGAAAAGTCACATTATAGACTACTCCTTTTTTTACAAGGCATGAAAAAGATACCCATAAGTCTAAATTTTAGCCCAAAATTAAATGTAATGATAGTGGAAACATTATGAGAATATTGTTATTATCACTAATGGTCTAGCATTTCTAATGAGGGATGTCTTAAGCAAATATTTCTCAACACATAGTTCATTGGGTGAGAAAAAGGTGGGAGAAGGTCAAAATTATTATAGTCAATAATCATATTTAAATAAGTGGATGTTGTGGACTTCCCAATCCATGGTGGGAATGCCTCTGCTACTAAGTATGGTAATTCTAAAAATTGAAAAAAAAAATGGAAAAACAATTCAAAGACCATAATTAGTCTTAATCATCACTGACTGCTTCACTTTAGACAAGGATGCTTTATTTATGCAAAAATTTTGCATCATAGTTAATGATAGTGATAAAAATATTATTTCACAAGACCATGTGACTTTTCTTAATTTTCCTTCAAAATGTTAACCTTTGTCTAAAATTTTAGGGTTGGAAGAAGGATAAGGAACCAATGCAAGTTATGATGGTCTATCAATTCACTTTTTCTATTAATACCTCTTTGACAGTATTAAGTATGATGGAACTCTTGTTGAATTTTGTGGTCTTATTCCTTGGAAGGTTTTATCAACATTATTTACATCCAAACTATTATACATTGTCTTGAAACTTCCCAATTTTTGCAATGATGGATCGGTATGTGATTGAAGTTTTCTTCCGCTGCCACTTGTCTTGTCTGGCAACATTAATGTCGAGTTGGCTACTTGATCTTGAATTATTCAAATTCCTATTTGATATTTCATAACGATAAGCAGACATGATTTTTTATTAAGATGAAAGCTAAGTGTTGATGATCATGTATTGTCGGGTTTTTTGGAATTACATTGTTGTCCAAATTCAACTTGGCAGTCATTTCTCTTTGTTTTAGTGATGACTATAATGCTAAGTTATATTCTGAGAGAAAAATATGAAACATTAAAGATTCACGAAGAGAAGTAAAGTTCTATAGCATGTGGGGTGGGAGTGATCCTTGTGTGCATTCATACTTGTGTAGTTCTAATAAAATAAAATAGAAAAATCAACCAAAATCTTCTTTTTAATTACCCTATTGTCATAGCCAGTGTATGGAGCTTTTCCTTAACCCTTGATTATGTCCAATCTAATGGTGGTGAATTACATGTTGAATCTAGTCAAAGTTGAAAAATTATATATGTTTGAAAATAAAATTGATTTTCATCATTTTGGAAAATAAAGAACTATAATAACAAAGGTAATACATGTATGCATGTTTTGGGTCCTGACATTTAATTTTTCAAAAATTTGTGTATAATTTGAAGTTAAAAATATTTGTATCTCGTCCTCACATTTTGACCAAGTTTTTTTCAAATTGGGGACCTTTTTTTAATATCGTTTTTCTTGAATTTGGACATGAACACACACCAAATGACTTAGCTTATTTAAAAAAGTGGCAATGTAGCTAAAGATAACATAGATCCATCACGTTTGGAACTTATTAAGAGCCAAGAGGGAGCAATGAAAAGGTGAATGCAATTATGCATCCATGAATCTTATGTAAAGATATCCATTTTAGGCTATATTGTAAAGGTATATTGGTTTCATTAATTGTATTATTATCATTTTTTGGTGTTAAAATATGGGAGAGAGCTCTATTGGATTTAAAATTGAAAAAATATTTAGTTTAGGTCATTTAATTTAGACAAACGGTTGACCATGATTTTCTAAAGGCTGCATTACTACCAAATAATTGGGCACTATTATGTGATCTCCTAGATAGAATCCAACTGAACCTCAACTACAAGATATGATGAGTGAAGTGGATGCCAATGGAAATGGAACAATTGATTTTCTAGAGTTCCTGAATCTCATGCCTCGAAAGATGAAGGTAGGTTTCCAAGGTTTTTTACCAATCATTTATGATTCAGATCCTCTTTTAAATTTTTCATATCATTGGGATGTATTTATATATTTCATTTTCTCTCTCATGGCTCGAAGTAGGGTTCCAAGGTTCTTTACCAATTTTTTATGAAGTTCTAAATTTTAGATTATCTTTTTGTTTTTTCATATCATTGTGATGTATTTATATATTTCCTTTTCTCTCAATCCTTGGTTTGATGTTTCACATATCCCATCTTTTTTGGTAACGGAAAAAATTTCCTTTAATCTATGGGCCGTTATGAACTCCAATTTTGCATGATTTTGGAAAAGCCCACTTGAAGTTGGGGGCTGTGAAATTCAATCAACCATACACATGATTAGGGCTCTCTATTCATCAGGATTTGACCCTAGGTAATCATTGTTTTTATTTTTCCCTACCTGGTTCATGGTCCTTGGAGATCTAAGTTACATTTGCACAGAAGTTTCGATATCATTCAGATATCTAAAATTTTTAATTTTTAATTTGAATATTTACCTAAAAAAGGAAAGACAAAGGTCTCAATTATAAAAATTCACCCAACAGAAACAACATTAATATTTTTCCATCATTCATCCTGTAACATATTGCATTTGTCTTCATCAATGCTCTTCTTCCATACATTATCTACTTATGACATTTCATTTGCAATATTTGGTGTATTTTTTAGTTATAGCTCATTTATAGACTATAAATGTCTTCAAAGTTTCAATTATAATTGAGTATTAAAATTAACATATTGAATCACTTATAAATAAATCTTTTTCTCTTCACCCACTTTTCACAACTTCCATAACCATTAGATAGGGACTTGCAACTTCAATGTTGTTTTTCTTGTTTAGTAAAATATTATCAAGACTTTAATTTATTGAAAGTTGTAGAATTTACAATCTATAAAGTTTCAAGATCTAATATTTTAAAATTTTAATTATTTAAAGGGTGCTAGCTCAATGGAAGAGGACCTTCTTTACAAGTAGTTGATGGGTGGTTTGATTCCATCGTGCCCTGATATTCATATGGAATGGCGGTGATCAGGTTTTGGTGATGGAGAGTCTTTTGATTATCACCAATGAGCTTATGGTGGCATTTTTCGACCCTCACCAAAATATGAAATGGTGACAGTCAATGAACACCACCATATATACGCATCAATAGTGACAACTAGGAAAGGCCCGTCACCATAAATAATTTTTGTTGATGTGAAATGGTGACAGGTACTATTTTTCATTATAGTCATTATTCATGATGGACCTTGAAGTTACCAATGAGCTTATCATGATATTTCTTGACCCTCACCAAATATGAAATGGTGAGGTCAACGAAATTCACCATATATATGCACCAATAGTGATGGCTAGGAAAGGTCTATCACAAGAAATTGTTGTTGTTCATATGAAATGGTGACAGTCACTATCCCTCATTATACTCAATATTAATTACGGGCCTTGAATTTCACTACAACACCTATACTTTTTGCGATGCCACCTTTGGTGACATTAAATTTTTTGGTGACTGAGGCTATTGTCTATCAGCATTATTCATATAAAATGGTGACAATCACTATCTATCATTATAAATTATTATTGGTGATTAACCTTGAATGTCACCACAACACCTATAGCTTTGGCGACGCCACCTTTGGTGACATTCAGTTTTTGGTGACAAAGGCTCTTTGGTGACATTTATTTCCCCTCAATAATGTCCCTTTTTCTTGTAGTGTGATAAAAATCACAAGAAAAATGCATTCATTAACATGCCACACATATCGATGACCATGAATGAAAATTGATGAAGCACATGCTGACTCCTTCACATATATTTCACTTCTACCTCCATTGGATGTTTCTTCATAGAATATATCATTAAAAACCCTTTGAACATCTAATCGGTAAGTTATGAAAAATATTTGAAATCGTGCAGCAATGTTTTTTGCATGTTTGTAAAGGGTTTAAAATTTTGACTTATGACTTGGTAAATTATAATAATTTGATTTCTTATCAATCACGAATGGATGTAAATGACAATTTCACTTGAAAAATTATGCATTTTTGTTGTTATCCCATCAAATAGGGCTATATAGTAAGCTTCCTTGTCATTGTTGGTGGTTCTATCGGGAATTTCTCTATTTTTTTTATATACTTGACTCAATTCTTCACTGTGAAGCACAAATATAATCCATTCTTGACTTGGATTTAGATAGCATGAAACCTGAATGATCAATTCCCACTTCTCCATCATCTGCAAAATAATAAAAATTTGAATGAAAAAAAATTAATGAAATATTATGAGATTTTGTTTAAACTATGTTGCAATAGATTAATATTTTAGTGGCAACAACTCACTGTTACAATGACAGTAACTCACTGTTACAGTGGAAAAAACTTAGTTCTACAGTGGTGGAAGCTCCCTGTTATAGTGGCAGCAACTCACTATTACAATGACGACAACTCAGGGGGGAAATGGAGACTTTGTCATGAAAATACAGAAAAGATGTTTCCATATATCAATGAACAAGAATTTTAAAATATTGCAAGGCATGTTAAATTCCTAAGTTTTCAAATTAAAGGTATGTTAAGAGACAAGCATCCACATTATTAAATAATATCATCACATTTTCACATTTGAAATCCATATCGCAAAAAAATCTCATTGCCTTAAAACATTTGTTAATCATTGTGTGCATATCCTGATACATCAATAAAAATATTTATGAGGAAAACATGTTTTATTAAGTTGAACTAAGTTTCATAGGTTTACCAAGATTACCCAATTTTACTAGGTTGACTTAAGTTGACCTAAATTCATATAGGTTTACTAGGTTTACCTAGTTTTACTAGATTTACTAGGTTGAATTTGGTTTTCTAGATTGAACTAGGTGAATACGTTCACATAGATTGAATAGTTTTGCTAGTATGAATCTTAATTGCAAGTGTACGAAAAAAATACCACTTTAGTTGTGCATAAAACAGCCCTAACAGCAAATATGGCTGCCAATATCTTCAGATCTGCAATTAGGTGATCAGGATAAATGCTGCAAAAATCTAGATCTATGCATCAAAAGACATTAAGTAGTAAATAAAATTGAGATTTACTCCATGCATCCAATATACAAGACAAGAATATGTTGAATGAATTTTATATTAAGGGCACCTGGGAGGAAAACGTAGAAGGATGTTACCAGTTATCCTCAATGGGATGGGTTCCTGTAAGTCCTCAACACTTCAGATCTAAAATTCCTCTCTCTTCATGGTGTAGAAAACCTGGACAAAAATGGAACTCAAAGGGAGCTCACAAGAAAAAAGATAGAAAAATAGGACAATGATGGTGGATCAAAGTCAGACCAAAAGTATAGATCCAGAGTGATCTTTCGAAAACAAAAGGTGATGAATGAATGGAAAAACCATTCTATTTATAACAAAATATTGAGTTAGTCTAGATATTGGTGCATAATTAAAATATTATTAACTAAATCAAGATCCAACTTTTATGGAATATTTTATTATATTTTTTTGAGGGAAAAGGAATTTGACTTGGGTCAAATCCCTTTATTTGAAAATAATAAATAAATAAATGATTTATTTATTATTTCAAGGATGTGGTTGAGTAATAATTAAATAAATAATTATTTATTTAACTATTAATGAGTGATTTAGTCAAATTTAACAAGGAATATTATTTAAATAAGGTTTAAATAATTATTCCTAGAAAATAATAAGATAAATAATAATTTATCTAATTAATTTTCCTTTTTTGGGTTAAATATGACCAGGAATATTAATTAAACTGCTATTTAACTAATTATTCCTTGAGGAAAATCAAACAAATTTGGATTTATTTAATATTTCCTCATGGGTTTTCCTGTTTAGACCATAAACAACTTAATAAAGGTGTTTTACTAAGTTATTTTTCATATTGAAAGCAATTTTACTTAGGGTAAAATTGGTCTTACATGGTGTACTTAGGTCCATCTAATAGTAACAGGTTAGATGACCAAAAAATGGTGTGTCGATTGCCCCGGTGTCGAGGCGTTAGGTGATAATCGTGTAATAAAGGAAAATACAGTTTGTAAGAGCTCAATCACTAGAAATTGAAGGGGAAGTTAGAGAGAGAGAAATATAAGGCAGACCGAAGCGCTAGAGGACTAAATCCTGAGGAGGAGAGACTTACAGGTGCGAAAAGTCTCTTTTATGAGTGAGTACCTATGTTATAGGCGGTGGGGGAGGCATACCTATGCCCATCGAGACAAAGTACAAAGAATAGTGCGTCCAATAAACAAGGGACTGAAAAATATAGTACATGCTGGCATAAACATGAGCTAGGTAAAAACATGATGATTCCCACATATGTACGTGCATTGGATAATAGTCGGGACTTACTCTGATAATATCTAAGTACATGAGATACAAATACAACCCAAATGCCCCCTATAAGCAGGGAAGGGCTCACAAAATCCGACTGATACATGCAAATCCAAAAGGCGCTACAAGCGGCTAAGGCCGACATCATCAAATATAAGGAGCTGCATCAAAGGCTGCAATGAGGAGGTCATCCAGGCATGTGGGGGGCTACCTGCAAGGCCACCCCCTCATGAGGGTTGAGACATCTCACACACACTCGGGAATCACCAAAAGCTGTGGTTGCATCACTGGACCATTAAGTATACGGATCTCGATCATGCTAAAAGGATATGGGTGAAAACAATCAAGTAAAAGAAATAAAGTCCTTTGCTTGATCCGAGGCACCAAACAAGAGTGGAAGCTGAAACCAAGGTAAACTGCCCTCTAGACCTTTCTTCTGGAATGAATGATCTGATTTCAACAGAAGGAGGTCTTCCATAAGTGAGGCAATAAGGGATCCTCAACTAAGGCACGAGAGAAAATAATAGAGCGACTGACAGACTAAAACCAAGGATGATGATGAAATGGGGGGTACTGAGTAGTGGATGGACGACTTCTCTTGTTAGAGCATAAAGGGCATGGATGACCTCACAGTGACTGATACAATATCATGAGGGATAGGGGACAGTAGGACTGAAGGCCATAATGTGTGACACGAGAGAGAAACCAAGCAATGAAGGATGGAGGACTATAGCGCGATATAAAGAGACTTAGGATAGAATCCATGAATTTGATTATGACTCAACTCAGATGCTCTAAACAAGGGTGACTCGATGATGCTTCCATATAGAAAAGGTCCAATGGGGACCATAAAATCATGAGTACATCATGGTTACTCATGAAGACAATAAACACGAGCATGGAAAAATATGAAGGCAAAATGGTGCCTCAAGTACAAGTGTTGTAGGTGAAGAAATTCAATTTTGAGGAGTGGTGAAGTGACCCTTCTTGGAAAAAATGTGTCTTGGTGAAGAATCAAATCACAAAACACTAACAGATACCCATTTTAGGGATCAATGAGAGATTTCCAATGGTACATATGGTTTGTTAAACTGAGCTAAAGTTTGGCCGCAGTGGGCGAAAGAAAAATCAAGGGTTTCTCTTTTAATAAGGCATTTTCCCTCCAAATTCACTCATTTGCATGTAGAGCTGTGGTGAATGTAGAGAGGATAGAAGGCCCTAAATCTTGCAGCGATCATAGTGGACAAACTGACCATGGGAATCAAGATCTGTCTATTGCAGGTAAGAGGCCTAACCCTACTCTTTCATTTTAGTGGATTGAAAGTTCAGTTTATGTCCATAGAGCTCAGGAACAGACCCCTGCTCCTCTTCATGGGTGGGTCGCACTTTTTGGGGCAAAAAATATGACCTAGATAGCAGGTTTTGGGCAGACAACTATGACCTATCCTAGGATTGGGCCTGGAAAGTGCGACCTAACAGGGAGGGGTTTTTCTATGTTGTTTTTTGGCTGAGAATGGGTTTTTTTGTTTGGATACAGTATTTCCTATCTATACACTGACAAATATGATGGTTTTGTGCAGATATGGTAGAATTATAGACCAACTGGAGAGAGAGAGACCTGGGCACATTACGGTCGGAGATTCGGGAGGATCATGGTGTCCACAGTGCATTGGCTAGGTTTGGGGTTCTGAAGTTTATGGAGAACCCTTTGATGAGAGTTGGAGAACCCTTATTAGCCTGGATTGTCAGCTATTGGGATCCATACCACTAGGTATTTATAGTGTAGGGACACAGGATCGAGTTGACGGGCTAGGATATATATTTCCTGACTGGTCTTCCACCACTTGGGATGGTTGGGAATACTCAGCCAATGTTACCGCAAGGGCAGAACATCATGGAGTTTGTAGAGTTTCATTGTTGACCAGGTCTCCAAGTCAAGGGGACGTGGATACCCATCGGGGATCTAGAAAGGTTAGAGACTCGTGTTGTGGCTGCAGTGGTGCTGCGAATCATGGGCAACCAAACACTGCACCACATCACTGGAGGGTAGATGATTCTTTTGGAGAGTGTGTTGAGTGGGACCTACTATGGGTGGGCCCAGATGATGCTGTCACTGTTGAAACGAAAGTTGTCGCTATGCAAGTGACAAGTGAACCAAGACTGTGCATATGGGATAATCATGTGCTCGATCTTCATTTAGAATATCCTGACACTTTGACCTCGCATACAGCTCCTAGATGGGGGCCCGAGAGAGCTCAGGATGCACCTGTGGGGGTGACTATTGTGCAGAGGAGGAGGTGGGGTGGTCGGACGGGTGTTCTGACCCGAGTTCTTTGCTCATTGGGATCAAATTCCATTGTACATAAAAGACTATCCCTATAGTGGGATGAGTTATCGTTGAGACCTAGACTTTCCACTACCGCCTGGTCAAGTATGGGGACCCGATGGCAAGTGAAAAATTTCTAATCTTTTATCTGCCTTGTAAATTTTCAGAATATTGTATATGGTATTGATTCTTTCACTTTGGGTATGCAGATACATCACCGAAAAAATCGACCAGGTATATGGGACGACCTGTAGTATCAGGAGCTACAGGCCCTAGTGGGTTGAGGGCACCACAAAATGAGGATGCAATAGCCCTCCTAGAGTACATCTGTTGTAGATGTGAGAGGCCTCTAACTGGTGTTTTAGAGCGCAGCTGGCAAGACTTATAGGACCAGTACATAGAGCCATGTGTTTGTCTACCCTCGGAGTGGCGAGGGGTCATGCGGTGCATGGTGATGGCTGGACAGGGGATGCACAATCTACAAGCTGCGGGAGCAGATCCATTAGCTTGGAATCCTCTAGATAGTGATTAGTGTGTGAGGGCAGGTGGTGCCCCCAGTTTTTGAGTTTTTGTAACATGCTATGGGCATGTCATATGTATTAGAGTTGATGGACTCTAAAACATTTTTGTATGACACATATTATGGGTATGCATCGTTTTGATGGTTTATGTTATTGTCTTGTGTTAAATGCATGTGCTAAATGCCAATCTAGAATATGGTTTGCAATGTTATCTACATAGTTATTTTGTGCTCTAGGTACATGACCGAATGTAATAATTTCAAATTCACGCATCAAAAGCTTCACTCGTAAATATCTTTTAAAAGGGATAGGATTATGCACACGATAGACACCATTCAATTGCATGACAATAAGCAAAGAATCTAAATGAACATGAAGGTGGAGGATGCAATGAGAAAGGGAATTGACTAATAAACCTCACATGGCATCATATTCAGCCTGATTATTGGTGGCAGTACCAATGCATACACCGTTCGAGATAACCAGCGAATGCAAGGGGGTAAAGATGGCCCAACCTGCCAAGGCTAGATTCTGGGAGTAGTGACTTGCACCATCAGCATAATTGATATAAGGTTTAAATGGGAGGTCCATCTGAAAAGTGCCACAAGACAATAAATGGGAGGGTGATGAACAATGCTGGCGACCTGAGCGCATAGTAGAGATCGAACAAACACTGCAAGAGGGAGTGATCTGGGTAAGATGTCTAATGCTCACACATTGAAGGATAGGTGGTGTGTGGGAGCTACTAGAGGCATACCTATGCTCAAGCCATGAAATTCACCATAGACATGGATGGTGCCATCTCGCTTATGGGCGAGAAAGATGAAGTCAGAGGTGGACCAGGCTTCCATGATGTCAGCATCACAATAGAAGAGGGAGTGACGGGAGGAAGGGAGACCACATGACGCGACGAAGCTACCTGACTCATCATAATCAGAAGAGAGTTTCACATGCACATCATCACAGGGGATGATAGAAGAACAAGCAGATAAGGGATCCACTAATGTTGAGCCCAGGGTGATCGTTGGAGGGAGGTCGAGCGAAAAAACAGGGGAAGATTCAGAGGGAGCTTCCACCGAGGATCTCATGGATGATGATAGGTAGAGGATGGTGGCCGCAGGCTCTATCATCTCAACATCTGGAGGGGGATTTTCAATGGGAGTGGGTAAATCCTCAGTCTGGCCTGAAACATACTGCGCAAGTACGGGAGAGGCATATTTTTTCTGTTCAATCTCGTACTCCTGAACTACCTCCAAAGAGGCATGGTAATGCATAAGGCAGGGATAATGGTGGGAATAATGGCCATGTATATCACAAAAAGCACAGGGTTGATTGGTGTGAATAGTCTTAGGGTTCTTGGCTGTAGTCAAGGAAGAAACAGAGGCTTAAAGGACCATAGACTCAACGAACGCAACATTAACCATGGGCTTGATACAGGGTAGTTCCGGATAGTTATGGGTGGCATGGCCAACGACATCACACAAATCACAAGGCTTTGGAGGTGAAGGAGGCACAGGATCAGTCCAGGCAACCTTGTCTTTTGATGCTCTCTTGCAAGATTTGCCCTTCTTACCTGAAGCGGTCGTAACAGGAGATGGTTCCTGTTGAGGTTGCTGAGGCACTGTAGTAGTGGGAGAAGTCATGGGGACTGGTTGAACTAAGGTCAAAGAAAGATAAGGTTTAGGTTGACCAAGCGGGGTACTGGCTGGGGGATCGAAGTACTAGACAAGAATCCCCAGGGTCAAGTTAGGAAGAGAGAGGGTAGCCATGACAGGTACCGTGTACACTCCAAGAGGGGGAGCTAGAAACGGTATCTGACCGGAGGGGTAATGTCTAGACGGGATGGCTCCAAGATGGTTAAGGCCTGGAGGAACTATTCTAGGAGGGTAAAGAGGCTCATGGATACCAGTTGTAGGTGAAGGGCTAGGAGGAGGAGGTCTAGAAGGTTGAATCGAAGGGCTAGGAGTAGGCTGCAGAGGGCAAGGAGGCTACTGACTAGCCAAAGCGGGCCGCTTGAGGGTAGCTCGAGATGATTTCATCATGCAAACATTCGATGAGCTGGGATCAGAGATAAGAGGAGGAATACTAGGGAATGTACCAAGAAGAGAGGAGTCTTTGTAGACTCCGGGTGAGGCACTGGTCAAAGGATCGACGGTTTTCTTATTGGCCACCAAAGAGATGATGGACTCAGGGGAGGTCTGAGACTTCGGCTCGTAATATGTCAACTAGTCAATGGTGACTATCTTTCCATTATGAGGGAAGGAAATCTTGTGGTGGACCACAGATGAAATAGAAAACATTGCATAGGTGTAGCTATGACCCAATAGAATGTTGTAATCTAAGGGGGCATATATGACTTCTACGTCAACGCAAACAGTCTTGCCCACAAGAGTGATAGGAAAATTGCAGAATAATCCAATGGGCTTGGAGGCATGGCCATCCCAAACTCGAAGAGTGATCATGGAAGAGGCCAACTCATGTGATCCAAGTTGCTTCCAAACCGAAGTGAACATCACATAGGAGGATTCCCCCTCATCAATAATGCACTAGGAAATGTTGGCGTTATGGATCTTGACTGGGATTTGGAAGGCGATGAAGGTAGGGATAGGAGGATGTTATAACTAGTCAACATCAAAGACAATCAGTTGATCATCGGAAAGATCTATAGCACCCATGGCAGATAATAGAGCTTTTAGTTGTGAAGGGCATTACTGGAGGAATTCTAGCGTTGAAATGGCAGTAGGAGATTGCATCAAATCATCTACTATACTATACAAATGGGAAGCTTTACCAGAAGTAGCATTTCGTCATAGTGGTCCTTTAGGGATCTTAGAATAAACCTCTACCTTAGGCTGAGGGATCTGCAAGGGACCATTAGGTGTCAAAAGAGGATCTGTAGGGACTGAAGGAGTTGGCTCGAGGATAGACGTAGCAGGAGGCTTGTTGTACTGACGGGACCAAGTCTGAAGATTGATGTCTATGGATAAAGCTTAGTCAGAATTCATCATAAGAATCTGGTAATCAGAGGTACCATATGGAAGAGGTTTAGTGGCCACTGGACCTTCAGGTGGGTGGGTAACCACAAATCTTCGCTGAGGGAAAGGATTAGTAAACACAGCCGGTTGACTAGGTGTAGCACTGGGAGGGATGGAAGGGGAGGCTTTTTGTCCTTGAATTGTTGCTTAAGACTCCCACATCTACTTCATCTGTGGTAAAAGAGGACAATAATGCATATAATGACCATAAACACCACAACAAGAACAAGGCTTTTTCGTGTGAACAAACTTTTTTTTCTTGGGCTGAGTGCCCTGTTGCTGGTTAGTAGTGTTAGGAGCATTATTTTGAGGGTTAGGTCTAGGATTACCTAGAGCAGATTTATTTTGAGTGCCTTTCCTCTTATTTTTGGAAGGAGGAGGATTAGTCGCGCCTTTCTGTGCATACACCTACCCCTGAGGGGGTGGTGGCTACTATTTCGGGGGTTGAGAAGGCAAGGGAGGAGGAGGTGCTAATCCAGGAGGAGTTGGAGCACCAGGCTATGGATATGGATAATAAGGAGGTTGGGTAACACTGTGGTAAACAGGAGGGTGGTAAAAAGGAGGAGGCATGTCGTATGCTAGATACAAGCTACCAGGAGGGAGAAAAGTGCAGGAGGTGATGCCCCCCCTGAGGAAAACCATATCCCATGAGAGGCTGAGTGTATGGACGAGAGAAAGCTCCAAATATACCGTTGGTGGCATGAGATGCCCCCGGTGCGCTGGCACCACTGTGTCTAGTAAGATCAGGTAGAACGGTATAAACATAACCCGACTGAGCATAGATCAGGTCATATTTTAACGCAATTTGGAGAGCAGCTTCTTTGGTTTGAGGGAACTACAATGTGACATCTTTGTCGATAGCAAGCAAGAGATATATAAGGAACCAATCCATGTAGACACATTCTTCAAAGGTAGGGGCTCGACATAGGCTCTTTCTTCTCCGCCATTCCTGGACATGATCGGATAGGCAAGTCACAAACGATTGAAGGAAAGAAGTCAAAAGTTTGGTACCAGTGTCATAACGAAGGGGAAGATGGAAATAAGACAAAAGGCCTGAGAAAGAGTCACAAAGGTGGTATGAGAGGATCAGGCCTAATCAACATACCACTTAGAAGCTTCACCAGTAAGGGTTCGTTGGAACAACCTAAGATAGATAGAGTCATCAGTAATGGAGTTAGACGAACATTGCATGTGGAAAGATCGAACATTATTTGTAGGATCTTTGCCAAAAAGACCTTCAAACTTGGGAATGTCAGATGGGAGCTTGGTTGGCATTGCAAGCCAACCAACATTATGGTGTATAGGGTCATTTATCAACTAGCCAAAATTAGGAAGACTGACGCATAAGATATACGGGAGCGAGGGAGCAACTAGAGTAGTTCTTGTTGTGGTCCCACTAGTAGTATTCCTAGCGTTAAGGTCGGGGCCACCACTAGTGTTAGGTCCTAAACCAGACATGGTGAAGGTGACAGGAGGAGAACTGGGGGTGGAGCCAGAAGGAGAACACAATGAACTAGAAGAGGATTCAAAGTGCAGACTCGGTGGAGGACTAACTCGAATCCTACAGGGAGGAGTAAGTCTTCTGACCGAAAACTGAGGATGAAGGCCAAGAAGTCTCCAGGATAAATGCATTGGTGGTGCAATGATGACGACACAAACATGGCACAAGGATAAGAGAGACCAATAAGGGCGGAGAGGTGCAAGATCAACTGATTACAATGTCGAAACAAGGGAAAATAGGTGCAGGACCAATTCATTTCAATGTTTTAAATTCTTTGCTTGGCAGTGTTAACCAAGCTCTTCTTCACTTAGGGTGTGCCTAAAGTGTGTAAATTTTAATTTTTAAACCCAGACGTTTGTAGAGAAAAAGAAAATTTGTGTTTTATAATTGTAAATAAACCTACAGATAATAGTATATGAAACTGAAATAACAGTAAATAAATAGCTAATGATGCAATAATCTAAACCCCAGGAGGCGGGCCTCTCAAAAATTAGTCTGTAGGTGGGCAAAAAAACTAGTCAAAACACACCAAAATAGCCAATGGATCTAAGGTCGAGAGTGACAGGTATCTAAAGGTGAGATCTACTAGAAAGTGGTGCAGAAAAACAACAACAAATCAGAGGAAAATTTTTTGTAAATGAGGTGGCAAAAGGCTATCTCCTAGAGGGAAACGGAGTAAACCCTAGAGGAAAGCCCAAAAAAAACTAAATGAGGTGATTTGGATGGATAAATAGCCAATCTGAAGTGGATCTGAAGGTGAGGTATCAGATATGAAAAAAGGATGAACACTCTGAAAATTTCAGACAACCTACAACAGCTAAAACTCTTCCACAAAGTGTGGAGGGTACTGAAGCCCTAGGGGGCTAGGGTCCCACTTAGTTGAGTAAAACAGAACAAGTACAGGTCCAAAACGGGTAGAGATGGAGGTCAGAAAACCCTGAACAGAGGCCCATACAAACCCATAAAACTTTCAGAAAAACTCCCGTAAAAAGCGCAGGTCGCAGTTTCTGACCTGTTTCTTGCCGAGGTCACAGTTTTTGGGCAGATTTCTACATATTGAAGCTCTAAGTTGCAGGTTTAGGGCCAAAAAGTATGACCTGCACTTTCGGCACTCTCAGCAGCAGTTTTCAGCAGAATGTGTTGTCTTAGCTGCAACTGACGTCTATTACCTACGCAATAGGTCCTAAAACACACATAAGTTAGAATTTTTAATGTTTTAGGGTTTTATACGTTAAGAACAACATCAAGAAAAGAAAAACAAGAAGCTGAAGATAAATCCTAGGTTTTGAAGCAGTTGGATATGCAGGGATCTGAAAAACGATAGAGGTCGCAATCATAAACCCGTGTGGAGTCGCCAGTTGTTAGTATGAATCTTAATTGCAAGTGTACGAAAAAAGGACCACTTTAGCTATGCATAACAAATATCCCTAATAGCAAAGATGACTGCCAATATCTTTAGATCTTCAATTAGGTGATCAGGATAAATGCTGCAAAAATCTAGATCTATTTATCTAAAGACATTAAGCAGTAAATAAAAACAAGATTTACTCCATGCATCCAATAGACAAGACAAGAATATGTTGAATGAATTTTATATTAAGGGCAATGGGAGGAAAACATAGAAGGATGTTACCAGTTCTCCTTAATGGGATGGGTTCTTGTAAGTCCTTAGCACTTCAGATCTAAGATTTCTCTCTCTTGATGGTGTAGAAAACCCAGAAAAAAATGGAACTCAAAGGGAGCTCACAAGAAAAAAGATAGAAAAATATGACAATGATGGTAGATCAAAGTGAGACCAAAACTATAGATCCAGAGTGATCTTTAGGCAACAAAAGGTGATGAATGAATGGAAAAAATCTTCTATTTATAACAAAATATTGAGTTAGTCTAGATATTGGTGCATAATTAAAATATTATTAACCATATCAAGATCCAACTTTTATGGAATATTTTATTATATTTGTTGGAGGGAAAAGGAATTTGACTTGGGTAAAATCCCTTTATTTGTAAATAATAAATAAATAAATGATTTATTTATTATTTTAAGGATGTTGTTGAGTAATAATTAAATAAATAATGATTTATTTAACTATTAATGAGTGATTTAGTCAAATTTAACAAGGAATATTATTTAAATAAGGTTTAAATAATTATTTCTAGAAAATAATAAGATAAATAATAATTTATCTAATTAATTTTCCTGTTTTGGGTTAAATAAGACTAGGAATATTAATTAAACTATTGTTTAACTAATTATTCCTTGAGGAAAATCAAACAAATGTGGATTTATTTAATATTTCCTCATGGGTTTCCTGTTTAGACCATAAACAACTTAATAAAGGTGTTTTACTAAGTTATTTTTCATAGTGAAAGTAATTTTACTTAGGATAAAATTGGTCTTACATGGTGTACTTAATTCCATCTAATAGTAACAGGTTAGATGACCAAAAAATGGTGTAACAAGGTTGACATAGGATAACATAGGTTGACATGCTTTAGTAAGTTAACTAGGTTTACTAGATTTAATAGGTTTACCTAGGTTTATTAGGTTGATATAGGTTTATTAGGTTGAATTAGGTTTACTAGATAGACTTATGGTTACTATGTTGAACTAGATTTACTATCTTGACCTACTATTACTAGGTTCACTTATGTTTTCTAGCTCGATCTAAGTTTATTTGTTTGACCTAGGTTTACTAGGTAGACCTATGTTTACTACATTGACTTAGATTTACTATGTTGACCTAGTGTTACTATGTTGACCTGCGTTCTTCGTTTACTAGTTTGACCTAAGTTTATTAGGATGACCTACGTTTACTAGTTCGACCAAAGTTTATTAGGTTGATATAGGTTTACTAGGTCGACCTACATTTACTACATTGACCTAGATTTGGTATGTTGACCAAGTGTTAGTAGGTTGACCTACGTTTACTAGGTCATCCTAAGTTTATGAGGTTGACCTATTTTTATTAGGTAGCCCTACATTTACTATGTTGACCTAGATTTACTATGTTGACCTAATGTTACTAGATCGACCTAAGTTTATTAGGTTGACCTAGAGGTTTACTAGGTAGACTTACATATACCACATTGACCTAGAGTTACTATGTTGACCTAGTGTTGGTAGGTTGACCTATGTTTACTAGGTCGACCTAAGTTTATTAGGTTGACCTAGGTTTATTAGGTAGCCATGTGTTTACTATGTTCACCTAGATTTACTATGTTGACCTAGTGTTACTAGGTTTACCTACATTTACTAGGTTGACCTAAGTTTATTAGGTTGACCTAGTTTTTCTAGGTAGACCTATGTTACTACATTGAGCTAGATTTACTCTGTTGACCTAGTGTTAGTAGGTTGATTTACATTTACCACGTTAACATAGGTGTATTAGGTGTACAGCTTTAATAGGTTGCCCTAGTTTTACAAGATTGACCTAGTTTTATAAGGTTTACTAGTTTGACTTACATTTAAGGTTGATATAAGTTTACTAGATTTTCTAGGCAGGCCATAGTCAACCATTGTCACCATCATTGTTTGTTGTAAACCTTAATTGATCACTTTTAACATCATCAAACATGAATAACCGTGACAAAACATAGTCAATCATAATCTACTATATATACCTAAAGTTTAATGTGGAGAACCATGCTCATCCATAGTCAAATAAATATTTTCCATAATAAATGCTTCTCAACCTTAATTTGAACATATTTAGCCTAATGAATGCCTTGATTATGAAGATTATTTCCTATTCCCAATATCTCCAACTTCTAAAATTTTATTCAATTTTCACAATATTTATTATTATCCTAACTAAGACAAATGTTAAATTTGTTCGATTGTCAAAATTTTGGAGTACCAATTAATGTTGAAAAATGTTGGTTTGGATACCTACTTTCTATCCCACATACTAAATTTTTTTTATATAATCAAACACTTAAATTTTATTAAGTTGTCATGGTTTTCTAGTATCAAGTAATTTAGATAAATGTTAAATTTTATTCAATTATCATGGTTTTACAACATTAAGTAACTTAGACAAAAGTTGTTTTGGATAGTTACTTTCCATCCTCCATCTTAATTATTAGAATAAATTTTTATATAATTCCCAAATTTTAACGTTCACTCACTTAAAAGTACAAGTTCTAAAAACAAGTAATTTTGACCGATGTTTCAATGCATAGGCGGTTGAAATTTGAAATTTCAGTTTTGAATGACTTCCCCTTATTTGTGAGCCAAAGGATCCTTATCAATGTACAATTTTGAAAAGACATAGATAGTCTACCCCTCAAAATTTAAATCTATAACCTTTCAATTCCCATATTCTTAGAAAACAAGTTAAAACTATGATTAAGAAAGTTTTTTTCAACTAATGGCTACCAATAGTTTGTAACTTTGTCCATTTTCTTGGCTAGAAAAAACACAACAAAAGGACAACATGAGAAAATTGGCTGAAAATATGTAACAAATAGGACAAGCAAGTTTCAGCAACAATGACTAATGAGTTGTGGTTGGGGTGACCCAGCAAAGTGCCAGCTAGTTAACCATTTGCATCACTTCACTAGGTTGTTGTTATGTCAATTCATTGATCACAGTTGAAGCAACTCACTAGTCATCTTTGTCAAAACTCACGGAAAACAATTTAATAAAATGGGAATTCAATGAAATTTGATAGCAAATTAACTCTCAACACTAAATACCCACACCCATATTACATTTCTCTAAAAATTGGTGAGCAAAGCTCTAACTAGCTCAAATCATTAGAAACCCTTAAACAAAAATGGGTAAATTTGTTAGAAAGAGCAAAAATAATGCATAAAATTTGTAAAAAATGCATATAATTTGTTAAAAACCCCTGTAAATTTACCTTCGCTAGTTTCTTTCCCCTACGAAAACTTAAACATTTCGCACAAACAGAACGAATCTGTCTCCCTCTGAAGTTTAGGAAATATTTCCACAGTTACATCGTCGATTGAACAATCTGCAAATAGAAATGGGGGACCGAAAGGATTTGAAAAAGGAGACAGAATCTGAGGATAGAAAATAGAATGGGGTGAAAATGAATATGGGGTGGGAGCGCAAATTTCTGAAAACGTCGAGTCTGCAAAATTAAAATTGCTGAAATCCTTGAGTTTGCAAACAAAAATGGGGCTAGCGAAGGGGTTGGCAGATGATAAAAAATAAAATGGTGACGACTTTTGGAATTTCTTAATAATTCCAAACACATAGAGGAAACACACTTCCTCAACTCAACACAGAGATTCAAAACAAAAATAATGTTGGATAGAGATGCAGAAAACAACACTTCTATTTCATTAAAAAAATCTATGAGCTATTACAAAATGAAATTCTTCATTCTTCTGAGGGATTACAATGCAAAATACTTCTTTCTTAACTGCTGCAAAACGCAGTGTATTTCAAAACTCTGCTCTCTGTATTTTTTTTGTTTTTCAAACTTCGGGATTTTTTACAATACACAAGCATACAACTTTTTTTTTGGTCGATGTGTGTATATTTTATAGCACACTTTTCTTTATATATATTATAAACTTTACAAGTTTATATATATATATATATATATATATATATATATTAAAAAATATACATATATACCCTATGGTTTTAAAAACTGTCACGACATATAAAACAAAACGTTGAAACTTAACCAAATTTCTAAAACATTAATAAATCACATTTCGTGGAATTCAAAAACTTTCATGCAAAGCGGTTAATGGATTTATCGCATCCATTTGCCACATGGCTAACTGGACTCTTAAAACTTGCGATCAAATTGCAATTGGCTGATGGTGGACCCCGTGGCGGACTTCAAATGAACTCAAGTGCATTTCATAAATGATTTTCACATCCATTTCTCACTCCGGTGACGTCAAATTGATTTTGTGCAATCGCCTTTTGATTGGTCGATAGTATCGTGACTTGGCATGTGGGTCCATTGTTTTCAAATGGTCTAGGGTGAGAGGTGACATAGGCTCAAAAGTGCGCTATAGCATGTTGATTGGCCTATGAGGTGAGGATGTGGATACGTGGGCTCCATGGGACTAATGTGGTCCAAGTCAAATACAAAGAAAAACGGCGGGATGTGCATTGGTTGGTGGAGGGATTTAAAGACGCTGGTTGTGGGTTTATGAAGTGGAGGTTGCGTGGTCCAAACCATGGATTTCCAAATCGAAACAGGCTATGACCTTATAACAAAAATTCAAACCTGCAGGTGCTTTTAAAATCAAAACTTCATTGCGAGATGAAGTGTAAACAAAACTGAAAAATTTCCTGCTCCTTCTGTCCTTTTAATTTTCTACAAAATTGAACTTTCATTGTCCTCTTGCTCTGTTTCAGTTGGAATTAAATTTCCAACACTCCCCCTTGATTTCAACTGTTGCATTCTCTTGCATACCCAAACATTTTCTCAAATATTTGAAACTTTTTTGCCCCAATGGTTTTGTCAATATATCAACAAACTGCTCCTCTGTTTTGTAATGTTTCAAAACAATTTCCCCATTGTTCACTAACTCTCTGATGTAGTGATACTTGTCATCAATGTGTTTCATTCTCTTATGAAACACTGAATTTTTGGATAAAGCTATAGTTGAGCTATTATCACAATAAATTGTTGTGCCTTTTACCTGTTCATGACACAAACTTCTCAACATTCTCCTCATCCATATTGCTTGATATGTTGCTGCTATAGCTGCCACATACTCTACTTCTGCTGTAGATAAAGCCACAATTGGTTGTTTCTTAGAAGCCCATGAAATGGTTCCTGATCCCATATGAAAAACATATCCAAAGGTGATTTTCCTGTGATCTATACTTCAAGCCCAATCGTTGTTAGTTTATCTAATCAATTCTGAATTTTATGAAGTGGTGTATAAAATTCCATACCTCTTTGTTCCTTTCACATACCTTAGAATTATTTTTGCTGCTTGCCAATGTGCCTCCTTTGGCCTTTCCATAAATCTAGAAATTAAACTTACATCATGCATAATATCCGACCTAGTTTCAGTCAAATACATAAGGCTGTCAGCTATGTTCTTATACAAACTTGGATCAAATCCTTGTTGTTGTCTTCCTTGCTTAAATTCAATCCCATCACTGTAGGAGTAATTGCTGCCTTAAAATCCTTCATATTAAATCTTTCAAAAACTTCTTTAACATACTTTTCTTGAGAAATAAAAATTTTATTTCATTTTTCTCTACTTCTATTCCTAAGAAGTATCTCAGCAATCCCATATCAGTCATCTCAAATTCATCCTTCATGACTGTGTTAAAATTTTCAATGAGGTAAGCATCATTACCTGTAAATATAACATCATCAACAAAAAAAACAACTATCAATATCTTACCATCCTTCTCCTTGATGTATAATGTGGGTTCTTCACATTTCTCAAACCCATTTTCCAGTAGATAGGCATGTATCCTACTGTACCATGCTCTTGGTTCTTGTTTCAGCCCATACAGAGCCTTCTTCAACTTGCATACATTGTTCTCTTGGAATTCTTTCTCATATCCTATAGGTTGCTCAACATATACCTCTTCCATCAATACTCCATTCAGGAATACTGATTTCACATCCATTTGCTAAACTTTCCACTTGTGTTGTGCTGTTATGGACAATGCTACTCTTACTTTTCCATTCTTGCAACCGGTGCAAAATTTTCCTCATAATCTCTTCCTTGTTGCTGCTTGTAGCCTTTGACAACAAGTCTAGCATTGTTCCTTTAAATCTTACCTTCAACATTTCTTTTGGCTTTATAAACCCATTTCGCTCCAATTACATCTTTTCCTTTTGAGAAATCAACTAGTTCCCATGTTTTATTTTTCTCTATGGAATTTATCTCTTCATCCACAACATCTATCCATTTCTTATATTTTATTGCTCCTTCAAAATGAATAGGATCCTCTACATGAAAATATAATGCAACTGAAGAGTTCATACCTTCATTTGCTGCCTCTTTCTCATAGATTTCATTCAGACTTCTAAATCCGGTTCCTCTTTCACTTGATGAACTTGTGCTTGTAGAAGCACTCAAATATGCTCCTTGTGATGTGCTTGGAGAAGCATTGTCATCACTTCTCAAGGGTGTTCTCACAGCTTCTTGTGGTGTCACTTGTTTTCCTTGTGTTGGTGGAGGTGGTGCTGCTAATGAGGGGTTTCTTTCATCCATTTCTTCCTCATCATCATCATGAGACAAACAACTTTTTACATTCATTGTTTTCTCAATGCTTCGATCTCAAGCTTCTTCAATAAATTGTACATCTCTGCTTAACATAAACTTCTTGGTAGATGGGTTATATAGTATGTATGCTTTGTATGCTTCACTATATCAAACAAATATGCACTTCTCCCCCTTACTATCCAAGTTATTTCTCAGATGATATGGAATGTGTGCATAAGCCACACAACCAAAAACTCTCTTGTGGGTGACATACTATTTTATGCCACTCCATGCTTCTTCTGGAACTCTGTTCATAAAACTCTTTGTTGGGCATCTATTCAGCACATATGCTTCACAATGTATAGCTTCAGCCCAATATTCATTTGGAAAATGCTTTTCCTTCAATATGATTCTTACCATATCCAATATGGTTCTATTTTTCCTTTCAACAACTCCATTTTGCGGTGTTGTATACCTTGCTCTAAATTTCTTGTGTATCCCATTTTCTCTACAAAAAAATAGAAATTATTTGGAGATATATTATCCTCCTTTTTCTATTCTTAAGACTTTAATATGCTGCCCACTTTGGTTCTCAACTAGAGCTTTAAAGTGGCAGAATTTCTCAAACACTTCACTCTTCAACTTCAAGAAATAAACCCAAGTTTTTCTTGTGTAATCATCAATAAAGGTCGGCATATAATGGTTGTCTGCTAATGATGGTGTTTGAACTAGTCCACACAAATCAGAATGGACAATTTCTAAGGGTTCCTTTGCCCTTATGCCCTTTCTTGATGGAAAACTTTCTCTATGTTGTTTGCCCAAGATGCAGCCTTCACAAATGTTGTTTGGCTTTTCAATCAATGGTAATCCATTTACCATTCCTTTCCTATGTAACAAATTCATACCTCCAAAGTTGAGATGTCTAAATATCAAGTGCCATAACTATTTTTCATCCTTTGCTTCTCTTTGGTAAGTCTCTTGTGTAATTGTTGCCATTGCAGCTCCTTTCTTCAAATCTGCTCTCATCTTGAGAGGAAACATTTTGTTTCTTGTCATCTTCACTTGTGCAATGCATCGCTTGCTTGGTGTTTTATCCATGATGGTACATACATCATCTTCAAAGAAAACATTGTAGCCTTTCTGAATGAGCTGTCCAATGCTCAAAAGGTTACACTTCATAACAGGTACATAGTAAACATCTGATATGGATTTCCTTTCTAATTTCTTTGTCAAAACACTTACTCTGCCTTTTCCCATGACAGAGACTATACTGTCTGACCCAATGTTACTTCAGACTTTACATTTTCATCTAACATGGAAAACATAGAAATGTTTCCAGTCATATGGTTTCTACACCCTGAATCTAAAAACCATATATCTTCATTTTTCTCTTCAGCCATATTACATGCTAAAAACAAGCTCTCTTGATTGATATTTTCTTTTGTAAAATTAGCACTAGGTCTATTACTCATATCACTATGTTTCTTCCTAGACATTAGACTTGGGATTTATTATACCTTTGTCCACGTGCTTGATTTTTCCCACCATGTTGGCTGCTTCCTTGGCCTTGATTCTGACTTTGATTGCTTCCCCTTCCACTAGTATATATAGGGTTGTTTCTTCCTCTATTTTGGCTTTTTCCTCTTCCTTTTCCTCTGCCTTGACCTCTTCCTCTTCCAAAATACATTTGGATCTTGAATGCATGCTCCAAAGATGAGCTTGCTATTCTATCCAATCATTGTTCATGTGTCATCAATGATGCATGAAACTCATCAACAGTAAACAACGAGAGATCATTTGTCTCTTCAATGGTTGTTACTATCACATCAAATCTTGAGGGTAAGCTCCTCAACACTTTCTCCACTATTCTTCTTTATTCTATTGTCTTTCCACGAGATCTCATTTCGGTAACCAACCCAATCAACAAAGTGAAGAATAAGTCTATTGTATCATACTCTTTCATGCAAAATGACTTCAAAATCTCTTCTCATTAACTGAAGCTTTGCTATCTTTACCTTCTCCATACCTTGGTAGGCTACCTGGAAGGTATCCCATGCATCCTTGGACCTCTTAGCCACTGTAATCCTTGGAAATATACTGTCATGCACTACCTAATAGAGATAGAAGAGGGTTTTTGAGTCCTTCTTCCTATTACTCTTCTGCAAATCCTTCTTTGCATGTGTTAAGGCATTATATGCTTGTTCATCTACTAGTTCTTCTAAACCATCTTTAACTAGCACCCATAAATCTTGAGAGGAAAACAGGGCTGTCATTGTGATTGCCCAATAGTCATAGTTCTTCCCATTAACTGTGGGAGTTGATTATTTCCTATACTCGTGCTTGTGCTAGCTCCTGCCATAGCTATCTTTCTGAACTATGGTTTAAAAAACTTGATTGTGTTTCCAAACAAACTGTCTCTCTGCTTAAGAGACAAACTCTGTCTTATTTTGTTGAACCTTCACACTGCTGGAGAAAACTTCAATAAATCCTTCTTTGACAGATGCAAAGAGCCTGGACTAGCTTTGATACCATGTTGGAAATTTTGAATAATTTTGAACACACAAAAGAAACATACTTCCTCAACTCAACACAGAGATTCAAAATAAAAACAATGTTGGACGAAGATGCATAAAACAACACTTCTATTTCATTAAAAAATCTATGTGCTATTACAAAATGAAATTCTTCCTTATTCAGAGGGATTACAATGCAAAATGCTTCTTTCTTAACTACTTTAAAATGCATTGTATTTCAAAACTCTACTCTCTGTCTTTTTGTTGTTTTTCAGCCTTCGAGCTTTTTTATAGTACACAATCCATATGCCTTTTTTTTGTCGCTGTTTGTATATTTTTGCCTCTCTGTAAGGTACACAAGTTGTCTTGTCAAGTCCATGTGGGAGTTTGTAATAAGCGAAGCACATCCTTTCTATTTCACAGTAAAACTGAGTCCCACAATAAAACTGACTCTCAAATTCGTAGAGCTGCTGAGCATGGGTCTGCCAAAGAAGAGAAGAAGACCGAAAAGGACTATGGAGTCTACAAAAGCTATGTGTCATCATTAACATTTGAATCCCAACAACGAGTATAGCTGCAAGTTTTTATCAGCCATACTCTTCTTACACTGTTAGTATGGTACCAATAGCTCTGTTCCGTGTTCCAATTTCTTTCCTTTTGCTGCCACATACACATGATATTCTTTTACCAACGCAGTCATCTTTCCCTCCTCCATGTCTTTCCGCGGTAGACTCCACTGAAACATAGCACTCGCAGCACTAATTAATCAATACATAATAACAAATATATATGAATTGAGAAGAAAAATTTTTGGCGTCATAAATGCAACAATTTAGCGGAAGATTAATTCCTCCAGACTCCACAATAGTTTTCATGGCATCTACTATTCATTCTCTTCTACCGCATAGGCAATTTAAAGACCATTTCTCCATACCTTAAGGTTCATGATGAATTCAATGATCCAAAAAGACAAATTTAAAGAACATTTCTCCGTACCTAAAGGCTCATGACGAGTATTCAAATGAATCAAAAAGACAAATTTGAGACCATTTCTGCATACGTAAAGGTTCATGACGAGCATTTAGATGATTCAAAAAGACAAATTGTAAGAACGGTAAGTGGGAGGGTGTGTTTTTTTTATTTGAGGAAATTATTGTGAAGGATGGTAATTTATTAAGTTAAATGCAGAAGTTTATATATATATATATATATATATATATATATATATATATATATATGTTAGGAGGGATTTTCTCAATGTAGAAATAATGGTGATTTTTTTATTCAATGTTTTTCGTTTAGTTGAATCTTTCAATGAGGCTTTGTGATATTTCTGATATTCGATATTTTTCATAATTTTGTAACTAATAATTGTTGTTGCATTAGATTTAGGGAGTGGATTTGGATTGTGACATATTGTTTGGTTGATTTTAAGGTCACACCACTAGAGCAATTGTCAAGAATACAAGTGGGGAATGCTTAAGGAGAGTGGAAAAATCGAAGTGGTGATAACGATGGGCCCATGATGTGCGACATGCACTCGGGTTTGGTTAAAGGCAACTTGGTTCGGTTAAAAGCGACTCGAGTGGAGGGGTTTGGTTAAAGGTTAATCAGGTGTAGATGTTCGGTTATGTGCGACCCCACCATTTGTTAAAGGCGAATGGGCATAACGGCTCGTTAAAGGCGATGGATGAGCGAGCGCACATAGTGGATGCACCGTGTTGGGCACATGCCCACCTGATGAGTTGTCTTGTCCTCAGAGATAATTGGTGTTAATAAGTTATGCCATAGCATCTATAACATTTTGTTTTGTTTGTTTTAAGTTTGGAATTTTTTGGATGAGGAATGCATAAAACAATTTGCAACAGTTGTGTTTAAACTCTAGATAATATTAATTAATAAGGAAAAGGGTTATTTCTTGACTTCACACAGTGATTTAAGATTTGCAGGTGTTTAAGCAGAAAATGTAAGAAGATATGATTACTTAAATATTCATATTGAATGTTTTAATAACCATAAGTGTGAAAGATTTCAAACAATGTTTAATAGCTTAACAAAACATATTTAATATTATGAATATGGTGATAATTTATTGATGCAGATGGACTTACATAAATAAAGAGTTCAATAAGCCATTCTCTAATATAAATGATAACCTGGGGGGATTTAAGATAAACTGAAACTCAGTTATTTCTTACCTAGTTATCTTCATAAAAATTAAATATCTCCAGAGAAAAAGATGTAATGAAAAACATGAAAGCTTACAGGAGAACAAAATTGTATGAAACAAATCCAAAATCCTTTATTTATCATTAATGATCAAAGCTTGTACATTGTTGCTTACAAAATTCTCATCCAAGGGTGCAACACTTAATAACTCGTAATGAGAGTTATTTATACTAGTTTCTAAGACTAAGAAAATATCTAGAACTTATTACAATAACAATATCAAATAATAGGAAAAGGAAACTGCTGAATGATCTATCACTGCTTTAAAGGAAATAGCTAATGATTTGGCCCTCAAAATGCTATTGTGTTGTCATGTTGTTAGGATCAAAATTACTCAATTGTTTCACACAATTTATCCCATATTTCTTCACTTGGGATCTCTAAATTCACCACCTTTTTGAATAATCCATCCACCTATGTATACCTTTCGAAGGTTGGTTTGTTGATAAATAGATGTTTGATTTCATGTTTGTTGATCAAATCAAACTCTAAGGCTTCAATAAGGACCTTCCATGTTATGTGTCCTTTGATTTCTACAAACTTGGGTTTATCTATGGCAATGGTATACAACTTTTTGCAATAATATCCTAAATTAACCAACTTACCATTTGGAGCTACCAGTCCAGGTAGAATTTCTCATTCAAAACATTGAACTTTAAATGAAACCTTTGGACAACAATGTCTATGGTCTGACATTTTGTCTCCAACCAATTAATCAAAATTTTCTTTCATAAAACCTTCTTGATTTCTAAAATAGTGGTTGTTCTATCTACAATATTTATTTGTTCTAGCTCTAATTTTCTCTTTGAATTTTAGCATCTTTATCATGTCTCTGGCTTCTATTGGTTTGGCCTTCAGTGTTGCTTTATCTTTTTCTATCACTTCTCTACATCTGGTAATTAGTTCCTATTATTCAAATATGATCTGTATGGATGGCCATACATCTGCCATTGATTGGTTGATCTTTGTCCAAATACTTTCCTCAGCTTGGGCCAAGGTATTTTCCATTAACAACTCACTTTATAACTTTGAAATATTGAGTCCCAATCTATGGGAATTTTTCATTTCCTCCGTATACAGTGTATCATTACTGATTTTTTGGGTTTCTAAATTTTTAAACCTTCCGAATAGCTTCTCATTTTCCTACTTCTGTGTGGCCAATTCATGTGCTCTCTTTTTTGGATCAGCTGTTATTAATGTATACTCAATTGTTGTTGATAATGAACTAGGCTCTATACCTGCAATTTCTATAGAGACTACTATGATTGGAATCATAGAAAGTTGGGATGCTTCTTTCTTTTTAAGTAATCCTTCAATCTGGTCCTCCATTTTATTAATATGCATGTTTTTCTCAATAATAAGATTGAGAATTTCTTCTCGGTTCTGCTCACTTTCCTTGATTTCCTTAGTCTGTGGGTCCTCTGTAGAAGGCAATTTGAATTGTTTTAGCATACCTGCAATGTCTGCATATTTCTTTTTAATAATTTCTTCTACTACCTTACAATCCTTCAGATCATATCCAATTTTTACTACAAGGTATTCTAAAGACTTGGGTTTGTTATCTTTAGTTGATGAAGATAACTTTTCAATCTTAAGTTGAGATTGAATATTGGATAAGGAAGTCCTAATATTAGAAAGGGACATATCTGTAGTAGTCATGGTGGAAAAAATCATCTCACTAGACTATATGTGCATATCCATTTGATCAATTAGATGAATTTGATTTGTATCAAATGAAAATATACTCTTCTTCTAATTTGATGGAGATTTTGGAAATGGATCTGGGGCTTGTAAGAAAGCCATTTGCATCCTGCCTTTCTCAGTGTCAAAAGCAGAGAGAAGTCTATTTTGATAAGTGGATATCTGCTTCCATAATTGTTTGTATACGTTTGACTTCAGAGCCTCATTCTTCTGCTTAATTTCTAGGAACTTTGAAAAGATATTTTGGTCATCAGTTGAGCGGGTTCCTGTAGTCTGAATGATCACCACAGGCTCTCGAGAAGGTGAAGTTGTAGGAGGAGTGTTTGGCACACTTGTTCCTACTAATGTAAAATCCTTTGGATCTACAAGGTCAATAATCTCTGGATGTTTCTTTTCTATAAAAACTATCAAGCCAGTCTTTGGCTTCTCTGTTGAATAACAAATTCTTATGATTAGCTCCGTGGCAGATGGAGTCTCTTCTCTTACCCTTTTCTGTTGCTTAATTTGAGCAACTCGAGTCTGTACATTTGAAGTGTATAAAATCAGCTTCTCTGCTTCTTGAAGTGTACCATCAGCCCACTGCTCCTCATTCATGAACTTTTCTATCTCTAGTCTTGGAGTATGATTGTAGGGAGTTGTTTTTAATTCAACTCTTAAAGCTGAAATAATACCAAAAGGTTCATAAGACCAGGTAAAGCTAGGATAAAAATTCATGTTCCTCAATAATCTATCTACTGCAACACCAGTTGATTTACTGTTGCAGATAAATGAACCAATATTTGATTTGATTTTGAATTGTGACTTTCTCTTCCCTGACACAAAATGTTGGTCATCCATGTTGATCATCTACCTAATATATTCCAAAGAAAATATTCTCATAGGAACACACTTTGGTAGCTTATATGGTGCAATTTGACAACCATATATCCTTATTTACGTATAATTATGTTATAAATACAAGTCAACAGTCTTGAACTGATCACTTAAGTGTAAGTTTTTTTTTACTTCTTCACTAATTCGAGGCTCTGTCTGGCTACAGAGGAGATGTGCCACTGGGTGTATTACTGCATCTATGAGGTCTGAGAGATTGAATTTTGTTGAAGTAGTTCTAAATGTCTCAGTCCAATGGATAACTAATTGATTCACTCCTTGCTCATCTTGTCTACTGAGTGTGATTGGTAGTAAATCTCCCAGTTGAAAAAGAAACATATGAACAAGTACATAACTGTACTTGAACAATCCTTGTGTAGTCAAATTCATAAATTGTTCATGTATATTATCAGCCAAAAATTGAGTGTAATTGTATTTAAAAGTACGTTGCTAATATTTATTAAAAATGGAAAATAATCCAAGGATGGATTCATCAACAATTTTTTCATCCTAACAGGTAAGAGAGTAGATAAATATAATGTTTGGAGGCTTTAGAAAATATTGAATATGGATAGGGTGGATTTATTTTGGGCAATTCAACATCTTCAGGTAATAAAGTCTTAAAGATTCGGGCTCTTTGGGGCAAGGTTAACTTTTGGTATAGATCCGTAATTGATGCTCATGAAAACTGGAAAATTGAGTGTGATTGGGGAATAAAGGGCATTTTATTAATGGTTTCAATAGAAATGGTGATCAAAATGTCTCCATTCTGAGCCACTACTACCCTTTTAACAGGGTCATATCTGGTTTGGCACCAGATAACCAGGTCATGAAACTCATAGGTTTTGGGAAAGTTGAAGAAAGGTAGGAGTGATTCCCAGAATCTGATGGGATCTTGCTTGTCAAGGTAATTTTGCTTCAGCCACAGGTGTATTTCATGGAAATCAAACTCACACTCTGTGTCAGCAATTTTGTAGAAGGAGTCTATGAGAGGGACATGGTCAAGATCGACCGAGGTGACAGTAGTAGGGTTTTCTTTTGCATCTTCTTTCTTGGATTTTCCTTTAGGAGCCATGCTAATAGAAATAAGGGAAAGATATGGATAATGGAATGATTCAATAGCATAGGGAAACCAACTCAATCTAGTGTCAGGTCAATTTGACTTGCTTGGTTACTATGCGCAGTATAAATTTAAACCTAAAACAAACAGTATATGATCAAAAAAAAGTGATAAACATGTGAGGTCTAGTTTATTTATAACATAAAGGGTTTATGGTAACTTTTTGATATGTGACTGTAACAGCTTAACGATATTGGAGTGGTGTAGTGACATGGCAGTAAATAGTCTAGGGGCGGAGCTACAATGGGCTAATAGGATGAACAGGTATGGACATATGGGAAATAGAAAAATGTGGTGGAAATGATTAATTGTATAATGGCTAATGGTCAATGTGTGAGGTCAAGAGCCGTTGGCAGAAGGAAAACCACAAGCGGATTTTAGAGGGGGTAGTAGGAGTTTAACGGTTTCATGCATTGGGGCGGGGGGGAATTCATAAGAGAGCGACACGTAAGGGTGGCTCATCCACCATTAAAACTTCTTTTCATACCCCCCCTCTATTAATGGGAAATGGACGAGGGGGGTGCGAAGAGTTTCCCCGTTGTTGATCTGGGCGTGGAGAAGATTTGTCGTTGAAAGATTAATGCACTTTATTCACAACCCAACAAAATTGTTTTGTCCTTTAGAGACCTTAGCTTAAAAAATATGCACCATATTTATAACAAATTTCTATGCTTAATAATTCAAAAAAAAATATGCCTAATCATGGATGGGGGCCCCTATTTTTTCAACACTACAGTTCTATACCTCAGACCCTGGACAGAGCATTTCAACCCTTAAAAATAGGATCTCACTTGGGCACTAGTCTAGATCTGGATCTACTCTGTCCCCTGAGATTACTGGGATGAGTAGACCCTCAAATACATCGGTAACGCCCTAGGATAGTTCATCAAGATTGCAGAGGAGACCAAGAGAAACTGCTATGTAGCCTGTGCCCACATATGCGTCTACATGAACTTAGCGGAACTGATACCAAGCGAGGTAACTTTGTTGAATGAATATTTTGAGTGGACAAAAACTGTAGATTATGATCACATTCCTTTCATATGCAGGAAGTGCCATGAGCATGTCCATCTCTTCAGAGACTGTCCCCTAAAAAAAAAATATATGGCTAAAAAGGAATCCAACGAATAGGAAGCAGAAGGATTCACAAAGGTAGCAAGGAAAAAAAGGCACAACAAGAGAGCTACCCGTCAGTAGAATAAAAAATGACCCATGACCAGTAACAACTTCGTAGCCCTAAATCAGCTAAATGAAAATGAAAATGATCCAGTTAGCGAAGCCGTGCATACCTCCATGGTGTAGGCCCACTCCTCAAAGGCTCAACAGGAGAAGTTCCCCCTTGAGACCTTACTAAAACCACCAACTGCAAATGCCACAGAGGAAAAAAATATGTTAAAGGGAAAAGAACATATCACGGAGTCGATCCCAGAAGCGATGGAGGAAGAATAAAAAATAACAGATCTGGAAGGCTTGGATCTCATAGGGTTAGAGGATGCCTGCAATAAGGACTTCAAATCTATATCGAACAAACAAATCCAAAAAATGGAAGAAATCCTTGCCAAAGCACAACAACTCCCCTCCCTGGGTATCCATGGGGGCATGCTCATTAACACCAAATACTTCATGAAAGAGTCCCGCAAAAGGGGCAAGAAAACAACCCTAGAAATTGGGGAAGAACCATAGAAATTGGGAAAGAAATGGTGGAATCCAAGCGATTCCCCAAGCTGACTAGATTCTTCGCCTTTACCTCCAATCATATCCCATAAAGCTTATCTCTTGGAACATAAGAGGACTCAACAGCCCCATGAAGCAGAAGATCATAAAGAAAAGGATTACTGAGGAATGCCCTGCAATATTCTACATGCAAGAAACCAAACGTTCCAACCCTACTCTGGATACCATCTTCAAAAAAATTTGGAAAGGTAGCAATACAATAGCGGTTGATGCTAATGAGGCATCTCGAGGCCTCGAAATCATATAGAACCCCCAAATCATCTCCTTAGATAAATTTCATGCTAATAAACACTTCATCTAGGCCAAGTTTCACCCGATTTGCATGGAAATCCATGTTCTTCTCACAAATATCTACTCTCCACATAATGCCCAACAAAAATTGGTGCTCTTGGACAACCTAGCAGAAATCAACAAACAGCGAGCCCTTCCACTCTAGACCGTGGGAGGAGACTTCAACATAATAACCAATCTTCAGGAAAAGAATAGAGGAAGGATGCATCTAGAATCCAACATTAATGGATTGAATAAAATAATTAACCATAGGAACAACCTCATAGATTTACACACCTCTAATGGATTCTTCACATGGAACAACAAAAGAGGAGGTGCCCATATGACAGCCTCAATATTAGATATATTCCTCATCCCTGATCTAAAAGGAGTGTATTAGTCTGTTATGCTAAGTTTCCTTTTAGTAATATAAACATGTTCAATTTGTCTCCATAAGTTTGCTTAACGAATGAGTGTTTTAACCATGAAACATAGGTGAATTAGTGAACTTTAAGCATGAAAATAAGCCTTAAAAACACTAAAAATCATTGTATAACATATAAAAACAATCACATATAAGTTTTACATAGTAGGCATGAAGAAGAACTTCACCTCTCCTTGGCTACATCTGCTAGTCTAGCTCTTAATGCCATGTCTCTCTTTTTCATTATGCTCAAAATTGTAAATTACATGTGTTTACGTGCCTCTAATGACTATTTTCTTTGCACCAATGGCTCCAGAATATTCAAATTAGTCTACGTAGACTCTTGTTTCACCAAAATTGGTAAAAAATCGACCTCTCCATGCATTTTTCCCAATGATAGCTAGAAAAACTTCACTAAAAATGGAGACAGGCACTTAACTGTAGTTAAATTTAGTGGAAACCCTAAAAATTATGGGTGCGCTACTTTTCCTGCCATATAAGCCATTAACATTTAAGTGAAATGGTTACGCAGGGCGGGGTGGTCACATGTCGACCCCCCACCATCTGTGTTATTACCCTTTGAACGCATAATAAGCTTGGAACTCAGAGTGCACATGATTCCGCCAACCGTAGCATTTGATGCCTTAACTTCCACATGTGACCGGTGGTAAACCTCCGCTAAATTCTATGGTGAATGCTACCGATTTAAGACTTGGGTCATGGTCATAGTCACCGGTTATGGTGGTTGGGGCTGGCCCCTTTTTTAATCCACCGAAAGCTTGTTAAACAATAAATTAATCTATCAGCCTTGTAGTGCTAAGAAACACATGTAGGAAGACTGGTCAAGTTGCCCACGCCCACGGCCGAGGTCTCCAGTTTGATTCCTGTAGACTCCAAACAAATTTTAATACACCATCCTGAGGACATGTGGTGGGCCTTCAGGCTTGTCACGTGTCACTCATCTAACAGCTCTTGCAAAATCCATCCAACAGCCCAAAAACACCTCTGTACCACCAAAATCAAGGGTCCATAACATGCCACGTGGTGCATTCTGGTTGGTTGGAGAAAAATAGAATATTCCTCAAAATATACCTTCTAAATATACCTGTATTCTGACTAGGCATCAAGTCACAAAATTTTTTATTTTTGGGAAAACAGACAGAACGCGATATCTTCCTCACATGACTTTAGTTTTTGGAACCATTCGCGGCGCCGGAATCACAATGATGAGACCTTTCCGGTCGCTCAGGTTTGGACCTGTTTCGAGAAGTTTTAATTTTGAGCATAACACATGATCTCCAGATCACACCTCCCCACTGGGAAGATTTTGAACCCCAAAAGACTTTAATCACCTATTTAGAAGATGAGGGTACATCTCCCTCACCTTTTCCACTTCCATCCATCTTGTCGTACTTGCTTTCCTACCCTTGAGCCCAAACTATAGATAATCGACACTTCCCCTCTTAGAAGTGCGTGTCCTCCTATCAATGATGGAATCCTCCTTGAGCTCGTCCAGAAATTCTAGCAAGAAATATTCTATTGATGGCAGATGAATATCACTCCCTTGATCATCAAACAAAGGAGGCACATAGAAACGTAAATTCTCCACATTGAAAATGGAATACATTTGCATATATGAAGGCAAGTCAAGTTGAAATGCATTATTACCAATTTGTTTAATAATATTGAATGGACCATAATGAATAGGCTTGATATTTTTACCTTCTCCTTGCATCCTTTCTTTACTTATGTGCGACCATACTTCATCTCCTTCTTGAAACTTGTGATCAACTCTATGTTTGTCATGCCTCTCATTGTATTTTCTTTGACTCTTATCGATATGTTCTTGAACTTCTTGATGAATAATCTGAATTTTCTTAATGAAATTTCGAGCCTTGTCAATATCACTATGCCCATCAATTGCATCATCCTTCTCATAGATGAATTCTAATGGTGATTTCAGCAAATAACGAAAGCGGGATTCAAAAGGTGAAGTATTTGTAGCAGAGTGCTTGGCCTAGTTGTAAGCGTGTTGAATGTAATGTAGTGGTTCATCCCACAACTTGGGATGTTTGCTGCAATATCATCTCAATAGATGCACAACGATTGTGTTCAGCACCTTATTTTGGCCATTAGTTTGCGGATGGAAAGAAATACTATTTTTCAACTTTGTGTCCATCATGTTCCAAATATTGGACCAAAAATTCCCAAGGAACCTGGAATCGTTGTTACTAACAATAGAATTTGGAAAACCATAATGAACCCATACATGTTGAAAATAAAGTTCAGCAGTTTGTTCAACAGTAATGGTTTTCTTACATGGCATAAGTACACACATTTTAATAAATCTATCCATAACCACATAAAGATAATCATTTTGTTTTCTTGAAATAGGTAGACCTCCAACAAAGTCCATGGAGACACTCTCCCATAGCCTTAATGGTATCGGTAGTGGCGTGTACAACCCAAGATTCCTATTTCTAGGCTTCCTTGTTGCACACATAGAACATCTTCTTATAAGACGTAACACACTATCTATCATGCGAGGCCAATAAAAATACCTTTGTAGATGAGCCATTGTTTTTCTTACACAAAAGTGTCCAAAAATAAGAGACGAATGAGCCTCTCTCATGACACTAATTCTCTCTCCTTGTGGTATACAAAGCTTGCCCAAATGAAACAACAATTCGTTATGCAAGTGATAATAATTTTCCTCAACTTGATTCCCTTTACTCAAACTAGCATACACATCTTTAAAATTAGTATCAGATGCATACTATTCTATGTAACTCTCATGTACACTAGAATCATTTTTAAGCAAATCAGAAGAACTTATAATTGGTCTTGAAAGCATACTAGAAAATTTATTGAAAATACCTTTCTTGTACCTTATAACTAAGAGAAAATGTTGAAGAAATCCCATCCACCTGAAATGTCGTGATTGATGTAATTTTGTTTGCAACTGCAAGTACTGTAATGGTTGATTATCGGTATGTATAATCATCTCTTTACCCATCAAGTAGAGTTTCCACTTCCTCATGCTTTGTACCAACACATACAACTCTTTTTCATATGTTGGATAATTAATTATAGCACCATTGAATGTTTCAGAATGAAAAGCGGTAGGCTTACCATGCTGCAAAATTATTGTGCCCATGGCATAATCACTAGCGTTGATTTGTATCTCGAATGGCTGTCTCAAATCCGATAATGCAAGGACCGTAGCTGAACTGATATTGTCTCTTAAAGCTTCAAAATCTTGCTATTGTTTGCCTCCCCATTGGAAGCCTTTCTTTACACTTGTCACTACATGCATAGAAGCTGCTATGGTAGAAAATTTAGCAATAAAATTTCTCCAATACTGAGCTGCGCCTAAGAAACTTCTTACCTCGGTTACTGATTTGGGAGTGGGCCAATTCACAATGGATTCCACATTAGAAGGATCAATTCTCAATGTGCCTCCTCCTACAATATGTCGCAAATCAGCCAGAGAAGGCTTTCCAATTTCACACTTAGACATATTAAGAAATAATTGCTCTTTCTTCAAAACATCAAGTACCCTCTTTACATGTAAGACATGTTCTTTTCTTTCTTTTTTTCTGAAAATGAGTATATAATATAAATAAACAATAAAAAATTCATCAAGAAATGGATGCAAAACATTATCCATAACAGGGATGAAAGTCCCCGGTGCATTACACAAAACAAATGGCATAACCAACCACTCAAAGAGTCCTTGTTTGGTTTTGAATGTTGTCTTTCATATGTCACTTTCTGTAATTCTTACTTGATGATATCCACTTTGTAAATATAACTTAGTGAAGTACTTTGGTTCTTTCATCTGATCTAGCAAATCATCTATCCTTGGGAGGGGTATCGATTTTTTACCGTTATCTTGTTCAAAGCTCTGAAGTCAAAACACATCTGTGAAGTCCCATCTTTCTTCAGAATCAAAAATATAGGTGAACCGCATGGCGAAGTGCTTGGCCTTATGAGACCTTTGTCCAAAATGTCCTTGATTTGCCTTTTTATTTCAGCATTCTACATTATCAACATGAAATACATGCCAATGTTTGGAAGAGGACAATCTTGTTGAAACTAAATCTCATGTTGAATCTCCCTTTTAGGAGGCAATCCCGTTCGCTCCTGAAACATCTCATGATATGCATCAACTACATCATATAAATATGATTTCAACTTAGGATCAAAATCTTCAAATTACTCATGATTAACTGTAATGTTCCAAAATTTTCATGAAGATAATTGGAACATTAATTTTTGCTTATTTCATCTAGGAGGTGAATAAAATGGGTAAAAGGCCCATGAGTAGGAATAATATCCTTCATAATGTGAAAAGGATCAATGGACTAGCTTGATTTTGCACCTTCAAGTGTGAAAAGGATCAATGGAGTAGCTTGATTTTTCACCTTCAAGTGTGAAAAGGGGCAATTACATGAGGACAAGGTCAAGTTTGACCAAGTGAACAACGCTGCCTAAGAGGTGTAGCTTGCATGAGAAGATAGCTCAGTTTGAGAGGGAGGAATATTCTTTATGGAAGAAACCCTAATGTGTGGGGTCCAGGGAAAAAAGACATTCACATGCATAAAAGGAGGAAGAGGCAGCCATAGTGAGACATCTTTGAGCATTTGATCATTTGTTTGATTAGACTATTTGCAGTCTCTGGTTGTTCAACTGAGTTATAGTGTTGTTTAGCACAAGGGATTCCTACTTAGGATTTCCTCTTCTTCTTGAGAGGCCTGTTGAAGGATTTCTCTTCATTTTATCCACATCTTGGCTCAAGGCCAAAGCCACATGTTCAGTCACTGCATTATTTCTGCTAAAGTATAATGTAGTGTTGCTGGGTGTTGCAGTGGAGGGTTCCACAACACCTTTCCTTGGCTCATCTTTAAGAGGAGGGGGTTCATATTCCTCCGGGAGGTTAGTGCAGGAGGTTTCATATCATATTGCAGATCATTGGCATCAGACCAAGCTTCTCTCACCATAGACAGTACAGTCCATTCTCCATACTGTGTTATTTCAGTGCATACTTGCAGTGAGGGTTTGCACCAGATTCTTGGAGGGCAAGGTATTCAGTGTTAGGATTATCCTTGCACTTAAGAGATCCATTTGAGGAGGTTTATTTCAAATTGCACATCATATTCAACCATCTCCAGTTATTTTCAGAGTTGCAATTGCTGCCCAACAACTTCGACATTTCTGCAGATTTGACATTTGTACATGTATTGCAGCCAATCCTTCTAAGGATGGTGTATTAGTGTTGTATTAGTGTTTTCAGGGGTTGAGAGCTTGCTCCACCTCATTTTTTGAGCTGATATGGTCATATCATTGTATTTCCATTTTGTATGTTGCAGTGTCTCCATATAAACTGCGTTGTATAGTCATGGCTTCCTTCGTGTAGCAATATTTTCCATTTTTCATTGAGAGAGGCATTGCCTTACTTGAGTGATTGTTTCCTCAATAATTCGTATACATTATTGCTGCTATAAGCTAATATGATGGCTATTTTTATCTTCACATGGTCATGGCTATAGAATAATTTTGTGTTCCATTGTATTGATCATACATATTTGCAGTCCCTCAACGGGCACTTCTCTGACGACATCTAAGCGTGGGAGATCTGTTTAACCCACTTAGAAGGATTTATTTGGAGCCTCCTCTTGAATTGAGGACTTAGATACATTTATCTAATGGATCAAAGTCCTGGTTTTAATTCCAGTAGAAGCCATTACTGGAAAATGCGTTTTCCAATCATGCCTTGGTAGCTGTTCTAGATTTGCAATATTACAGTGGTATCAAAGCAACTTTCTTTGCTCAGCCTGTGATTCTAAGCCCAATAAGATCAGAATATTGAAGAGGATGAGTTTTATCTCATCATATTTCAGATCCATGAAGAACCTCCCCAAGGAGGATAAGCAGAAATAAGAGGAAGAACCCTGCACTTCCTATTCTCATCAAGGAGATAAAGAAATAAGCAGGAAAAAGATTCCATCCTTTGGGGGAGAAAAAGGGGATAAGCTTACCAATATTCTTCCTAAATATATACATATGATTCATGAATATTTTAAGGAGATCCAGAGGGAGATGTGTGAATAATATCCAAGAGGGTTTATATAAAAGGAAAACTCTAGATTTGTACATGACGAGTGTGAGCAAGTAGCTACACACCATCTTGTATAGCGCAGTCACTTGCCTAGGATTTCCAGAAGAGAGATGGAAAAATAAGAAGAGGTTGCTAGGAAGGAAACCCTTAGTGATTTCTTGAAAGAGTATGAGCTTCAAACTCAGAAATTCCAAGATCATCTCAGTTTTTCAGAGTTTTTCAAGCTGAAGGTGAAGGAAAGAGAGTGGCAAGATAAATTTCTTTTATCTATCTTTGCGCATTCACCTACATGTTCAGCCAGAGCTTGGGTGGAGGAGTTAGACACCTTCTTGTAGCAGCACCACATTCTTGAAGATGAAGCCATCAAAGTTGCAGCGCTGCATTTTAGAGGTAAGGCCTATGCCTGGTGGATCTTCGAGTCCTTTTCTTTAAGAAATGTAAACATTGCATCTTATACAAGTTTCACTAAAGCATTAGTGAAGAGATTTGATGGAAGGATTCATGAGACACCCATGGTAGAACTAAAAAAGGGAACTCAAACAAAACCCTTGCATGAAAACTTGCACCATACTTTACCGGAGGAGAAACTTTCTTCTCACAATTTTGAGCAAGAGAGCATGGAGATCTCTTTTTCAAGAAGGGATCCAATCATTGGGATTTGTCTCATGCATGTTGCAAAGGTTGAGGGCAATAGAACTAGTACATCGAGAGATCATCTAGTGCCTCATGCAGAGGAAGGAGGAGCCCTTGCTCCAAGTAGAAGGATGCTTGCATATTTGCAAGAAAGTCCCCGGGATCTCATGTGTGGAGATCAAGGCACAACTCTTGTTCTACTAGTTCCATTGATGAGGAGGTGTGGAACCATGGAGACACAAGGAGGAGGTAGAGAGAAGACCCAGCATCATGAGATGAGGAGTACACATTCCTATCCATTTCTGGAGGTTGATGCACCTAATAAGGTGATTAGATTGCGCAGTGGAAGCATGGACAGATTTGTTCATTCATATATGTAGTCACCTATTGTTGAGGATGTCTCATTGTATGGAGAAATTTTGCCGAGGAGACCACTGGACCAGCAGAGGAGGATGGATGCTTCACATGTTGGGGCACCACTCATTGATTTCAAGAGGATGGAAACCTTGGGAGAGCTTGATACAGTGTTGGGAGTCTGGGGTAGACTCAAGGAGAGAGAGAGAGCATTCTCTCAACATCAGCATCACCCACTTCCATTTCAGATTATGCGTTGTGGCAGAAGTAGCAGGGGAAGGATAGCAACCTTCCAACTTGCATCTTTGGCATGAGAGATGTAAAAGAAGATGGTGAATATATTGCAGGTTCTCTTCATGAGATATCATCAGCGCTGTCTCTATGGAGGATAGATCCATATTGGAACTCCCAGTTGTTGGTGGAGTATTCCAAGGATATTTTTACTTGTATGATATTGGATGACCAGCTGCATGAGGAGGAGTATTCAGTCAGAGATGGGGTCATATTTTATCATGGTATGATATTCTTTCCTAGAGCTTCCAAGCTCAAGGAGAAGTTGCTACAAGCAGCTCATAAGGGTTTCCTTTTCAGTCCCACTCGTTCTATGAGAGCATACCACACCATCATGGAGGGGCATTTTTGGATGGGATTTGAGGAGGAGATGTATCAGCATATGAGTAGATGCATGGACTAGATGAAGATGGAGGAGAGACATGATTCTTTGGGAGAGTTAGCACATCCATCTCTTTTCCTTTTGGAGATGAGAGGAGACTCATCTATGAGCCACTCCATTTGTATGAGCAGAGAGTATGGTAAGGGTATTCATTATTGTTTCCATGATTATTTGTATGATGTATGTATGCATCCCCTAACCATACATGTGAAGGATGATGCTCCAAGGAGGGGCATTATTTTTGCTAGACCACATGGTTTAGTTGAGGCCATAATCATGATTGATGGCCATCCCCCAGGACGACTTAGGGAAGATAGATATATGGAGGACATGTTCATTGTACACCTTACATTATTCACTTCCTCCATACATATGAGGAGATTGGAGCAGCCAGAAAGTGGTTGAGAAGCCACTCATTTTATCAGTCTCTATTGCAGTTGAGGGTCAAGCTACATTGGTTGCACTTGAGAGACCATTGTCCTTCACATTTGTTGCATATGGTAGCAAGCATGATTCTCATCTTTTCTGCCTATGGCTCTATTGTTTCTGTCTTTATGAGGAGCATGCTTGGGAAAAGACACATTGGATGGATGTGTCCTTTGAGGGAGAATTCTCCGACACGTTTTGCACTACATGTTCTAAGGGGAGCATGGGAGATGGTATGGCCACTAGAGCTACTCATTTGTTTCCATATGAGGTGAGCCATATGATAGATGACATGCCATATTTTGATGACTTCCAACTCATCATATATGGAGATACTTGGGCCAGCATGATTTGTAGCATTGGGGGAGAGATCCTTGGAGATCTAGTCTTCATATTGCCACTTGAGGGCAAGTATTTTGTTGCCCGGGATCAAAACGTTCTCTACACTTATTATAAGTGGGGAGATGGACAGTGTAGGGTAGGCTACATTGTCTACCATGAGTAGATTTTCATCCCACCAACTTTGCCGGAGCCAAAGGTGGATGACAGTTTCCAGGAGTTTCCTAGTTGGGAGGTGACTCATTTTTCATGGCTCATATCTTGGGGATGGAGGATCCATATGGGAGAGATATTTCCCATCATATTTAAAATCCCATTCCTCAAGGGAACCTCTACACATCACTTTTTTATCCTCTTGATTATTTCACCTTTACATGATGATAGTTTAATAGCTAACTTACATGCTAAGGAGGAGCAATGTGGAGGCTTGTTTGATGAGATAGCATCACTTCGCTTGGAGGAGAACCTCATACAGGGATGCTAAAGGGAGAGGAGGAGAAAAAAAATTAGTTTATCCTTATACTTGCTTAAGGACAAGCAATCTTTGAGAGGGGAGGACTATAATGTTCCAAAATTTTCATAAAGATAATTGGAACATTAATTTTTGCTTATTTCATCTAGGAGGTGAATAAAATGGGTAAAAGGCCCATGAGTAGGAATAAGATCCTTCATAATGTGAAAAGGATCCATGGAGCAGCTTAATTTTTCACCTTCAAGTGTGAAAAGGGGCAAGTGCATGAGGACAAGGTCAAGTTTGACCAAGTCAACAACGCTGCCTAAGAGGTGTAGCTTGCATGAGAAGACAACAAAGTTTCAGAGAGAGGAATATTCTTTGTGGAAGAAACCCTAATGTGTGGGGTATGGGGAAAAAATACATTCACTTGCATAAAATGAGGAAGAGGCGGCCATAGTGAGACATCTTTGAGCATTTGATCATTTTTCAGATTAGACTATTTGCAGTCTTTAGCTGTTCAGCTGAGTTGCAGTGTTGTTTAGCATGAGGGATTCCTACTTAGGATTTCCTCTCATTCTTGAGAGGCCTCTTGAAGAATTTCTCTTCATTTTCTCTGCATCTTGGCCCAAGGCCAAAGCCACTTGTTCAGTCACTGCGTTATTTCTGCTAAAGTATAACATAGTGTTGCTGGGTGTTGCAGTGGAGGGTTCCACAACACCTTTCCTTGGCTCATCTTTCAGAGGAGGGAGTTCCTATTCCTGTAGGAGGTTATTGAAGGATGTTTCAGATCATACTGCAAAACATTGGCATCAGGCCAAGCTTCTCTCACCATAGACAGCGTAGTCCATTTTCCATACTGCGTTATTTCAGTGCATACTTGCAGTGAGGGTTTGCACCAGCTTCTTGGAGGGCAAGGTCTTCAATGCCAGGATTAGGCTTGCACTTGAGAGATCCATTGGAGGAGGTTTATTTCATATTTCACATCATATTTAGCTATCTCCAGTTATTTTCAGAGTTGCAGTTGCTGCCCAGTAAATCCGACATTTCTGCAGATTTTCCATTTGTACATGTATTGCAGCCAATCCTTCTAAGGATTGTGTATTAGTGTTGTATTGGTGTTTTCAGGGGTTGAGAGCTTGCTCCCCCTCATTTCTTGAGCTGATATGGTCATATCATTGTATTTCCATTTTGTATGTTGCAATGTCTCCATATAAACTGCGATGTATAACCATGGCTTCCTTCATGTAGAAATATTTTCCATTTATCATTGAGAGAGCCATTGCCTTACTTGAGTGATTGTTTCCTCAAGAATTTGTATACATTATTGCTGTTATAACCTAATATGATGGCTATTTGTATCTTCACATGTTCATGGATATAGAATAATGTTGTGTTCCATTGTATTGATCATACATTGTTGCAGTCCCTCAACGGGCACTTCTCTGAGTACATCTAAGTGTGGTAGATCTGTTTAACCCACTTATAAGGATTTATTTGGAGCCTCCTCTTGGATTTAGGACTTAGATACATTGATCTAAGGGATCCAGGTTCTGGTTTCAATTCTTGTAGCAGCCATTATTGGAAAATGCATTTTCCAGTCATGCCATGCTAGTTGTTCCAGATTTGGAATATTAGATTAACATGAGCTTTAGGCTTAATCATTAGAAGAAAAAAATTGTTACTTGAATTCACTAGCCTTTATACCTGTCCAACATTTACCATTGTAATATTTGTCTTCTTGCGATGTGCTCTAACATTGTAATCCTTGCCATATTTGAATAAATAGTATTTGTTCTCATGGTGATGGAAGATAGCTTTCCTATCATACAAGTAAGGACTGCCCAACAAAACACTTGTAATATCAAGCGGAACCAGATCTAATTCAACTGTGTCTACAAAATGTGCAGTTATTGCAAAGCACAACATGCACTTCTTTGAAACCTCCAAATTTCCATCCTTACAAATCCACCCAAGTGGATATGGTTTTGGATGTGGAATGGTCTCAAGATTAAGTTTCTTGACGAATTATTCAGAAATTAAGTTCACTTGTGACCCACTGTCAAACAAGGTGTCAATCTTGGTATTTTTGGATATGACCCTCACATGAAACAATTCAATTCTCTCTTCTTCATTTAGAGCTTCTATGTGACAATTTGAAGTACTAGTACTGGCTTTTGTTTCAATTCATTTCCCCTTCATGTTCTTCAATCCCATGGCTATAATTTTAGTTTCATCACCTGAATCCTCTCCTAAGTCATGTTGAGTTGTAGCTGCAGTACTTCCCTTTGTTTTTGTTAAACTTGGGTCTCTTTTCGGGATGTAATTTCCAATAATTTTTCGCTTCAAGGCCATCTCTTGAACAATGTTTACAAATAACTTTCTCTCCCTCTTTCTTAAAAAATGCATTATTTTTTCCTTTTCCTTTTGAGGTCTTCTCTTTTTTTTTCCCCTTAAAAGGTTTTTTTATACCCCCTTCAAAACTATTTTTCCCTCTTGCTTCCAGATGTGTGGCTTGTAGGATTAAACATGAGGATAGTATGTCTATGGTATATATGTAAGCCCCCTATGTACTTGAGAAAAGTATCTTGACTCTGAAAATCTACCCCTAATAAGAGAGCTCTTATCCTAAATTCTTGGGTGTAGTATTTTACATTTTGTCATTTCAATTGTCTAAAATTTTTCCAGTTCATTATAGCTTTCTGCATGTGAGCTAATGGATAAAATTGTTGTTTTATTGGAGTAATGAAATCATTCCATGATAGAATAATCTTACAATGATTTTTGATCTCCTCCTTTGTCTTGGCTTCCCACCAAACAAGATTTGCACCTTCCATCCTCAACGAAGCTAATTAGATTTTGGTGTCATCATCATGAAGGTTTTGAATTCTCAAATAAACCTCCAATTGCCTAATCTAATTATCAAGCTTTTCTGCATTGACTTCACCATTAAACATTGGAAATTCAAACTTAACATAAATTTTTAGAAAAGGACTTTTAAGAGTGTTCTTTGACATAGATGGCTGATGTACTGAAGATGAAGTAGAGGATGATGAGGATGAAGATGAGGGTGATGATGGTGACTTTCCACTGCCTCCATTTCCTCCATTTCCCTTCTAAAATTTATCTACATATTTCTGACCTCCTGATGATCCATGACCTTCCTTGTGAAGTTTGGATCCTTCTCCTTCTAGTATTTCATTCCTTTTTTGATAAAGGACTCTCACCATTTTATTCATGTCAAGGAATGATTTCCTGAACACTCTTTCTTCTTCTTTGGGATCCACCTCTTCATGGGTTTCTTCTTCTCCTGAAGGCATGCTTACTTCTTCTTCTGCTTCTCTTGGAGGTGAACTAGGTGGTGGAGAATGTGGAAATCTAGCCCTCCTTCGCTCTAGCTCCCTTTGAGAACCTCTTCTTCCTCTATTTAACCTTCTCCTCTCTTAAGCTCGAGCCTAGTAAGCATGAAAATCCTTGCAAATAGCTAACAAATATTTACACATAAAAAAACCAGAGATTAAACTTTTGCTCTGATACTAACTTGGTCTAAAAGGAGTGTAGTAGTTCTGTTGTGCTAAGTGTCCTTTCAGTAATGTAAACATGTGCAATTTGTCTCCCTAATTTTTCTTAAGGAATGAGTGTTTTAACCATGAAACATAGGTAAATTAGTGAACTTTAAACATGAAAATAAGCCTTAAAAACACTAAACAACAATGTATAATAGAGAAAAACAATCACACATAAATTTTACACAGTAGGCATGATGAAGCAGCTCACCCCTCCTGGACTACATCTGCTGGTCCAACTCCCAATGGTATGTCCCTCTTTGTCATTATGCTCAAAATTGTAAATTTCATGTCTTTACAGGCCTCTAATGGATGTTTTATCTACACCAATGGACCCCTAATGCTCAAATTAGTCTATATAGACTCTTGTTTCACCAAAATTGGTCAAAAATTGACCTCTCCATGCATTTTTCCCAATGACAGCTAGAAAAACTCCACTAAAAGTGGAGACAGGCACTTAACTGTAGTTAAATTTAGTGGAAACCCTAAAAATTAGGGGCGCGTTACTGTTCTCGCTATATAAGCAGTTAAAATTTAAGTGAAATGGTTAGGTGGGTGGGGTGGTCACATGTCGACCCACCGCTGTCTGCATTATTACCATTTGAAACTCTGCATAATAAGCTTGGAACCTAGAGTGCACACGATTCCGCCAACTGTAGCATTAGATTCCTTAACTTCCGCATGTGACTGGTGCTAAACCTCTATCGGAGTGTATGGTGAATGCCGCCGATTTAAAACTTGGGTCATTGTCATAGCCACTGGTTATGCTGGTTGGGGTTGGCCCCTTTTTTTATCCACCGAAATTGTGTTAAACAATAAATTTATTCGTTAGCCTTATAGTGTTAAGAAACACATGTAGGCAGACTGGCCAAGTCGCCCGCACCCACGGCTAAGGTCCAACTCGATTCCTGTAGCCTCCAAAAAAAATTATTACAACATATTGAGGACACGTGGCATCCTCTGGGCTTGCCACATGTTACTCATTCGACGGCTCTTGCAAAATCCATCGAACGGCCCAAAAACACCTCCGTACCACCAAAATCAACGATCCATATCATGCCACATGTTGCATTCTGGTTGGTTGGAGAAAAATGGAATATTCCCCAAAATATACCTACTAACTGTACATCTATGCTGATTGGGCATCTAGTCACAAAATTTTAGCTATTTGGGAAAATAGACAGAACAAGATATCTTCCTCATATGACATCGGTTTTTTGAACCATTGATGGCGACATAATCACAATGAAGACACATTTTCGATCGCTCAGGTTTGGACCTATTTCGAGAACTTTCAATTTTGAACATAACACACGATCTCCTGATCAATCACAAAAGATCTCATCTGGATTGGAGGTGACATAGATGCTACCATCATCTCTGTGGCCGGATTTGACCCCTCACCGATACAAATTCACTCTTCACAACCAAGTAAGCATGCTCCTAAATGTTTCTGCTTCTAACACTGTTGGTTCTAGAACTTGGGGTTAAAGGAAGTGGTTTAAAAATAGTGGTCCTCCTTAGCACCCCCACAAGGTACTAAAATTCTCTAGTTCCAGTGAAAACTGAAACTGCTCAAAGAAAAAATGAAGGTCTGGAAAAAAACAACCTTTGGTAATATCTTCACAGAACAAAAAGTACTAGAGGAAAAAATGAAGAAATTATAAAAGAATATTATCCAAGAGGGACGATCAACTGAGTCAGAAAGTCAGGAAAAACCTTAACTATTCAGCTAGAAGAAAGACGAAACTAGGAAGAAGCCCTATAGAGACAAAAATCAAGGATCAACTGGCTCAAAGAGGGAGAAAGAAACGCCAAATTATTCATCGTTCCACCATTCAGCACAGGATGCACAACACAATTACTATCCTCAAGAACCAAACTGTGGATAAGCTGGAAACGCAAGAGGCTATCACTGCGGAGTTGCACAATCATTTTAAGGACAATAAACCAACCACCATAGGCATGAGGCTATTGGGGAAATCACTCAACATATTCCCAAGATGATAACTGATGAAAACAACAATATGTTTCTTGTGCTCCACCAATTGGCTTCTACTTGCGCTAAATGCCACCTTCATCACTTTGTTACCAAAAGAAGACAACCCAGCCTTGCCAAGTATCTACAGACCCATAGCTCTTTGCAATGTCATTTACAAAATTATCTCAATAGTAATAGCTAATAGGCTGAAGCAGCTCCTTCCCATAATCATCTCCCAGGAGAAAATAGGTTACGTGGAAGGAAGGAAAATTCTTGATGGCATAATTTTAACCCATGAAGTCATTCACTCTCTCAAAACCACAAAAAAGCTGGGAATGCTTCTCAAAATTTACCTATCAAAAGCTTTTGATTAACTCAGTTGGGATTACATCAAAAAATTTCTCATAGCCTTTGGCTTTAGCCATACCTAGGTTCGATGGATCATGAGTCTCATCACCACCCATTTTCTCTCCATTTCCGTCAATGGAATCCCCTCTTCAACCTTCAACCCCTCGAGAGGCATCAGACAAGGGGACCCTCTCTCTCCCTTTATCTTCATCATTCTAGTAGAAGGATTGGGTGGCCTTCTCAAAAGCTCTGTCTAGATAGGTGCCCTACTTGGTTTACCCCTCCACAACCTGCCTCCCACCTCTCACCAGCAATTTGTGGATGACAATATGATTATGGGTAACCCCTCAATCCAAGAAGCTTGTTGCCTCAAATCCATTCTTGACTCCTCTTAGGACTCCGGCATATAGGTCAACCTTGAAAAATCACACATATTCTTCTTTCATATCCCCCCCGCCCCCTCTCACTCACCGCCCTATTGCCCACATCCTTGGATTCTCCATTACTTATCTGCCTTCCAAATACCTAGGAGCTTCACTGACTGACTCTACCATCAACCACTTCTCCTGGAGAGCTCTGCTGGACAAAATGGAAACCTAGTTATCCAAATAGACCCATCGCTCCCTCAACATTGCCAGCCATCTATTCCTCATTAAATCTGTCCTATAATCCCTCCCCATATATCGCTTCTCAGTCCTGACAGCCCCTAAATGGGTCCTCAAATCCATGTGCAACTTGCAACTACCTTTTCTATGGGGTGGCATAAAAGAAAAAAACAAATGGGCCTTAGTCAATTGGAAGGATATTTGTACCCCTAAAATTCAGTGAGGATTAGGATTGTGTGACCCTGAGCACATCAATAACGTAATGGGAGCTAGCATCTACTGGCAATGGGTCTCCAACCCTAACACTCCATGGGCCAACCTATGGGCAGCCAAGTATTCACACTCTTGGCCAAAGGAGGATCTTATAAGGTATAACTTAGACCCAGGGGGATCCCAAATCTGGAAAGTTGCAAGTTACCAAAAACAAATGATACAAAATCATAGCTTCTGGGAGCTACAAAGTGGTACCCAAGAAAGATTCTCGGAGGACTCATGGCAACAGATGCCAAGCCTTTCCTCCATCTTCCCCAGACCTTTATGGAGTGCAGCTCTCCAAGGAAAACAAAGACAGACTGTACAATACTTCTAGATGAATGAAACGTCCCAAGGATACAGGCAATGGCTACACACGAGCATATGGCAACATGACTGGAACAATGAGTGCCATACAAACATCTGGGAGGATCTCAGTACCAAAAGAAAAATGAGTAAAGATAGGACCTGACATCCTACGTTAGGGACATATTCCTAGTGGAAACTACTCAACCAAGGAATCTTACACCATACTTCATTAAAAGAACCCCGGTCCAGCAGATCTCATCTAGAAAGAGATAGGGAGGGCCAGTTTGTGGCCTAAAATAGGCACCTTCCTGTGGCTTCTCAGTAAATGACACATCCTCACATTGGAGAATATTTTGAAGAGGGGGTTTGTAGGACAATTCAGATACCCTTTATGTCAAGATAAATTGGAAACCATTGACCACCTATTTGACCAATTCCCTACCACCAATTTCTTGTGGGACAGAATTGCAGTCTTATTCCATCGTTCCAACCGAGTAAGGGGAAACATCATCAACACCATCAGCAGCTGGCACGACAATCCATATACCAGCATGCTCCTGAATAAACTCTGGCAGATCTTTTCGAGCATCCTCATTTGGAACATCTCGAAGGAAAGAAACAATCCCATCTTCAAAGAGAAAGCATCCACATTAGATTAGCTCTTGGACAGGATCCACATCAACCTTTTTGAAAATTTGGCCTTAGATGCTTGGAGTCAGAAGGACCCCCCCACCTCTGTAGTAAAGTGCCACATATGTAACAATTGGAAAATGATTCTAAACACCCCCTTGGACATCAATCCTAGAAGCGCAGGTAGAACCCTTACTCCTGAAAAATGGTCTCCCCCATCTAACAGCTTCTTCAAATGAAATTTCGATTGTTCATCCAAAGGCAACCCTAGAAATGAAGGATTCAGAGGCATTACCAGGAAATCTCAAGGAGACCCTCTTCGAATTTACTACGGGAACATAGGTTGGGACAACATTAATTCAACAGAGTTAGAGGGGCTTATACTGGGTATTCGAATTTCCATTGAGTTTCATTACTTCCCACTGGAAATGGAGGGAGACTCACAAATCATAACTATGGCAGCCACAAAAAGCCTCCAAGGAATGACTTCCTCGGAAGTATCCAAAAGCTGGAGGCTTTCTCATAAGCTCAAGGTTCTGGAATAGTTGATTCACAACCACAGAGCCATTACTTTTGGCCATGTTTGCAGGAACGCCAACTATGTTGCAGATCTCCTTGAGAACAAAGGGGAGGAAAGAAACTATGATCTGCATCACTCCGCCCTAACTCAGGTTGAGGAGGAATCACTCAGAAAAGAGTGCCACACTCTCATTCAGAAGGATATACTCTCCCCAGATGTGGGTGATAGAACTAACACGTTTGAGAAACTCATATCACACACCTCGAAGGTTGGAGATCTTCTACGTAGATCCTCACTTGCTTCGGATCCTCAAACCATTAGCCATCCGCACGAGACTCACAGAATCAGGAATGATTACGAGACGATGGGAACTGTGTCACCCTGTCCAGGGCATCCCTTCGCATCTATCACCATAAATTATCATCATGATTAACCCGTATTGCAGTCATCCCCCTTCCCTCGAGCCTGCTCAGTTGATCGATCATGGCACACAAATGCGTGTGAGGCCTACTCATTGCTATCCTCCTCGCATACATCCTAGCCCCTTTAAAAATTTGAGCTCTCAACCCCTTTCAAACCACAAAATTTCATCTCTGACTTTCGCCTTTTTATATTTTCTATAGCATCTCCATGAATTTAGAACGCTGGGAAGCCCTATTCTCAACGTTGCGCTGCACAATCCCTTCTAGGCTATTGCATCCCTTCCTGTGCACCTCTCCCCCTGCTATTCCAACCCCTTGAGCCCCAGCGATGCTCTCCCTTTTGTGTATTCCTCCCTGAGCACCTCCCCCCTGCCTCCTCGCCCAATGGCCCCGAGACTTCACCAGAGAACTATCCGAGGCAGACAGAGGGGGGCTCTCCTTGGCCACTATCACCGTGGTGAGGAAAATCGACTAGAGTCGATGGAAGCCTCCTCCTCCAGCACTTTTGTGCATCAGAACCCTGATCCTGAGTAGGAGGAAGCAACCCCTGGGTAGGCTGCGTAGAGAGGACGGTGCATCTCGTGAAAGTCCACCATCACTCCCTAGATGCACCGCCAGTACCGCAAAACTGACCCACTGCCGGCTCAGGAGAATTAAGATGAGGATTCAGACGTCTTGGTGATGGATTCCAATGGCAACTACATGCGTCTCCCCAACAATGTAGATTCAGACTCCCCCATCCTTTATGCATAGGTCCACAAACCCAGGCGTACGGTGGAAGATTCAGAGGAAGCCACTGTGCAGGCACCTGCTTGCCCTAGACAAAAAGTGAGGCCTATGCATCTGCACAACTCTCCCATGTTTTTGGTCAAGCTTTCCATCAGTGATTTTTTGCTACCGCATATTTTATGCTACTTAGATACACTCGCGCTACTACGAATAATGTAATTTTCTGTTTTAATTCTTGTTCGGGCTGGTTTCCTCCTCTGAGGCAGCCTCAAAACCGTGTAACTAAGGCTGGGATTGGCTAAGCATAGCTTGCCAACCCATCCTGTAGCATATGTAACTTCTCATTTTTCGAATGATTAAAATAGCCTAACTTACCAAAAAACAAAAATTCAAAAACAAAGATTAATGTTTTTTCAAGCAAATTAATCACAAATGTATGAATTTTAACATTTTAATGGAGCATTAAAACAAGCGGCCTTTTACAAATTATTTTCTTTTGAAACTAAAGCATCAATATTTTGTTTCTTTCCTAACATTTTTTTATGCCTTCATTTTTTAGAGCAGTCTACCTCTATCATTTATTGATATGAATATAAAAAATAGCCATAGTCTTAAAAAAAAATTATTTCTTTTATTTTTTCATTCATATCCTAACTTATCATTTTTATTTTGATTTTTCTCTAATATGCTAAATTATCAAAACGAAATAATGTTACAACAAGTTGGACGACCAAAGTAGTGGGCGATGCGATGGGTCAATCAGGTAGGCGAGTCCGGAAACACAGTAGTGGGCAAAGGAGTTGGCCAGGTGAGCGATGGGTGGACCAATGGGTCCTGGGAAAGTTGGCATTCAGGTCGATGGACAACATGGGCAGGCCGACCGATGTCCAACCCAAGCGATGCAATACTTGGATGGATGTGTGTCATGGATGACAGGTCGTATGGATAATGAGTTTAGAGTAATTTTGGAGTTGCCCCTCCCACTTATGAGATGTGTGTACATTATTGATTTATGTTTTTTTTCACTACATATGAAAATTAACAGATAAAAGATAATTGGAGTAATTTCCGTTGGATGATAACGCTTAGAGAACAATTGGTTAAGTGTTGAGTAGGTGTAGTTCATGAGGTTAAGTAGTGTTGAAACGAAAAATTTTGGCCATAGCTGCCTGGATGTGGTTGGAAGAGACCACTCGCTAGGGCCATGATATCAACGATGTCTGAGTCTCTCAGATATTTTGACTTGGGAGGTTTGATTTAAATGTGGTGATTTTTTTTAGTATTAATTTAGAATGAGATTAATCTACACATCTAATAGAAGAATGACTTCCTATTTTAAAATACAATTTTCATAATTTTAATTTTATTACTAATTGATGTGATTATTATTATCATTATTTAAACTAAATTGTTATGATTTTGTATTAAAAGAGCATTTGGTTTAAGTCTATATGTATTAACTTGTTCAACTAAAAATGTGTTTACTTTCCTTGAGAATTTTCAATGGAAGCAATGTTGAAGAGGGTGCCCATAGATGAGGAGCTTTAAAACTTGATCATCCATTTCCTTTAACATTGGAACCATTTCAACATTGGCCATCCATTGGTCTAGTCCATAAAGTATCAAATTTGGTATGCATTGAAGGCTTTTCTTTGGCTTCGTTCCATAGCCAAGTGAGTTGTCCTTTAAAGAAAGCTTTATCTATAACTCTTCACTTTATCTATAGCCTTTCTGTTAAAATTTTTAGTAGTTGTTTCTTGCTTCTTATAAATATTCCGAAAAGCTTGTTCCCTTTGTTCTTCTAACTAAACCAATTCATGAAACCTTATTTAGATAAATGCCATACCTTCTTTATCTTATACTTGACATGTTGTGGCCACTCCATTAATTTCTATAAGTATAAACATCATTACATGTTTTCCATATACCAAATAAAATAGATACATTTTTGACCTATATTCCGCTTTGCTATGATTTCATTAGCACATAAAGCATTTAACATCATTTTATGCCCATTGCTCTAATTTAAAACTACAACAATTTTTTTTAGATGTGTACCAAAGTTTTTTAAATGTATACCATAATTACCTTGTCCACAATAATTTGGTTGGTTGTCCCATTAATATTCCATATTTCCTATAAAACTCTGTATTTTTTATCTAATAATTATCTATAATCAATTTGTGACCAACACCAAAACTTACAATAATATTTTCTTCTAGAAACTGTATAACGTGCTTCGAATATATGTATGTTCGCAAAAGAGCTTTCAAGTGCTATAGGCCTCCTTTTCTTTCCTAAAAGTTTCTACTAGACATTTTAGTAAGGAATTCGTATGTCGTGCGCCAATAGATCCCACTTATAAAAATTCTTTGAGCTAGAGCAAAATGTTATTGTCAAACTTACGCAAATCATTCTTCAACGTCTAATATGCTTTTATCTTAGCCGTTTTGCCATGAAAATGCAAAATGCTACTGCAGATGCCACATTGGCTTCAATACATTCCTTGACAGAGTGATCAACATTTATTATGAAATCAAATGTGAAAGCAGTGTAAACTATTTCGTGGGGACCTTTTCAACGCTGCGAAAGTTATTAGGCTACCAGTTCAAACCATCTAATCTTTTCTTAAAATCTTGTAAGGAATTTATAATAAAATTGAGAGCGCTGTCAGTATCTTTGAGTAGACTTTTACAATGGTTATCAATAAAAAATGATACATGATGCAAATGATAGGGATCAACATTTATTCTGAAATGACATGTGAAAGCAGCGTATGAGTGTTTCGTGGGGACCCTTTCCACGCTGCGAAAGGCGTTAGTGCAGTATACTAGTTCAAACCATCCGATCTTTCTAACATCTTCTCCGGAATTTATAAGTATCTGTCAGGAGACATTAACCTAATTTGCATTTAAGTCGTACCAAAACTACTATACATAAGGCCAACCGACACTACAACACAAAAGTGGGTCAAGATATAAGGTCAACCCACACTAACACAAAAGGGGTCAAGATATAAGGTTTGTGTATGTCATACTTTTTGTAAAATCTATAATTATATCATTTTTATTTTTAAATTAATAAAAAATAAATCAATGGAGTTAGTTCAATTTCATACTCTTGTACTATGATCTACAAAACAAGATTATATTTCACTATTCAACAATTTTGTTCTAGACTATAGTCAAAATCACGATAAGTCACAAAATATAGGTGCAAATTTAATGAGTGTGTTTGAGTGTCTCAAATTATTATTTTAAAATTTTGTTTGTATAAAGACAATATATAACAATTAGTTTTTGTCTCGTGAGACACAATAGTTGGGACTAAACACATATTGTATTTATAGAGACTACAATATCATTGAATAATTCAGGTTATGCAAGAGTAGCATAGAATTGATTAATTCAGGTTATGCAAGAGTAGAATAGAATGGAAAGAAGGTGCTCTTACATTGAGCTAGCACCCATTAAAGAATTATGTGAGGACTTATGACACTACTTGAAAATTCATATATAGGCATTGATTTTTAAAAAAATTTCCAAAGATAATGACATAATCTTTGGAAAAACTATAATCATACAATCCTTCTTTTTAACTTGATAAAAAATCAATGAATGGAGTTAGCTCAATTTCACACCTTATAGCATGACCTACACAACAACATCATATTTGACCATTCAAGAATTGTGTTCTAGACATTACTCAAAGCCATGATAAGTCACAAAACACTAGTGGAAAAGTCAATAACAAATTCAATCATTTTACAATAAACTACAAGAAAAAAAATCTCTTGCAAAATTTGATTAAATAAATGAAAACATTAGCCTGTGTAGTTGTTGGAACAACAACCTAAGAAGCTAGCCCATAATACTGCATCATGTCTTATCTTTAAATTTTTTTGATGAAATATTTTATTTCCTTAAGTTCTACTTCAACAAGCTCAAATTGCATAACCAATCACATCACTCTCTATCAACTAAACACCAATTAGCTCCAAACTTCTATGTTATAACCAAACTAGAGAAGCACCCTATCTCTCTCATAAAAGAAGAGAAGGGAAGGGTTACATTGAAACTATACATGCACGTAATGTGCCTTGTTTGATAGTGTCATGAAAACCTAACCATAATGCACCTAAGAGAGTGTGCCCTCATGCAGGGTTAAGCATACATTGAATATAATGATGACTGGAATTCACTCACTACATGGATTCATGAGCCCAAGTCACCTAGGGATCTGAGCCCTCATTGAAAATCTCCTCATGTAATGTTTCATTCCTAACTTGGGACTTGTACCACCTAAAAATACTGCAAGCAAGGCCTATCACAAGATCATGGGTGAGCTAAACTAGATATGATGGGTATGTGAATTGTTGATGGAGAATAACTCCCAAGCAACACGTAAACTGTCATGAAACCAGCTCCAAAAATAGAAGAAAAGGGAGATCAATGCCTTAGAAATAAGCCACTTCGAGGAGGCAACCTCATTTACATTACATAAATGAACAATTCTTGGATGACACAAATGACACAACCTCCTTTCTATATATAGGAGTCCATGGGGTCACAATATAATCCTAGTTGAACTAACAATAATAATGTAAGGGAAAAATAATAACAATATGGGGGCTACAGGGGTACAAAAATAACAATAACGGAGCTACATGAACAACAATAAGGGGATATACTAATATTATAGGGACCTAACATGCCCCTCTCCTTAAAACAAGTGTTTCCCTCAACGCTTGATTATTTTTGGATGCTTCTGTATATAATTCTCATCCTCCCATGTGGAATATAAAATGGATAAGTTCTTCCACTTGTTGGGATACACTGAAATTGATTGATTTGGTAGTTTTCGAGTTCTTGTTTCTATGCCTACTTTATAACTTCTTTCGCTACGATGTTGATCTTCATGTTGCTTCATTTGATTCTGCACCAAAGTTAGGTTATCCTTTGAGCATTGAAGAACTTGTTTCTGATGATCGATGTGATCTTACACTACTTTATCATCCATATTAACTTTCATTTGATCCTTTAAACCATCCAACTTAGCCTCCATTTTTCCTTTTAAACCATCTATGTCATATTTTATTGCTCTTTGTAAGATCAAAATTTGTTGCACATGGTACTGTAATTTTTCTATCTCATACTGCAATTCTTCCTCTTCATGCGGCATAGTATAGCTTTCAGAGGGCTTAATGGGTGTGGAATTATTTTTGGGAGGCATTATAGAACCCAATATTGATAAAAATTCTTCAATATGCCCTTGGAATCACTTCAAAATTCTTTTTCAAACAAACTTTATGCAATTTTAAAAAACAAATACACACCTGTTTCTTGATTTTTAGGAGGTCGATATTAAACCTGAATTATCTCTGTGATTTAGGATCTTCAATATCTAAAATTCGGTCCTGTAGTAGCCCTATGAATCTTTTTTCGAATGCCACAGGTCTAACCTAATTTGGATGCTTCAAGGAAAATTTATTCCCTATCTCTCACAATAACCTAATTATAGACTAGTTCATTAGAGCGAACTTTTACAGCATGCCACGTGTCATTGTTTCCTCTTTCAGCTCTAAAATTGATACATAGGAAACTACAGTCTGTGTACTTCTGGCCACGTATTATAGAATTCCAATCCGATTCTTAGAGAGAGAGAGTTATGATTATTTTCCCATGGTCACCTCTTTGAGATGAAATTCAAGAGCTTGAAAAACACCCTAACTTGTACAGATCATATCTATGAAAATGTTGTGAACTAAGATCTAAAATTTTTACATGACGTTCCTTAGGAGCTAGGCTTTTCTCTATAAAAATTTCAGCTTCTGAACCTTCGTAGAAAGCAACTTATAGCAAAAATTCCACGATGAGTTGTTTAGGTGAAATTCGGGAGCCTGAAAAAAGCCTAACTTCCACAGATCATATCTCCAAAAATATTGTGAAGCAAGATCTGAAATTTTTACACAACTCCTATAGAATCCAAAAAAATTTTAAACACCATCCTAAGGACATGTGGTAGCCTTCGAGCTTGCCACATGTTAGTCATCTGACGGCTCTTGCAAAATCCACTCAATGGCCCAAAAACCCCTCTGTACCACCAAAATCAATGGTCCATAACATGCCATGTGGTGCATTCTAGTTGGTTGGAGAAAAATAGAATATTCTAAAAAATATACCCACTAACTGTACCTGTATGCTCAGTGGGAATCCAGTTACAAAATTTGTGATGTCTGCGAAAACAAACAGAACATGATATCTTCCTCATGCGACATCAGTTTTTTGAACCGTTCACGACGCCATAATCGCAACGACAAGACCTTTCCGGTCGCTCAGGTTTGGACGTGTTTCCAGTAGTTTTAATTTTGAGCATAACACATGATCTCTTTATCACATCTCGCCACTGGGAAGCTTTTGGACCCAAAATGACTTTAATCACCTATTCAAAAGATGAGGGTACATCTCCCTCACCTTTTCCACTTCCATCCATCTTTCCTTACTTGGTTTTCTGCCCTTGAGCCCAATCTGAAGATAATTGACACTTCCCCTTTTAGAAGTGTGTGTCCTCCTATCAATGATGAAATCCTCCTTGAGCTCATCCTAAAATTCTGGCGAGAAATATTCTATTGATGGCAGCTGAATATCACTCCCTTGATCATCAATCAAAGGAGGCTCATACAAACGTAAATTATCCATATTGAAAATGGAATACATTTGCATATATGAAAGCAATTCAAGTTGAAATGCATTATTACCAACTTGTTTAATAATCTTGAATGGACCATAACGAATATGCTTAAGCATTTTACCTTCTCCTTGCATCCTTTCTTTGCTTATGTGCAACCATACTTCATCTCCTTCTTGAAACTTGTGATCAAATTTATGTTTGTCATGCCTCTCCTTGTATTTTCTTTGACTCTTCTCAAGATGTTCTTAAACTTGTTGATGAATAATCTGAATTTTCTCAACGAAATTTCGATCCTCGTCAATATCACTATGCCCATCAATTTCAACATCCTTCTCATAGATGAATTCTAATGGCGATTTCGGAAAATACCCAAAGCAGGCTTCAAAAGGTGAAGTATTTGTACAAGAGTGCTTCAGTAATTTCTAAGCGTGCTTAATTTAATGTAGTTGTTCATCCCACAACTTGGGATGTTTGCTGCAATATCCTCTCAATATATGCATAATGGTTATGTTCACCACCTCGGTTTGGCCATAAGTTTGTAGACGAAAAGCAATACTCTTTTTCAACTTCGTGTCCATTGTCTTCCAAAGATTGGACCAAAAATTCCCAACGAACCTGGAATCCCTTTCACTAACAATAGAAGTTGGCAAACCATAATGAACCAATACGTGTTGAAAATAAAGTTCAGTAGTAATGCTTTTCTTACATGGCATAAGTATAAACATTTTAGTGAATCTATCCACAACTACATAAAGATAATCATGATGTTTTCTTGACATAGTTAGACCTCCAAAAAATTCCATGGAGATACTCTCCCATGGCCTTGATGGTACCGGTAGTGGCATGTACAACCCAAGCTTCCTATTTCTAGGCTTCCTTGTTGCACACATAGAATATCGTCTTACAAAACGTGACACACCATCTATGATGCGAGGCCAATAACAATACCTTTGTAGATGCGCCACTATTTTTCTTACCCTAAAGTGTCCAACAATAAGAGACGAATGAGCCTCTCTCATGAAACTAAGTCTCTCTCCTTGTGGTATACACATCTTGCCCAAATGGAGCAACAAATTGTTATGCAAGTGATAATAATTTTCCTCAACTTGATTCCCTTTACTCAAACTAGCATACACATCTTTACAATTAGCATGAGATGCATACTATTCTATGTAACTCTCATGTAAAATAGAATAATTTTTAAGCAAAGTAGAAGGACTTATAATTGGCCTTGAAAGCATATCAGCAAATTTATTGAAAATTCCTTTCTTGTACCTTATAACCAAGTGAAAATCTTGAAGAAATCCCATCCACTTGAAATGTTGTGATTGTTGCAATTTTGTTTGCGACTGCAAGTACTGTAATGGTTTATGATCGGTATGTATAATCATCTCTTGACCCATCAAGTAGTGGTTCCAATTCTTCACACTTTGTAGCGACACATATAGCTCCCTGTCATATGTTGGATAATTATTTACAACACCATTGAATGTTTCAAAATGAAAAGTTATAGTATTACCATGCTGCAAAAGTACTGCACCCATGGCATATTCACTAGCATCGATTTGTATCTCGAATGGCTTTCTCAAATCCAGTAATGCAAGGACCAGAGCTGAACTCATATTTTCTTTTAAAGCTTCAAAAGCTTGTTTTTGTTTTCCTCCCCATTGGAAGCCTTTCGTTACAATTGTCACTGCATGCATAGGAGCTGCTATGGTAGAAAAGTTAGCAATAAACTTTCTCCAATACTGAGTTGCACCTAACAAAATTATTACCTTGGTTACTAATTTGGGAGTGGGCCAATTCACAATGGATTCCAATTTAGAAGGATCAATTCTTAATGCACCTCCTCCTACAATGTGTCCCAAATAAACTAGAGAAGTCTTTCCAAATTCGCACTTAGACATATTTAGAAATAATTGCTCTTTCTTCAAAACATCAAGTGCCCTGTTTACATGCAAGACATGTTCTTCTCTTGTTTTGCTGAAAATGACTATATAATATAAATACACAATAAAATATTCATCAAGAAATGGATGCAAAACATTATCCATAACATGGATGAAAGTCATCGGTGCATTACACAAACCAAACAACATAACCAACCACTTAAAGAGTCCTTGTTTGGTTTTGAATGGTGTCTTCCATAGGTCACTTTCTGCAATTCTTACTTGATGATGTCCACTTCATAAATCTAACTTAGTGAAATAATTTTCTTCTTTCAGTTGATCCAGAAAATCATATATCCTTGGGAATGGGTATCGATTCTTTACCATTATCTTGTTCAAAGTTCTGAAGTCGACACACATGCGCCAAGTCCCATATTTCTTCGGAATCAGAACTATAGGTGAACCACATGGCGAAGTGCTTGGCCTTATGAGACCCTTCTCCAACAAGTCCTTGATTTGCCTCTTTATTTCAACATTTTTCATTATCATCATGCGATACATGCTGATGTTTGGAAGAGTACAATCTTGTTGAAACATAATCTCATGTTGAGTCTCCCTTTTAGGAGGCAATACTGTTGGCTCCTCAAACATCTCATGATGTGCATCAAATACATCATATAAATCGAATTTCAAGTTAGGATGACAATCTTCAAATGACTCATGATTAACATGAACTTTAGGCTTAATCATTAGAAGAACAAAATTCTTACTTGAATTCACCAGCCTCTTTACCTGTCCAGCATTTACCATTGCAATATTTGTCTTCTTGCGATGTGCTCTAACAATGTAATCCTTACCATATTTTAATAAATAGTATTTGTTCTCATGGCGATGGAAGATAGCATTCCTGTCATACAAGTAAGGACTGCCCAATACAACACCTGTAATATCAAGCGGAACCAAATCTAATTCAACTGTGTCAGCAAAATGTGCAGTTATTGCAAAGCGCAATATGCACTTCTTTGAAACCTCCAAATTTTCATCCTTACAAATCCACCCAAGTGGATATGGTTTTGGATGTGGAATGGTCTCAAGATTATGTTTCTTGACTATTTTTTTAGAAATTAAGCTCACTTGTGCCCCACTTTCAAACAAGGTGTCAGTCTCGGTATATTTGGATATGATCCTCACATGAAATAGTTCAATTCTCTTTTCTTCATTTGGAGCTTCTATGTGACAGTTTGAAGTACTAGTATTGGGTTTTGTTTCAATTAATTTCCCCTTCATGTTCTTCAATACCATGGCTGTAATTTTAGTTTCATCACCTGAATCCTCTCCTAAGTCATGTTGAGTTGTAGCTGCAGTTTTCTGCTTCCCTTTGTTTTTGTTAAACTTGGGACTCTTTTCAGGATGTAATTTCCAACAATTTTTCTCTTCAAGGCCATCTCTTGAACAATGTTTAAAAACAAATTTCTCTCCCTATTTCTTCACAAATGCATTCTTTTTTCCTTTTCCTTTTGAGGTCTTCTCTTTGTTTTTCCCCCTAAAAGGTTTTTTCTACCCTCTTCAAAAATATCTTTCCCTCTTGCTGCTAGATGTGTGGCTTGTAGGATTAAACATGAGGATAGTATGTCTAAGGTAGCTATGTAAACCCCTATTTGATTGAGAAAAGAATCTCGACTCTGAAAATCTACCCCTAATAAGAGAGCTCTTCTCCTAAATTCTTGGGTGCACAGCCTTGTACATTTTGTCCTTTCAATTGTCTAAAATTTTGCCAGTTCATTATGGATTTCTTCATGTGAGATAGTGGATAAAAATGTCGTTTTATTGCAGGAATGAATTCAGTCCATGATAGAATATTATTACAATTATATTTTATCCTCATTTGTCTTGGCTTCCCAACAAAAAAGAGTTTCACCTTCCATCCTCAATGAAGCTAATAGGATTTTGGTGTCATCATCATGAAGGTTCTGAATTCTCAAATAAACCTCCAATTTCCTAATCCAATTATCAAGATTTTCTACATTAACTTCACCATTAAACATTAGCAATTCAAACTTAACATAAAGTTTTAGAAAAGGACTTTTAGCCGTGTTCTTTGACATAGATGGGTGATGTACTGAAGATGAAGTAGAGGATGATGAGGATGAAGATGAGGGTGATGATGCTAGCTTTCCACTGCCTCCATTTCCTCCATTTCCATTCTTTTATTTATCTTCATCTTTCTGAACTCTTGATGATCCCTAACATTCCTTGTGAATTTTTTATCCTTCTCCTTCTAATATTTCATTCCTTTCTTGATAAATGACTCTCACCATTTTAGTCATGTCAAGGAATCCTTTCCTAAACACTCTTTCTTCTTCTTTGGGATCCACCTCTACATGGGTTTCTTCTTCTACTGGAGGCATGCTTATTGCTTCTTCTGCTTCTCTTGGAGATGAACTAGGTGGTGGAGAATGCGACAATCTTTCTCTCTTTTGTTGTAGATCCCTTTGAGAACCTCTTACTTCCACCAATTGACCTTCTTCTCTCTTAATCTTGAGCCTAGTAAGCATGAAAATCCTTGCAAAAATTTAGCAAATATTTGCACATAAAAACAACAGAGATTAAAATCTTGCTCTGATGCTAACTTGATCTGAAAGGAGTGTATTATTTCTTCTTTTATAAGTGTCCTTTCAGTAATATAAACATGTGTAGTTTGTCTCGATAATTTTTCTTAAGGAATGAGTGTTTCAACCATGAAACATAGGTGAATTAGTGAACTTTAAGCATGAAAATAAGCCTTCAAAACACTAAACAACAGTGTATAACAGAGAAAAACAATCACACATAAGTTTTACACAGTAGGCATGATGAACTAGTTCACCCCTCCTGGGCTACATCTGCTGATCCAACTCCCAATGGCATATCCCTCTTTGTCATTATGATCAAAATTGAAAATTACATGTGTTTACATGCCTCTAATGGTTTTTTTCTCTGCACCAATGGCTCCATAATTCTCAAATTAGTCTAGATAGACTCTTGTTTCACCAAAATTGGTCGAAAATTGACCTCTCCATGCAATTTTCCCAATGACAGCTAGAAAAACTCCACTAAAAGTGGAGATAGGCACTTAAATGTAGTTAAATTTAGTGGAAATCCTAAAAATTAGGGGTGCATTACTGTTCCCAAAATATAAGCCATTAAAATATAAGTGAAATCGTTAGGCAGGCGCAATGGTCACATGTCGACCCCCCCACCCTCTGTGTTATTACCGTTTGAAACTCCGCATAATAAGCTTGGAACCCAGAGTGCACACAATTCCACCAACCATAGCATTTGATGCCTTAACTTCCGCATGTCATCGGTGCTAAATCTTCGCTGGAGTCTATGGTGAATCCGCTGATTTAAGGCTTGGGTCACGGTCATAGTTGTCAGTTATGGTGGTTGGGGCTCGCCCCTTTTTTTATCCGTTGAAATTTTGTTAAACAATAAATTAATCTGTCAGCCTTATAGTGTTAAGAAACACATGTAGGAAAACTGGTCAATTCACCCATGCCCGTGGCCGAGGTCTCTGGTTCAATTCCTGTAGCCTAGAAAAAAAATTTAATACACCATCTTGAGGACACGTGGTAGCCTCCGGGCTTTCCACGTGTCACTCATCTGACGACTCTTTCAAAATCCATCCAATGGCCCAAAAACACCTCCATATCACCGAAATAAACGGTCCATATCATGCCACATGTCATGTTCTGGTTGGTTGGATAAAAATGGAATATTCCCCTAAATATACCTGCTAACTATACCTGTATGCTAACTGGGCATCCAGTCACAAAATTTTTGTTTTTGGGAAAACTGACAGAACTAGATATCTTCCTCATACGACATCGATTTTTCAAACCGTTCGTGGTGCTGAAATCACAACGATGAGACCTTTATAATCGCTCAAGCTCAGACCTGTTTCAAACACTTTAATTTTTTAGCATAATGCATGATCTCCTGATCAATCACATAAAATCTCATCTAGTTCGGAGGTGACATAGATGCTACCATCATCCCTACGGCAGGATATGTCCACTCGTCGATACAACTTCAATGGTCACAATCAGGTAAGAATGCTCCTAAACCATTCCACTTCGAACACTGTATGTTCCTGCACCCGGGGTTCAAGGAAATGGTTTACAAATAGTGGTCCTCCTTAGCATCTCCGAAAGGAACTAAAATGCTTCAGATCTAGACAAAACTAAAACTTCTCAAAGGAAAACTGAAGGTCTAGAACAAAACAACCTTTGGAAATATCTTCATAGAATAAAAAGTACTGAAGAAAAAAATGAATAAATTGCAAAAGAATATTATCCAGGAGGGATGATCAGCTCAGATATAAATTTAGGAGAAAACCTTAACTATTCAACTGGAAGAAAGACAAAACCAGGAAGAAGCCCTATGGAGACAAAAATAAAGGATCAACTGGCTCAAATATGGAGAAAGAAATACCAAATTATTTCATCGTTCCACCATTCAACACAAGATTCACAACAAAATTACTGCCCTCAAGAACCAAACTGGGGAAAGGCTGGAAACGCAAAAGGCTATCACTGCGGAGCTGTGCAATCATTTTAGGGACAAGAACCAACCACAAGAGCCATGAGGCTATTGTGGAAATCGCTCAACATATTCCCAAGTTGATAATAGGATGTTGCTCGCACTCCACCCATTGGCTTCTAATTGCGCTAAATGCCACCTTCATCACTTTCGTATGAAAAGAAGACAACAAAACCACACCAAGTAAGTACAAACCCATAGCTCTATGCAATGTCATTTAAAAAATTATCTCCAAAGTAATAGCTAATAGGCTAAAGCATCTCCTTCCCATAATCATCTCCCCGGAGCAAATAGGTTATGTGGAAGGAAAGAAAATTCTTAATGGCATAATTTTAACTGATGAAGTCATTCACTCTCTCAAAACCACCAAAACGTCAGGCATGCATCTCAAAATTGACCTATTAAAAGTTTTTGATAAACTCAGCTGGGATTACATAAAAAAAGTTCTCATAGCCTTTGGCTTCAACCATACCTGGGTATGATGGATCATGCGTCTCATCACCACCCCTTTTCTCTCAATTTTCGTCAATGGTATCCCCTCTTCAACCTTCAACCCCTGAAGAGGCATCAGACAAGGGGACCCTCTCTCTCCCTTTATCTTCATCATTATGGTAGAAGGATTGGTTCGCCTTCTCAAAAGCTATATCTAGACAGGTGCCTTGCTTGGCGTACCCCTCCACAACCTGCCTCCCTCCTCTCACTATCAATTTTTAGATGACAATATGATTATGGGTAACCCCTCAGTCCAATAAGCTCGTTCCCTCAAATCCGTTCTCGACTCCTTCTCTCAGGCCTCCGGCACAGAGGTCAACGGGGAAAAATTGCAAATCTTCTTCTTTCATACCCCCCTCTCACTCAACGCACTATTGCCCGCAGCATTGGATTCTCCATTGCTTCTCTGCCTATCAAATACCTAGGAGCTTTGCTGACTGACTCTGCCATCAACCACTCCTCCTAGAGAGCTCTTCTAGATAAAATGGAAAATCGGTTATCCAACTAGACCCATCGCTCCCTCAACATTTCTAGCCATCTGGTCAGCATTAAATCTGTCCTACAATCCCTCCCCATCTATTTCTTCTTAGTCCTGGTAGCCCCCAAATGGGTCCTCAAATCCATGCGCAACTTGCAATGATATTTTCTATGGGGCAGCACAAAAGAAAAAAACAAATGGGCCTTACTCAATTGAAAGGATGTTTGTACCCCTAAAAGTTAGTGAGGATTAGGATTGCGCGACCTTGAGCACATCAATAACATAATGGGAGCTAGAATCTGGTGGAAATGTGTCTCCAACCCTAACACTCCATGGGCCAACCTATAGGAAGCCAAATATGCACACTCCTAGCCAAACGAGGATCTCATAAGGTATAACTTAGACCCAAGGGGATCCCAAATCTGGAAAGCAGCAAGTAACCAAAAATAGATGATACAAAATCACAACTTCTGGGAGCTGCAAAGTTGTACCCAAGCAAGATTCTGGGAGGACTCATGGCAATAGATACCAAGCCTTTCCTCCATCTTACCCAAAGCTCTATGGATTGTCGCTCTCCAAGGAAAGCAAAGACAGATTGTACAAGACTTATGGATGAATGACACCTCCCAAGGATACAGGCAATGGGTACACACGAGCAGATGGCAAGATGACTGGAACAATGAGTGCCATACAAACATCTAGGTGGATCCTAGTACCAAAAGAAAAATCTGAGTAAAGATAGGACCTGACATTCTATGTTGGGGACATATGCCTAGTGGAAACTACTCAACTAAGGAAGCTTACACCGTACTTCATTAGAAGAACCCCGATCCAGCAGATCTCATCTAGAAAAAGATAGGGATGGCCAATTTGTGGCCTAAAATAGGCACCTTCCTGTGGCTGCTCAGTAAACAATGCATCCACACATTGGAGAATATTTTGAAGAGGGGGTTTGTAGGACCCTCCAGATGCCCTTTATGTCAGGATAAATAGGAAACCATCGACCACCTATTGGACCAATTCCCTACCGCCAATTTCTTGTGAGACAGAATTATAATATTATGCCATCGTTCCAATCGAGTAAGGGGAAACATCATCAACACCATCAGCAGCTGGCGGGAAAATCCATATACCAGCACGCTCCTGAATAAACTCTAGCATATCATTACAAGCATCCTCATTTGGAACATCTCGAAGGAAAGAAACAACTGCATCTTCAAAGAGAAAGAATCCACATCAGATTAGCTCTTGGATGGGATCCACATCAACCTCTTTGAAACTTTGGCATTAGATGCTTGGAGTCAGAAGGACCTCCCCACCTTTGTAGAAAAGTTCCACATATGGAAAAATTGGCAAATGAGTCTAAACACCCCCTTGGACATTAATCCTAGAAGCGCAGGTAGAACCCCTTCTCCTGAAAAATGGTCTCCCCCATCTAACATCTTCTTCAAATGAAATTTCAATGGTGCATCCAAAGGCAACCATAGAAATGCAGGATTCAGAGGCATTATCAGGAACTCTCAAGGAGACCCTCTTCGAATTTACTACAGGAACATAGGTTGGGACAACAATAATTCGACAGAGTTAGAGGGGCTTATACCAGGAATTCAAATTGCCATCGAGTTTCTTTACTTCCCCCTGGAAATGGAGGGAGACTCACAAATCATAACTATGGCAGCCACAAAAATCCTCGAAGGAACAACTTCCTCAAAAGTATCCAAAAGCTTGAGGTTTTCCCATAAGCTCAAGGTTCTAGAACAGTTGATTCAAAACCACATAGCCATTACTTTTTGCCATGTTCGTAGCAAGGGCAACTCCATTGCAGATCTCCTTGCAAACAAAGGGAAGGAAAACAATTGTGAGTTGCATCACTCCACCCTAACTCAAGTTGACGAGGAATCACTCAGAAAAGAGTGCCACACTCTCATTCAGAAGGACATGCTCCCCCTAGATGCGGGTGACAGGACTGACACGCTTGAGAAACACATCTCACACACCCCGGAGGATGGAGATCTTCTATGCAGAGCCTCACTTGCTTTAAATCCTCAAAACGTTAGCCATCGGCACGAGACTCACAACATCATGAATTATTACGAGATGATGGGAACTGTGTAACCCTATCCAGGGCATCCCTTCACATCTATCACCATAAATGATCATCATTATTAACCCATATTGTAGCCATCCCCCTTCCCTCGAGCCTGCTTAGGTGATCGATCATGGCACACAGCTGCATGCGAGGCCTAATCATTGCTATCCTCCTCGCACACATCCTAGCCCCTTTAAAAAGATGAGCTCTCAACCCCTTTCAAACCACAATATTTTATCTATGCCTTTCACCTCTTTATCTCTGATCTGGCATCTCTATGACTTGAGAAGGCTGGGAAGCCCTATTCTCACCGTTGCGCTGCACAGTCCCTTTTGGGCTGCTTCATCCCTTCTTGTGCACCTCTCCCCCTACTATTCCTACCCCCTGAGCCCTAGCGATGATTTCCATTTTATGTATTCCTACCTAAACACCTCCTCCCTGTCTCTTCGCATAATGGCCCCCAAGCTTCACCAGAGATCTATTCGAGGCAGAAAGAGAGGGACTCCCCCTGGCCACTATAACCGTGGCGAGGACAGTCAACTAGAGTCGATGGAAGGCTCCTCCCTTGGAACTTTTGTGGGTCGGAACCCTAATCCCGAGCAGGAGGAAGCAACCCCTGGGTAGGCTATGTAGAGGGCAAGGCGCGGCCTGCAAAATTCCATCATCACTCCCTAGATGCACTGCCAGTACCGCAAAACTGACCCACTGCCAATTTAGGAGAAGGAAGGTGATGATTAAGACATCTCAGTGATGGATTTTGATGGGAACTCGCTGCGTGTTCCCAACGGCGTAGATTCGAACTCCCCCATTCTTTGCACACTGGTCCAAAAACCCAGGTGTATAGCAGCAGATTCAGAGGAATCCACTGCATAGGAACCTACTTGCCCTATTGAGGAAGAGGTCCCCAATAGTGATGATGAAGATGAAAAATGAGGCCTGCGCATCTGCACAACACTTCCATGTTCTTTTTCAAGCTTTCCATTAGTGCTTTTTTGCTACCGCATATTTTGTGCTACTTAGATACACTAGCACTACTATGCATAATGTAATTTTTTGTTTTAAGTCTTGTTCGGGCTAGTTTCTTCCTTTGAGGCAGCCTCAAAACCATGTTTCTAAGGTTGGGATTGGCTAAGCGCAACTTTCCAACCTAGCATGTAGCATATGTAACTTATCTGTTTTCGAATGATTAGAATAGCCTAACTTACGAAAAGAAAAAAAATTCAAAAAAAAAGATTAATGCTTTTTCAAGAAAATTAATCACAAATGAATGAATTTTAACATTTTAAAGGAGCATTAAAACAATTAACCTTTTAAAAATTATTTTCTTTTGAAGCTAAAGAATCCATTTTTTTTCTTTTTTCTTTCCTAACATTTTTTGATGCCTTCATATTTTAGAGCAGTCTTTCTCTATCATTTATTGATATGAATATAAAAAAATAACCATAGTCTTAAAAATTTATTTTTTTCCTTTCTTTGTTCATTCATATCCTAACTTAGAATTTTGATTTTTATTTTTGTCTAATATGCTAAATTATGAAAACAAAATAATGTTGCAACAGGTTGGACGACCAAAGTGGCGGGCGGCGAGTCACTGGGCGATGCGATGGGTCGATCAAGCAGACGAGTCGGGAAACATAGTAGTGGGCAAATGAGTTGGCTAGCTGAGGGACGGGCTGACCAACGGGTTGTGGGAAAGTTGGCATTCAGGTCAACGGACAACATGGGTGGGCCGACCCATGGCCAACCCAAATGATGCAACACTTGGATGGGCGTGTGTCACGGATGACAGGTCGTATGGATAATAAATGTGAGACTAATTTTGGAGTTGCCCCTCCCACTTATGAAATGTGTGTACACTATTGATTTATGTTTATTTTCGCTGCATATGAAAATTAACAGATAAAATATAATTGGAGTAATTTCCGTTGGATGATAACACTTAGAGAAAAATTGGTTAAGTGTTGAGTAGGCGTAGTTCATGAGGTTAAGTAGTGCTGAAATGAAACAGTTTGGCCGCAACTGCCTAGGTGTGGTTGGAAGAGACCACTCGCTAGGGCTGTGACATCAACGATGTCCCAGTCTCTCAAATATTTAGACTTTAGAGGTTTGCTTTAAATGTGGTGTTTTTTTTAGTATTAATTTAGAATGAGATTAATCTACATATCTAATAGAAGAATGACTTCTTATTTTGTATTTTTATCTATTTTAAAATACAATTTTCATAATTTTAATTTTATTACTAATTGTTGTGATTATTATTATCATTATTTAAACTAAATTGTTATGATTTTGTATTAGATGAGAACTTGGTTTAAGGCTATAGGTATTAACTTGTTCAACATGAAAATGTGTTTACCTTACTTGAGAATTTTCAATGGACGCAATGTTGAAGAGGGTGCCCATAGATGAGGAGCTTTAAAACTTGGTCATCCATTTCATTTAACATTGGAGCCATTTCAACATTGGCCATCCATTGGTCTAGTGCATAGAGTATCAAATTTGGTGTGCATTGAAGGCTTCTCTTTGGCTTTGTTCCATAGCAAAGTGAGTTGTCCTTTAAAGAAAGCTTTAACCATAACTCTTCACTTTATCTATAGCTTTTCTGTTAAAATTTTTGGTAGTTGTTTCTTGCTTCTTATCAATATTCCGGAAAGCTTGTTCACTTTGTTCTTCTAACTAAACCAATTGATGAAACCTTATTTGGATAAATGTCATATCTTCTTCATCTTATACTTGAGATGTTGTGGCCACTCCATTAATTTCTATAGATATAAACATCCTTGCACATTTTCCATATACCAAATAAAATGGATATATTTTTTACCTATATTTCTTTTTGCTATGATTTCATTAGCACATAAAGCATTTAACATCTTTTTATGCCAATTCCCCTAATTTACAACTACAACACTTTTTTTTTTTTTTAATGTGTACCAATGTTTTATATGTTGATTCAGCCCGGGCATTACCTTGTTGACAATAATTTGGTTGTTCCATTAATATTCCATATTTCCTATAAAACTCTGTAATTTTTATCTAATAAATGTCCATAATTATCTATAATGAATTTGGGAGCAACACCAAAACTTACAATAATATTTTCTTCTAGAAACTGTATAACATACTTCGAATATATGTATGTTCGAAAAAGAGCTTTCAAGTGCTATAGGCCTCCTTTTCTTTCTTAAAAATTTATACTGAGATATTTTAGTAAGGAATTTGTATGTTGTGCGCCAATAGATTCCAGTTATAAAAATTCTTTGAGCTAGAGCAAAATGTTATTGTCAAACTTACGCAAATCATTCTTCAACGTCTAATATGCTTTTATCTTAGCCGTTTTGCCATGAAAATGCAAAATGCTACTGCAGATGCCACATTGGCTTCAATAAATTCCTTGACAGAGTGATCAACATTTATTATGAAATCAAATGTGAAAGCAGCGTAAAAGTATTTCGTGGGGACCTTTTCAACGCTGCGAAAGTTATTAGTACAGGCTACCAGTTCAAACTTCTTAACATCTTGTCAGGAATTTATAATAAAATTGAGAGCGCTGTCAGTATCTTTGAGTAGACTTTTACAACGGTTATCAATAAAAAAATGATACATGATGCAAATGATAGGGATCAACCTTTATCCTGAAATCACATGTGAAAGCAGCGTATGAGTGTCTCGTGCGGACCTTTTCAACGCTGCTAAAGGTGTTAGTGCAGTCTACTAGTTCAAACCATCCAATCTTTCTAACATCTTCTCCGGAATTTATAAGTAACTGTGAGCAGACATTTACAACGGTTATCAATAATAATAATAAAAAAAGATACACGACGGAAATGATGTTCCGGTATAACAGGATGTTAAGCTAATTTGCATTTAAGTCGTACCAAAACTACTATATATAAGGCCAACCGACACTACAACACAAAAGGGGGTCAAGATATAAGGTCAACTCACACTATAACACAAAAGGGGTCTAGATATAAGGTTTGTGTATGTTATATTTTTGTAAAATTTATAATTAGCATTTGTTTTTAAAGGTGCAAAGATACGCCCGAAGGAAATAAATATTATGTAAAAAAAGAGGGAGTACTACAAGGGATAGACATTGTTCATATTCTGTAAGGGACAAAGAATCTCAATAGTATCATGAGGATACAAAAACCTCCAGCTTAATAATAAGAAAGAAAATCAATATTTTAAACCGAATATCCAAAAAAAAATTTAAAAATAATAATTTTGAAATTAATAAAATAATGCAATAAACATATTTAATAACTATATATATATATATTATTTAAAACAACAATTTTATGCTAATTATATTTTTTATTTAATATATTCTACAATATCACATTAATGAAAACTTCTTTTCTATAACTATTTTAAAGTTGATGATATGAGGATGGAGAATTCACATGACCAAATAGATTTAAATAAAAAACTGATGCATAAAAGTCCAATAAAAACATTTTACCTACCTTCCATTTAATTTTTTATAATTAATGTTTTTTTAAAAAATAAAACTTTATTATCGAAAAAATCATAGTTCATTTAAAAATAGATTAAATCATCACAATTCAAAAAATAAAAATCTTATCCTACCTTAAAAAAAAAATGCTCTCACCAATAAAATTTTCCACTTAATATAAGTCACTCCTAATTCCAATGAATTGGATCCACTTTTTCAAAACTCATGTGAAATGAATACACGTGTGAGTACACTTACATGTGGTGCACTAATTTTTATGTCATGCCAGCGCATCTCATTTGAAAGTGCAGAATCAATATTTCGTAGTCCCTTAATACCGCGTTGGGTTGATTTTTCTGGCCGTAGTCTATAAAACTAACAGAATGGTTTAGAATCTGGTAGAGATTTTGAAAAAATCTGGCAAAGATTTTATCAGAATCTTGTTTATAGTTGTTAAACTTTAGTATTTTGGGTATCCTAAAGGTTTTTGATAGTGCTGATTCCATTTACATTCTCAAAAATGAATTCCAAACACTGTAACTACCTTATTTTTTGAATTTTACTTAACCAGATTCTGGCAAAAACCTACTCTTTGAGCTATTCGGTTGCCTGGAAAGACAACTCCATTTTCCTGCCTATTTTCCTGCCTATTGTTACGGATAACCGCAGCGACCATATGGATTTCCACTATCTTCAACAAGTGAAGGTATATACAATTATTGCATGGCTAGATCCTGAAATGGCCATTGAATTTGCTCTTAGTTTTCAAGAAGCTATGGGTTGCTCATTCATATGGGATCAAATATGTAATGTTCAGCGATCTGTCAATCTCCCAACTGTTGGTGCTGTGGATGGTGCCCCACGTCGAATTAATAATGAGATAGAGCGGTCTCGCACATCTCAGGCTAATGATGATGCATTGCAGGAAGGCAATAGCTTTGAAGTAAGAGAGCTGCCACAAGTGGAGCTGTCAGCACTTCCTTTGATTTTGAAGACAGTGACCGAGGGACATATTCTAAATCATATTCATGTTGCAGAACTTATAGTTAAGGATCAAACATTTTTATCCAAGCTGCTACATTTGTTCAAAATGTGTGAAGATGTGGAGAATGTTGAGGGGCTTCACTTGATATTCAAAATAATGAATGGAATTATTTCATTGATCAATTCACAAATTTTTGAAATGATTTTTTAGCGACGAGTATATTATGGATGTTGTCTCTACACTTGAATATGACCCAGATCTACCTTCTCGGCGAGAGCATCGTGCATTCCTAAGAAAGCAAGTTAATTTTAAGCAGGCAATGCCTATTGGGAACTCATCAATATTGTCGAAAATACATCAAACCTACATGGTTGGCTACATAAAGGATGTCATTTTACCACGAGTTTTGGATGAGATTACTTTCACAACTATTAACTCAATTATACATTCAAATAATGCAGCAGTCATGTCTGCACTCAAAGAAGACGGTGCTTTCGTGCATGAGATGTTTGTAAGGTTGAAGTTCCAAATAAAGCAAAGAAGGACTTTTATTCCTCCAAGAATTTTGTAGTCGATCAGCAGAAGTCTGCAGCTTGTTCACCAAATGCGACTTGTAAGGAATCTTGTTACTGAAGGCTTGTTTGAAGTTATTACAGATGCTCTACAAAGTCTAGATAAATCTCTGAGGCTAGCTGGGATCGATATTTTGATTTTGGTTCTAACTCAAGATGCTTCTCTTCTGTGTAAATTTGTGGTTCAACAAGAATTCCATGCCCTTCTCAGCCTCTTGGTCGAAGGCATTTCAACCACGTTTGGATGGGATATGTGCTGCTAGTTTTTAGAAATTATCCGGATGATTTTGGACCCTTATACAATGTCAGGTTCTCACAGGGATACACTGATAGATATTTTTTATGACAAGTACATGGACCAGTTAATAGATGTTATCACCTCAGCATGTCCTGCAAATGGGAGCTCATACCTGGGGAGAGAATCTACATGTCTTGATGGTGCCAGCACAGGGGCTTGTTTGACAGTGCTAGAGATTCTTTCAAACATCTGTGACCTCTTGTGTTTCTGTGTTCTCCACCATTCATATATAATAACGTACTATTTTCTAAATAATGATGTTATAGAGAAGGTGCTTCACTTGACGCGCAGAAAGGAGAAATATTTTTTGGTTGCTAGCATTCGATTCTTGCACACCATAATATCTTGCAATGATGATTTTCTTCATCGTCATATAGTGAAGAATGACCTTTTTGATCCAGTTATACAAGCCTTTATAGCTAATGGAAATCATTATAACGTTATTAATTCGGGAGTACTTGAGCTTATTGAGTACATTCACAAGGAAAATTTCAAGTCTCTCATTTCATATGTGGTTGAAAACTATTCTCATGAGTTGGAAAAGATAGATTATGTTGATAGCTTCCATCAACTGAAGCTGAAATATGAGAAATCTCTTGAAGGTTATCCTCCTAAAAGTGATACAGATGGAGGAAAAGATCATGGTGAACAACGTTCTAATGATTTCAGTGACATAATTGCCATTGCAGAGCCAATGAAGCAGAATGATGACTGAGTTCTTGATAAGGCAGAGGATTGCTACACTGAAGACAGTGTTGATGATGATAGCTTGATAGCTGCTCGCGCCTTTGCTTCGTGCAGTCAATCAGCAAGTGCAAATGTTGGAAATGGAAATTTCGTGGACTCTTCAGTGGTTAGGGAACAGTCTGTTGGATTAGTTGATTATGAACATCATGATGATTCACCTACCTTTTACACCTATTCAGATTCTGTCAGGAACGACGAATCTGAACAGTTTCCCAAACATAAACCTCACAATAAGAACGCCTTCCGCGTAATTATATCACTTTTATTTTTAAATTAATAATTATTTTTAAATTAATAAAAAAAAAAATCAATTTAGTTCAATTTCACTCCCTTGTACTATGATTTACACAACAAGATTATATTTTACCATTCAACAATTTTGTTCTAGACGATAGTCAAAATCACAATAAATCACAAAACATAGATGCAAATTCAGTGAGCGTGTTTGAGTGTCTCAAATTATTATTTTAAAAATTTGTTTGTATAAAGACAATATATAACAATTAGTTTTTGTCTAGTGAGACAAAATAGTTGGGACTAAACACATATTGTATTTATAGAAACTACAATATCATTGATTAATTCAGGTTATGCAAGAGTAGAATATAATGGAAAGAAAGTGCTCTTACATTAAGCTAGCACCCATTAAAGAATTATGTGAGGACTTATGACACTACTTGAAAATGCATATATAGGCATTGTTTTTTAAAAAATTGTACAAAGATAATGACATAATCTTTGTAAAAACTATAATCATACAATCCTTCTTTTTAACTTGATAAAAAAAAAAATCAATGGAGTTAGCTCAATTTCACACCCTTGTAGCATGACCTACACAAAAAGATCATATTTCACCATTCAACAATTGTGTTCCAGACATTACTCAAAGCCATATAATTCACAAAACACTAGTGCAAAAGTAAATAACAAATTCAATCATTTTAAAATAAACTGTAAGAAAAAAGATCTCTTGCAAAATTTGATTAAATAAATGAAAACATTAACCTGTGTAGTTGTTGGAACAACAACCTAAGAAGCTAGCCCATAATACTGCATCATGTCTTATCTTTAAAATTTTTTGATGAAATATTTTATTTCCTTAATTTCTACTTCAACAAGCTCAAACTCCATAACCAATCACATCACTCTCTATCAACTAAACCCCAATTAGCTCCAAACTTCTATGTTATAACCAAACTAGAGAAGCACCATATCTCTCTCATAAAAGAAGAGAAGAGAAGGGTTACATTGAAACTATACATGCAAGCAATGTGCCTTGTTTGATAGTGTCATGAAAACCTAACCATAATGCACCTAACAAAGTGTGCCCTCACACATGGTTAAGCATGCATTGAATATAATGCTAATTGGAATTCACTCACTACATGGATTCATGAGCCCAAGTCACCTAGGGATCTGAGCCCTCATTGAAAATTTCCTCATGTAATGTGTCATTCCTAACTTGGGACTTGTATCACCTAAAAGTACTGCAAGAAAGACCTGTCACAAGATCATGAATGGACTAAACTAGATATGATGGGTATGTGCTTTGTTGATGGAGAATAACTCCCAAGCAATAGGTAAATTTTCAGGAAACCAGCTCCAAAATAGAATAAAAGAGAGATGAATGCCTTATAAATAAGCCGCTTCGAGGGGGAAACCTCATTTACATTACATAAATGAACAATTATTGGATGACACAAATGACACAACCTCCTTTCTATATATAGGAGTTGATGGGGTCACAATATAATCCTAGCCGACCTAACAATAATTATGTAAGGGAAAAATAATAACGATATGGGGGCTACAGGGGTACAAAAATAACAGTAACGGGGCTACACTAACAACAATAAGAGGATACACTAGTATTATAGGGACCTAACATGCCCCTCTCCTTCAAACATGTGTTGCCCTCAACACTTGATTATTTCTGGATGCTTATGTATATAATTCTCATCCTCCCATGTGGAATCTTCAATGGGTAAGTTCTTCCACTTGCCAGGATACTCTGAAATTGATCGATTTTGTAGTTATCAGGTTCTTGTTTCTGTGACTACTTTATAACTTCTTTCGCTGCGATGTTGATATTCATGTTGCTTCATTTGATTCTACACCAAAGTTAGGTTATCCTTTGAGTGTTGTAGAACTTGTTGTTGATCCTCGACATGATCTTCCACTACTTTATCATCCATATTATCTTTCATTTGATCCTTTAAACCATCCAACTTAGCCTCCATTTTTTCCTTTAAACCATCTATGTCATCTTTTATTTCTCTTTGTAAGATCGAAATTTGTTGCACATGGTACCATAATTGTTCTATCTCATACTGCAATTCTTCCTCTTCATCCCTCATATTATAGCTTTCAGAGGGCTAATGGGTGTGGAATTATTTTTGGGAGGAATTATAGAACCCAATACTAACAAAAATGCTTCAATATTCCCTTGGAATCACTTCAAACTACTTTTTCAAACAAATGATATGCAATTTTAAAAAACAAATACACACCTGTTTCTTGATTTTTAGGAGGTCGATATTAGACCTAAATTATATCTGTGATTTAGGATCTTCAATATCTAAAATTTGGTCCTGTAGTAGCCCTCTAAATCTTATTTCGAATGCCACAGGTCTGACCTAATTTGGATGCTTCAAGGAAAATTTATGCCCAATCTCCCACAATGACCTAATTATAGACTGGTTCAATAGAGCGAACTTTTACAGCATGTCACATGTCACTGTTTCCTCCTTTGGCTCTAAAATTGATACACAGGAAACTACAGTTCGTGCAATTTTGGTGATGTTTTATAGAATTCCAATCCGATGCTCAGAGAAAGAGAGTTATGATGATTTTCCCAAAGTTGCCTCTTTCAGATGAAATTCGGGAGCCTGAAAACACCCTAACTTCCATAGATCATATCTCTCAAAATATTGCGAACCAAGATCTGAAATTTTTACATGATGTTCCTTAGGAGCTAGGCTTCGCTCTGTAAAAATTTCAGCTTCTAAACCTTCATAGAAAGAAAATTATATCAAAAATTCCAAGATGACGTATTTAGGTGAAATTCGAGAGCCTAAAAAAAACCTAACTTCGATAGATCATATGTCCAAAAATATTGTGAACGAAGATCTGAATTTTTACATGTCTCCTGTAGACTCCAAAAAAAAATTAATACACCACCCTGAGGACACGTGGAAGCCTCTGGGCTTGCCACATGTCACTCATCTGACGGCTCCTGCAAAATCCATCCAATAGCCCAAAAACACCCCCGTACCACCAAAATCAATGGTCCATAACATGCCACGTGGCACGTTCTGGTTGGTTGGAGAAAAATGGAATATTCCCCATAATATACCTGCTAACTATACCTGTATGCTGACTGGAAATCCAGTCACAAAATTTTTGCTGTTTGGGAAAATAGACAAAACACGATATCTTCCTCACATGACATCAGTTTTTCGAACCGTTCATGACACCAGAATCGCAAAGATGAGACCTTTCTGGTCGCTCAGGTTTGGACCTATTTTGAGCAGTTTTAATTTTGAACATAACACATGATCTCCCGATCACACCTCCCCATTGGGAAGCTTTTGGACCCCAAAAGACTTTAATCACCTGTTTAGAAGATGAGGGTACATATCCCTCACCTTTTCCACTTCCATCCATCTTGCCTTACCTAGTTTCCTGCCCTTGAGCCCAATCTGAAGATAATCGATGCTTCCCCTCTTAGAAGTGTGTGTCCTCCTGTCAATGATGGAATCCTCCTTGAGCTTGTCCAGAAATTCTGGCAAGAAATATTCTATTGATGGCAGCTGAATATCACTCCCTTGATCATCAATCAAAGGAGGCTCATACAAACGTAAATTCTCCACATTGACAATGGAATACATTTGCATATATGACGGCAAGTCAAGTTGAAATGCATTATTACCACTTGTTTAATAATCTTGAATGGACCTGTTGTAGCCGCTACAACACCACCCAAAATTTTGGGTATATTTAAAATTTCGGGTTCCCCCTCTACTTGCTTAGGCGTTAAAGTTCTTTCACCCAACCTGCAGTCGGTGACGTCCCACCGACCTATCCCCAACCCCTCATGAGTTGTCTCGCCATCATGATCAGATGTCGTTGTTGCAATCACGCCTTATGTGGGAAGGATCATCTAGCGTACGCTCAAACATTATTACCGCAGTCACGCCATGTGTAATGAGATTGCCATGCATACGTTTGAATGGAAACCTTTTGTGTATTGACGATTAAAGGCCCTCCCACTGTAGGTCATTAAGCATGTTTTTTGAATACTTCTCTTAAGCTTGTTAGTCTCATATGTTTTATCTGTGGCCATCATTATCAAAGAGTAATTATGATGTTGTAATATTCCACGCAGGTCGACCCCACGGGTGACGAACTCCTTAATCTTGTCATGACATCGAGGGCAATAAAATTGAGCTCGAAAACAAAGCCAAGTTTTCGAACAGGGGAGGAGGAGGAGCAAGCGACCAGTACTGTTAAAAGGAGGATGGTGTGATACATGTTGATCATAGAGAACCTTCTATGTCATTGATGCAAGAGCTTTCTTCAGTAGTGCGCACCAGATGCTTAAAAGCGCTTCGTTTGGAAATGCCCAGATCCTGTACCATACCATCTAACTGTCAATGGGTGCATGCAAAGGAACATATTTCGCCACTTCGATGAATCTAGCCTGAAGCATAGCCCGGTGAACAAAGCCGACTCAGAAGATCTCCCTAAAGAATGACAATCTCATATGGGTGTGGCAAGCCGACGGCAGAGTTTCAAATATGTCAACGCACCTTTGAGACGCAACATCTGTTAATATTGAGATACATACTGTGGCATTATTTAGGCTGCAAGGAGTACATGTGGAGGAACGAAAGGGCCTTAAAACCCTAGTCTCCTTTGCTCCTCCATGTCCATAAAGATTGTCTATGCGAGACCAAAGAGATGGGGAACCTCAAATTGAACCTAAAAGGTCATGTTTAAATGCATACACCTTTTGGTAGCCATGTCCATGGATGTATATGCGCAGAGAGTATCCAGAGCCACAAGATATAAGGGGTTAATATTAAAAGGGCCATCAATGTGGTTGGAATAGCAGATTTCAACTCTCGACCTTTCAAAGCAAAAGCATTCATATTATGAGGTGGTGGCCTTGGCATAAAAAATTGTTATCTATGTGCGCTAACAACCAGAGGAAAAGCAATGGTCAATGTTGTATAATCAAAACTAAGGAACAAAAGTGTTAAAGGACCTTATGGTTTCAAAACCATATGAAATGGTGGATCGAGACTATATAAAAACATTACAAGTTTTGAAGTGGTCAAACTTTATGATCAAGACACGTGGCAAATGGGCACCGAGCAGACATATATGGTGACCGCGTTTTATAGTAAAGGAGGGGCAGATATATTTGATCGTCCAACATTCAATGTCCACGTTGCATGGAGCCTACATTCAATAAGCCAAATGAAAACGTTATACATATAGGGCAAAGAAGAAAACGTCCTCTGTCTTGAACCCTTGCTCTTTGCAAAGAAGAAATGTCTTTTTCATTCCTATTTGGGTTCTCATAGAGGGTTCAAGACAGACAAAGCTGTGGTGGCTTCAGTTTTTTTATCTATTTTATCTTGTTAGCTTTCCATGGTTCTGGGGAATTGCGATAGTAGAAGAACATCCAATTGGCAGTATGTCCCTAAGGGGATGGAGTATCCAATTGGCTGACATGCCATCTTGATATTCTGTTGCGGGTGTTCCAGATATTATTGGCATTGTAATACCGTTCGTGTATCTCATTGTTACACCAACGTTTATTTCAGTATATTGTCTATCAACTGAAAGAAAATATTATTATTTCCATGTGAATATCCAATTCAAATGCACACGTGAAGTCTCAAAACATAGTGCGCATAGCATGACTGGGGTTCCTTCCAAAGCAGAATTTCTGGTGTATTCAATAGTATCAGCATGCGGTATATGCCGACGATGGCTCAGAGCTATACATGGCAGTAAACCTTTCAAACAAAAACCTATCAACGTTTATATATATTTGGAGCGTATATAGTTTATGGGCGCAAAGGTTCAATAGTGGATGTTCGGAGCAAGTTACATGTGCAGTAGTCAATGTTACGTTGGAAACGTGGCGCAAAACTACATGCACACGTTGCATGGAGTCAAACATCCGATGGCACGTTTCAATTTACGTTAAAACATTTGAGGCAGTCGACTTTTCAACTCAAGCATGGAGCGGAGTGCTATAACTATCCTGACATGTTATAACCACGGTTTTAAACGGTGCAAATCACATAGGACTTCACAACTGTATAAGATTTCCGAGCAAAGCACACGAGGAATGTTTCGATTGGCCCAAGTGTTTTATGCCATAGTTTAGTCCATGTCAAACTTTGGGAATGGACGCATATATGTATAACGGTCAAAAGGAAAAAAAATATACGTTCAAAGCATGGAGCGAAATGTTATAACGAACCTGCAATGCAACTGCAGTAATCTACAGTGCTATTTATGGTCAAAGTGGAGCAGAGCTGTAAAAGCATGATGACTCACAGCCGTTTGTTGTCAGCGGTGCAGAGTCACGGCCCTGCTGGAGGAAGTTACGACATGCACATTGGTGAAATATTTTTCATCAAAGAATGCAGAGGTCGTGGCGTTTTTTATGGCATGGGCTCCAAATAATGATGATCGAGGCTGCATGCTTATCCATGACCGCGCTTTACCTTGTACACACCATGGAGATATTTTTCCGCGTGAATTGAGGATCAGTTAAACGTTGCAATGCTTAGTAAAAGAAAAAACGAATATAGTAATCGGTCAGATGCGCTAAGGTAATGCGCATGGTCCTGCATTCAGAAATCGTAGGCCCTGCCGCAGATTCGCCATGCATGCAGGCCTGTCCGGGAAGGTATACAACGCCCACGAATCTATTGACAAATGGCAGAGAGGATAACAAAAAAACTTAACATATTTACGAGTGCAGCTCTGCATAATTACAATTTTAAAAGTTTGTTTCAGGACCGGGCGCCATTTTGCTGAACTATGGATGAGTTTTCTTGCATGATACACAAAACGATTCAAGGAAAGAAGCTGTGCTAAAGATCGAAGATGCAAACATATTCCATCCAACAGAGTTTGATCATGGAACTCATGGACCATTACCAGGCGGAACATGATAGTGAACTAATTGGTGTTAAAGCTCTCAAACCTATCCAGGAGCAACGATTTACAATTCTCGATCTAAGTTGTTTTGCATCCATTGGTGGCCAGCGCACTTGGAAGGAAAGGGTGAAAATGTAGATAACAAAAGGAGCATGTGTTGAAATGCGCGAGGGTGCTATAACAATTACACACGGGCTATGTTGCTGTTGCATAAAGCTTTGTGCATAAATAAAGAGTGCGACCCCTGGCTCATTGCAACCAGTCGCTAAGTTGCAAGTCTGGGGCATGAACGCAAAATACAACCTAGCAGGATCTGTGACTATGCTATCCTATGGTTGCCAAGTCGCAGGATTGGACACCAGCAAATCCGTTGATCACTTGAACTGTATGAAAACGGTTGTATGAGCATCTTGTGATTGTATGGAAGTGAAAAAATATAAGTCTGGTTGGAGTGGCTCTGAAAATGCATTCCATGCTATTGCCATTTTCCTGACTTGCTAGGATAGCATTCAGCAGGAGATGGCACAGACAGAAAATCTTCGATCTTATCAATAGTTTCTTCTGCAAACACTCAGAGCTTAGTGAAGACCTACGGCGACCACTGAGAATGTGAACGAAGAAGCCCATGCCTATCAAATAATTTAATCCAAGACTTAAATAAAACCTTGTGCATGGGAAGGATAATGACCCTGACAGGGAAAGGGCACAGAGAAAGCTTACCCTAACCAGTCTCTCTGACGATTCAGTAGTTGACCACACAGGGGTCTAAGTTATTATTTTCATTCTTGCAAATTGATTAAAATGTCCTCGCATTATTATTGTTCAATCATGGAGACATGTGAGCTGTGTTGTTTTATTGCAGGAAGAACCTCTCTGTTTGCACATAAGAGCCAAGGTTTTCCCCATCAAACAAGGTGACATTTTCAAAACAAGTAAATGCTGGCAAAACTCCAAAAAACTCACTGATTTGCCCAAGGTCGCAGGTCGCATATCTGCCAAGGTCGTAGGTCGCAGATCTACCTAGGTCGCGAGGTCGCAAATCCCAGCTGGTCGCATTGCTGATTGTTCCCGAAACTTGCGACCCCGCGACCCAACGACCTAGTCACAAGGTCGCAAGGTCGCATGTGCATCTGTTTTCACGATCCGTGACCCCGCGACCCAGCGACCTAGTCGCAAGGTCGCATGTGCATCTGTTTTCACGATCCGCGACCCCGCGACCCAACAACCTAGTCGCAAGGTCGCATGTGCATCTGTTTTCACGATCCGCGACCCCGCGACCTAGTGACCTAGTTGCAAGGTCACATGTGCATCTGTTTTCACGATCCGAGACCCCGCGACCCAAGGACCTAGTCGCAAGGTTGCAAGGTCGCATGTGCATCTGTTTTCACGATCCGTGACCCCGCGACCCCGCGACCCAGTGACCTAGCCGAAAGGTTGCATGTGCATCTATTTTCACGATCCGCGACCCCGTGACCCAGCGACCTAGTCGCAAGGTCGCAAGGTCGCATGTGCATCTGTTTTCACGATCCGCGACCCAGTCGCAAGGTCGCACCTTGGACATTTTCTTACAACCTGCGACCCCGCAACCCAGTCAAGTCGCAGGTCGCAACAATAGCTCAGGTTGCAGGTCGCAGAAAAGACTGGGTCGCAAGGCAGCCCAACGGTCAAGAAGATGAAAAGTCAAGGAAGCCCAAAGGGCATGTTTTGTATTATAAATACTCCTTCGGGAGCTTGTAAAATGGATCTTTTGTTGGGCCTCGAGACGAGTACATTGTATTACCAGTAGATTATACATTTAATGATGAATACAAGCATTTTTTTAAAACCCCTTTTGTGGATCTGGTGTTGTTTTATATATGAGCACTGTTGAGTATTACGTTTTCAGTTTCTGAATGTCTTTGTACTAAGGGAACTGTATTTTCAATTCACATCATAGTTGCATAACAGTTTGCTGAGTATGTTAATGGTGGTTGAGTTTATTTCACTTTCTTAGCGAATGTTGATGACTTTGTTTATCCACGTTTGCGTTATCATTTAAAATTTTAGGAAGTGAAGGGTGTTCTTGCTATGAGGAATTGTTTCCTTTGCGGTCAGAACATTTTACAAGCATGACCCCAATGAAGTGTTGCTAACAACACTTCCTTCGGTCTTCATGCTTTATTATTTCATCTTGCTACTCATTAGTGCTGCATGTACATTTAATGCATCAAGCATATGTCTTGTATCAGTTGATTAGGTGTATATCCACTGTTTTATAGAGTTTAATCGAGACCCAAAGCAAAGGAAAAATCAGTGGTAGCCGGACCCACACCCCGGATGGGATCCCTATTCCAAATGGTTCAAGGTCTAGTTGGGACCTTTTACCGGGGAGATCCCCTGCTGTTGGCCGGAAAGATTTTCCCGTCAACAGAATTGGCGCTAGAAGGAGGGCCAGATGACAAGCTGAGCCCTGAGAGCCTGCAGTTAATCTCATATCTGTAATGGCTCGTTCCCAAATCATTCTCCCAAGATGTTTGTCGGAGTTTTATCAGCCTCGATACTTCATTCCCGATGAGCTTATGTATCGCTTGTCCCAGTTAAAATTTGATGGTGAAGATGGGGTGTCCATAACCCAACACTTTTTAGATATCTGCGATTTTGGTGAGTGCCACGAAATTGACGATGAAGGTTTGATTTGTTTTCTTTTCTTCCTCACTCTCGAAGGTCGCGCTAAAAAATGGTGTCGCATATTGCCGGAAGCTTCCATCCATTCATTTGAACAACTCGCCAGTGAATTGTGACAAGCTTTTCACAGGTATGATCTTCGTAACGTTGTAATAAAGTTAAATGACATTAGAATGGAACCTCATGAATCTCTAGACGAATTCTCTATCAGATTTATTCATTATTTTTTTGAGTTCCCTGAAAGGGATGTCGATTGGAAATGTTTAAATGAACAGTTCAAGTATGTGATTCTCGTTTCCCTTGAACAATTTCAGTTAGATCCTAGTGTTCCCTATGATGACCCGCAAGTTACCGTCTGTTCAGATTTTGTCCCTAACGCTTCGTTGTCCATATCCTCGAGTCCAGACCACATTCAGGCCTCCAAGGAGAGTGTTGCTATTTGTGACATTCTCACCCCTCCTCCTGAGTTGTCGGGTAGTGGAGTTGTGACCTCGAAAGTCCTGAGCAAGGATAGACATTGGTAAGAGGATAAAGCCTACTGCACTACCTTTGAATCTTTCACACACCATGTCGAATCAGAACTTGAAAACCCCAGTGGCTCATTATCTCTCTCGGTTCACGAAACTTACCCCGAGCCCACTCGGTGTCTCCCTAGACACAAACCTAAATATGATTCGCATACTGATTATGAATCGACTCCTACCCCGGATGAAGTTGATTCCCAGACAAGGCCTGCCAGATCATCGTTTTCTCTGAATAACACGGATGCGCGTGTTGAAAAGCCTCGTATGGTTAACGCCCCTGCGACTCAATCTTTCCTTTCATTATTCCCCGGTTGGTTTCCCGATCCCGCCACATCAGTAATTTCTTTGAGACATTCAAAATTTCCTTATACTGGTATTGGCGACAATCATAAGCACGCAGATGGTGTTTCACAATCACAGTCCAAAATCGATTAATCTTTTAAATCTGATCTGTCTCATTCAGAATCTTTAGACATCCATAAGAGTGATTTCTTATCTGGGCAACTTCAAGATGTCCTCTTTATTGATCCACCCCAGTTGGTAATTTTCAAGGAGCCTAACATACCAGGTACTGAACTTGATCAAATTGATAGTCACAACGATCACTTCCTATCTTAAAACATATTCCATCATACCGCTGACGACTATCACTCACATCTCTTTTCCAACCATATGGAGACCCCAGAATTCGATGATTCGCTTTGGGAGGATTCAAGTACCCATCAGAAAGTCGAAGCGCTTCAGCTTCTGCCATCTGTTTCTGAGATGACGATCCCCAAATACCACGCTCCTCCCAGAATAACCGCAGTAAATCCACCCTACCCTGGTGAATCTAAAGAATCTGATATATCGATCTATCAATCTGTCAGCGTGCAAACATTTGACCAAATTGATACAACGCCCACTGACATTTTGCAACTCACCACAATGCATGATCACATCCATTCGCCTGTTGATCTCGCCCAACCATCAAAGTTGGGAAGCGCTCCGCTCGAAGGTCCAGAGTTTGTTCAAGGTGGTGAGGAATTTCAGGCTCCACTAAACGTGGATTCAGACCCCCATACCCTTGACCAAACCCAGGAGCAACCCCAGACTATGGTTTTTGAAACTAGGGTTTCTACGCTTGGATGCGCATGCATTTATAATTCGTCGGGCACTTGCTTATTGTTTCCTTTCCATAAAACTAATGGTCCTCAACACCATGATGAGATCGCCGGTCAACTCGACCAACCCTATCCAGTTGATGTTCCTAAAAATAGGCGGTGGCTTACCCAGCGCCCATCAGACCTAGGATTGTGCATGAATGAATGTGTCGTTTATAAATGTTGAGTTTCAAGAACATATTGTTGTGTATCAAGATGAGAGCGGGATTCAGCTTGCACAATCTATTCTGGCATGTTCTTTGGTAAGTATCTATGATAGTCTTGCCGTTGCACTTGCTCCTCAGGTAAGTTTTGTTGTCACTGCACTTTTTTGGATACTAGCTCTGATCCTGATCATTGCTGTTCTTGCAGGTCAGGAACTAATGCGGTGGCTGCACTGGAAAGCTAATTTTACATAACCCACCGCATCATCGGTTAAACTAGGGTTTAGGTGTAGGCTAGTTAGGACCTGCAATAAAATTTTTAGTTCGAAGTTAATTAGGTTTACTTGCCAAATTTTTACTTTATGATTTAAAATCGTGTTTGTTATTTTTGTTTACGATTAATATTTTAGGCATCATCATGTTACAAGTATTTTGCACTCATTTCTTTTCAGTTTTCTTGTTGCTGCATAAATAATTACTGCTTGTATTGCGACTCTTTCCCATCTACAACTGGTTAATCATTCTCCCACATGGCGTTGCATTACATCTTGAGCCTCACCTATTACATTGCGTCGTATTCTCTCTCCCTCACATCATTTTTGTCATCTCGCCTGCCACTTCATGAGCCCTCATTAAAACCCTATCACCTTGCAGTCTTGTTTTGCCTCGATTGCTGAAACAGTAACCCCATTGTTTTGCGTGAGGTTGCGATGGCTATCTCAAGATGCAGCTTTCTCTTAGGACCAGTTATTGAAATCGCATTCTCAACAAGATGCCTATGAGTCTAAACTTATTATCTGGGGAGATACGAGCCGGTTGTGTGTGGGAGACCTGATGAGTTGAAATGGCCCATACCCGAAAGCCTAAGCCTTGTGCCCAGCATAGTATTGGACGTTTTAATGATCTATGTTGCACACTTCACCTATTGTGGTGAATGGGATGTGAAGGTTTGGCACGAGGGCAAACCCAAATCAGGATATCTTTCAGTTTCTGTAAAACAAGAAACAACTTCTCTTGCTCGTAAAATAAGTCGGGATCCCTCATCCGCCCATGAAAAATAAGTGCCACGAGCACATGAAAATAAGTGCTGCGAGCACATGAAACAAATAAGGGTAAAGGATCGAGAAAGGCTTTCTGCGCAGAGAGGTAATGCAACAACTTCGCTGGGGTACTGACCAGGCTCACTGGCAGCTAAAAAACGTTTGTGATTTCTTAAAGTGACTCCGCCGGGGTACTGTCCAGGCCTGCTGGCAGTGGAGCAACACCAGAGACTTACTTTAAAAAATCCTGAAAATAATAAACCCACTGCCTTTCTCTTCACATCATAAACAAGCTACTGGCATCTGTGAGCTTTCTCTTTGATGTGTTTCTGATTAGCGAGACTTAGTTGAGGCACAAGGATTAGGCGTACCTGTAAAGGGCCAAAGTAATACAAAGGTTACCTGCGGAACTTTTTCAATATTCCCTTGCATTACTATCTTAGTTGTGATATTGACAGAGATGTTGGATTCTACCAGTGGTTCGCCATTTGTTGTAGCAGCTACAACACCACCCAAAATTTTGGGTATATTTAAAATTTCGGGTTCCCCCTCTACTCGCTTAGGCGTTAAAGTTCTTTCACCCGTCTTGCAGTCGGTGACGTCCCACCAACCTATCCCCAACCCCTCATGAGTTGTCTCGCCATCATGATCAGATGTCGTTGTTGCAATCACGCCTTATGTGGGAAGGATCATCTAGCGTATGCTCAAACATTCTTACCGCAGTCGCGCCATGTGTAATGAGATTGCCATGCATACGTTTGAATGGAAACCTTTTGTGTATTGACGATTAAAGGCCCTCCCACTGTAGGTCATTAAGCATGTTGTTTGAATACTTCTCTTAAGCTTGTTATTCTTATATGTTTTATCTGTGGCCATCATTATCGAAGAGTAATTATGATGTTGTAATATTCCATGCAGGTCGACCCCACGGGTGACGAACTCCTCAATATTGTCATGACATCAAGGGAAATAAAATTGAGCTCGAAAACAAAGCCAAGTTGTGGAACAGGGGAGGAGGAGGAGCAAGCAACCAGTACCGTTAAAAGGAGGATGGTGTGATACAAGTTGATCAGAGAGAACCTTCTATGTCATTGATGCAAGAGCTTTCTTCACTAGTGCGCACCAGATGCTTAAAAGCGCTTCGTTTGGAAATGCCTAGATCCTACACCATACCATATAACTGTCGATGGGTGCACACAAAGGAACATATTTCACCACTTCGATGAATCTAGCCTGAAGCATAGCCCGGTGAACAAAGCCGACTCAGAAGATCTCCCTAGAGACTGAAAATCTCATATGGGTGTGGCAAGCCGACGGCAGAATTTCAAATATGTCAACGCACCTTTGAGAAGCAACATATGTTAATCTTGAGATACATACTGTGGCATTATTTAGGCTGCAAGGAGTACATGTGGAGGAAATAAAGGGCCTTAAAACCCTAGTCTCCTTTGCTCCTCCATGTCCATAAAGATTTTCTATGCGAGACCAAAGAGATGGGGAACCTCAAATTGAACCTAAAAGGTCATGTTTAAATGCATACACCTTTTGGTAGCCAGGTCCATGGATGTATATGCGCAGAGAGTATCCAGAGCCACAATATATAAGGGGTTAATATTAAAAGGGCCATCAATGTGGTTGGAATAACCGATTTCAACTCTCGACCTTTCAAAGCAAAAGCATTCATATTATGAGGTGGTGGCCTTGGCATAAAAAATTGTTATCTATGTGCGCTAACAATCGGAGGAAAAGCAATGGTCAATGTTATATAATTAAAACTAAGGCGCAAAAGGGTTAAAGGACCTTATGGTTTCAAAACCATATGAAATGGTGGATCGAGACTATATAAAAACATTACAAGTTTTCAAGTGGTCAAACTTTATGATCAAGACACATGGCAAATGGGCGCCGAGCAGACATATATGGTGACCGCGTTTTATAGTAAAGGAGGGGAAGATATATTTGATGGTCCAACGTTCAATGTCCACATTGCATGGAGCCTACATTCAATAAGCCAAATGAAAACATTATACATATAGGGAAAAGAAGAAAACGTCCTCTGTCTTGAACCCTTGCTCTTTGCAAAGAAGAAATGTCTTTCTCATTCCTATTTGGGTTCTCATAGAGGGCTCAAGACAAACAAAGCTGTGGTGGCTTCAGCTTTTTTATCTATTTTATCTTGTTAGCTTTCCATGGTTCTGGGGAATTGCGACAGTAGAAGAACATCCAATTGGCAGTATGTCCCTAAGGGGATGGAGTATCCAATTGGCTGACATGCCATCTCAATATTCTATTGCGGGTGTTCCAGATATTATTGGCATTGTAATACCGTTCGTGTATCTCATTGTTACACCAACGTTTATTTCAGTATATTATCTATCAGCTGAAAGAAAAGCTTATTATTTCCATGTGAATAGCCAATTCAAATGCACACATGAAGTCTCAAAACATAGTGCGCACAGTATGACTGGGATTCCTTCCAAAGCAGAATTTCCAGTGTATTCAACAGTATCAGCATGCGGTATATGCCGAGGATGGCTCAGAGCTATACGTGGCGGTAAACCTTTCAAACTAAAACCTGTCAATGTTTATATATATTTGGAGCGTATATATTTTATGGGCGCAAAGGATCGATAGTGGATGTTCGGAGCAAGTTACATGTGTAGCAGTCAATGTTATGTTGGAAACGTGGCGCAAAACTACATGCACACGTTGCATGGAGTCAAACATCTGATGGCAAGTTTCAATTTACATTAAAACATTTGAGGCTGTCGACTTTTCAACTCAAGCATGGAGCGGAGTGCTATAACTATCCTGACACATTATAACCACGGTTTTAAACGGTGAAAATCACATAGGACTTCACAACTGTATAAGATTGCCGAGAAAAGCACACGAGGAATGTTTCGATTGGCCCAAGTATTTTATGCCATAGTTTAGCCCATGTCAAACTTTGGGAGCGGACGCATATATGTATAAGGGTCAAAAGGAAAAAAAATTTACGTTCAAAGCATGGAGCGAAATGTTATAACGAACCTGCAACGCAACTGTAGTAATCTACAGTGTTATTTATGGTCAAAGTGGAGTAGAGCTGTAAAAGCATGATGACTCATAGCCGTTTGTTGTCAGCGGTGCAGAGTCACGGCCCTACTAGAGGAAGTTATGACATGCACGTTGGTGAAATCTTTTTCATCAAAGAATGCAGATGTCATGGCGTTTTTTATGGCATGGGCTCCAAATAATGATGATCGAGGCTGCATGCTTATCCATGACCGCGCTTTACCTTGTACACACCATGGAGAGATTTTTCCGCGTGAATTGAGGATCAGTTAAATGCTGCAATGCTCAGTAAAAGAAAAAATGAATATAGTAATCGGTCAGATGTGCTAAGGTAACGCGCATGGTCCTGCATTCAGAAATATTAGGCCCTGCTGCAGATTCGCCATGCATGCAGGCCTGTCCGAGAAGGTATACAACGCCCGTGAATCTATTGACAATTGGCAGAGAGGATAACAAAAAAACTTAACGTATTTACGAGTGCAGCTCTGCATAATTACAATTTTAAAAGTTTGTTTTCAGGACCAGGCACCATTTTGCTGAACTATGGATGAGTTTTCTTGCATGATACACAAAACGATTCAAGGAAAGAAGCTGTGCTAAAGATCGAAGATGCAAAAATATTCCATCCAACAGAGTTTGAACATGGAACTCATGGACCATTACCAGGCGGAACATGATAGTGAACTAATTGGTGTTAAAGCTCTCAAACCTATGCAGGAGCAATGATTGACAATTCTCGATCTAAGGTGTTTTGCATCCATTGGCGACTAGCGCACTTGGAAGAAAAGGGTGAAAATGTAGATAACAAAAGGAGCATGTGTTGAAATGCGCGAGGGTGCTATAACCATTACACACAGGCTATGTTGCTGTTGCATAAATCTTTGTGTAGAAATAAAGAGCGTGACCCCTAGCTCATTGCAACCAGTCGCTAAATTTCAAGTCTGGGGCATGAACCCAAAATACAACCTAGTAGGATCTGTGACTATGCTATCCTGTGGTTGCCAAGTCGCAGGGTTGGACACCAGAAAATCCGCTGATCACTTGAACTATATGAAAACGGTTGTATGAGCATCTTGCGAGTGTATGGCAGTGAACAAATATAAGTCTGGTTGGAGTGGCTCTGAAAATGCATTGCATGCTGTTGCCATTTTCCTGACCTGCTAGGATAGCATTCAGCAGGAGATGGCACAGACAGAAAATCTTCGATCTTATCAATAGTTTCTTCTGCAAACACTTAGAGCTTAGTGAAGACCTACGGCGACCACTGAGAATGTGAACGAAGAAGCCCATGCCTATCAAATAATGTAATCCAATACTTAAAAAAACCTTGTGCATGGGAAGGATAATGACCCTGATAGGGAAAGGGCACAGAGAAATCTTACCCTAACCAGTCTCTCTGACGATTCAGTAGTTGACCACACAGGGGTCTAAGTTATTATTTTCATTCTTGAAAATTGATTAAAATGTCCTCGCATTATTATTGTTCAATCATGGAGAAATGTGAGCTGTGTTGTTTTATTGCAGGAAGAACCTCTCTGTTTGCACATAAGAGCCAAGGTTTTCCCCAGCAAACAAGGTGACATTTTCAAAACAAGTGAATGCTGGCGAAACTCCAGAAAACTCACTGATTTTCCCAAGGTCATAGGTCGCATATTTGCCAAGGTCGCAGGTCGCAAATCTGCCTAGGTCGCGAGGTCACAAATCCCAGCAGGTCACATTGTTGATTGTTCCGGAAACTTACGACCCCGCGACCCAACGACCTAGTCACAAGGTCGCATGTGCATCTGTTTTCACGATCCGTGACCCCGCGACCCAGCGACCTAGTCGCAAGGTCGCATGTGCATCTGTTTTCACGATCCGTGACCCCGCGACCCAGCGACCTAGTCGCAAGGTCCAAGGTCGCATGTGCATCTATTTTCACGATACGCGACCCCGCGACCCAGCGACCTAGTCGCAAGGTCGCATGTGCATCTGTTTTCACGATCCGCGACCCCACGACCCAGCGACCTAGTCGCAAGGTCGCAAGGTTGCATGTGCATCTGTTTTCAGGATCCGCGACCCCGCGACCCAGCGACCCGGTCGCAAGGTCGTAAGGTCACACCTTGGAAATTTTCTTACAACCTGCAACCTCGCGACCCAGTCAGGTCGCAGGTCGCAACAATAGCTCAGGTCGCAGGTCGCAGAAAAGACTGGGTCGCAAGGTAGCCCAACGGGCAAGAAGATGAAAAGTCAAGGAAGCCCAAAGGGCAGGTTTCTTATTATAAATAATCCTTCGGGAGCTTGTAAAATGGATCTTTTTTTTGGACCTCGAGCCGAGTACATTGTATTACCAGTAGATTATACATTTAATGATGAATACAAGCATTTTGTAAAACCCCTTTTGTGGATCTGGTGTTGTTTTATGTATGAGCACTGTTGAGTATTACGTTTTCAATTTCTGAACGTCTTTGTACTAAGGGAACTGTATTTTCAATTCACATCACAGTTGCATAATAGTTTGCTGAGTATGTTAATGGTGGTTGAGTTTATTTCACTTTCTTAGCGAATGTTGATGACTTTGTTTATCTGCGTTTGTGTTATCATTTAAACTTTTAGGAAGTGAAGGGTGTTCTTGCTGTCAGGAATTGTTTCCTTTGCGGTCAGAACAGTTTACAAGCATGACCCCAATGAAGTGTTGCTAACAACACTTCCTTCGGTCTTCATGCTTTATTATCTCATCTTGCTACTCATTAGTGCTGCATGTACATTTAATGCATCAAGCATATGTCTTGTATCAGTTGATTAGGTGTATATCCATTGTTTTATAGAGTTTAAGCGAGACCCAAAGCAAAGGAAAAATCAGTGGTAGCCGGACCCACACCCCGGACGGGATCCCTATTCCAAACGGTTCAAGGTCTAGTTGGGACCTTTTACCGGGGAGATCCCCTTCTGTTGGCCGGACAGATTTTCTCGTCAATAGGACCATAAGGAATAGGCTTGATATTTTTACCTTCTCCTCACATCCTTTCTTTGCTTATGTATTATTGAAGATTGCAACAAGAAACAGTGAAGGAGGCATCCTGAAACATCATTCCTAATCCTAGTTGGAAAGTGATCACCAAAACTAGGTGGGGTTCACACAGGTGATTTTTGTCACAAAGTCTATTTTTAGACTATGTCTATTTTTAGACATGTCGATCATATTCTATGAGTTGCAGGATGTTGTTTGTGGATGGTTGGTCAAGTTGGAAAAATAGATGGATTTCTATTTTTAGACATATTGGGCGGAATCTATTTTTAGATTTCTAGTCTAAAAATAGATATGTCGAATATTATTAGCTCTTAATAATATTTGGACTATAAACATTATCTTATTCTCTTGGAGCACTTCAGTTAAGTGCACAAATGTGACACAGGAGCTGACAGAAGGAATTACGCTATTCCTGAGGGTTAAGTGGAGCTATTGCATGGATACTTCAGTTAGAACTCATGTGACAGAGTTTGGTGGAGTTGATCGAGGAAGTTAATGGAGTTGTGTTCAGTTTAACTAATCTAAACATAGTTGAGCTATTTGTGTCTAGTTTAACTGATTGATACAATTAGTGAGAGTGGTGTGAATTAATTATTAATTAATTCACTAATTATAAACTCATTAATCAACTAAAGAATACATCAGTTAACTTAAGTGCATGGACAGTTTCAGTGGAGACCAGTGCAGAGATAGGTGAAAGGGCAAGTATGACTATCAGTTGTGACTATAAGTGATGCATGGTTTGCATCCAACACTCAATAGAATGCCTATAAAGACTGCATGAGAAATGCTGGGGTAATTTGAGCTCATCATGAGTCATTCTTCAGCAGGGATTGTGCAGTAGAGGCAGGCTAAAGGCTGGCAAAGATCAGTGCATGGGATTTGCAAGATCGGGCCTGATTAGTGTGTAGCAAGTGGAGATTATATTGAGAACTTGTGAGGAGCTTTGTACAAATATTGTTACATGATCTCTATGACATATATAATATACAGATAGTTGGGGGTTTTCAGCTTTAAGCTTTCCCATTACATACTGTGTTCATATGTGTGAATTTTTATGGCTTTAATGTGTGCATGCAATTGATTTTATTTCCGCATGTGATGATCAATGGTAGAAGAGATTCTGTATTGTGCATGAAGTCAAATAGTGTGTGATCAAGAGAATCTCATTGAATAATATATCAGTTATGCAAATTTCTACATGGTATCATAGTTGTGTTATAGATTTTCTACATGGAATGAGAGTGGGAATTTTTGGGTGCGCGAATTTGTAGGGAATATCTGAAATTTTTGGTGAAATATTTTAAGAAATAAATATCATATTTGGATTTCTTGTGAAAAAAAACCCAAATTGAAAAAAAAAATCGGTCGAATCGGAGCTTGGATGAGGGAGATATCATCGATTTAAAATCAACTCTTTTGTTAGAAAATTTTGTGACTGCGGGACAATTGCAATGTGCGCGAGCCAAGAATCTACATGCACTAAGGTACAATATGCATGCAAATATTTGAGGAGAAAAGAAGAGGTTAGTGACTGGGTGTTTGAGAGGGAGCCTCTCAACATGCAGCGTGAGAAGCAGTCTCAAAAGGTTGTGGAGCAGCCACAACTGGAGATGTAGAAGAATCTTTATAGATTTGAAGTAGATGGGATTTCTACAGAGCTTATTACTGTTGGGAAGTGAAAGAAAGACATGCAATTGAAGCTTGAGAGGGAGCTGGATTTGCATGCAGGTAAGAGTAAACCTCGGGATGTGGGGCAGCCACAAGATGAGGATCATGGAGTGGAAGAAACCACTCATACAAAGAAATTTCGTGCCAGATGGGCAGAGGGAGTGCATGCAGCTATACCACCAGGAGAGAGGTGGGGAGACATGCATGATTAATCCCAAGAGGAGATTTCTGGGTAGGATTCATGAGATGGTGTGGATCTCATGAATTGAACCTGGCTACGAGGTGCCCATAGCGCAGCAGTAGCATGATCAGTTGGATTGATGCAGGCAGATCAAAGTGACAGTGTCGGATACTGGAGCATGGATCAGAGTTGACAGCAAGTGCAAGAGTGCATGGGTGCAAGAGGTCAACAGCTTAGTGGTTCCTGATGACATGTGCAGTTGGTACCAGCAGAAGTCGATGACTTTGATGATAGATGCATCAGATTGATTGAGTTGTTTGGAGCCTATTCAGTTTCAGAGGAGTTGCAGAGCAGATGCATGGAGTTGCATGGCGCTTGTGAAGGTTGCAGGGCGAATGCATGGAGTTGCATGTCGCATGCAAAGACAATTCTTTCTTGTTGAGAGGGAGTGTTGAAGATTGCAACAAGAAACAGTGAAGGAGGCATCTTGAAACATCATTCCTGATCCTAGTTGGAAAGTGATCACCAAAACTAGGTGGGGGCCACACAGGTGATTTTTGTCACAAAGTCTATTTTTAGACTATGTCTATTTTTAGACATGTCGATCATATTCTATTAGTTGCAGGATGCTATTTGTGGATGGTTGGTCAAGTTGGAAAAATAGATGGATTTCTATTTTTAGACATATTGGGCAGAATCTATTTTTAGATTGCCAGTCTAATAATAGATATGTCGAATATTATTAGCTCTTAATAATATTTGGACTATAAACATTATCTTATTCTCTTGGAGAGCTTCAGTTAAGTGCATAGATGTGACACAAGAGCTGATAGAAGGAATTACGCTATTCCTGAGGGTTAAGTGGAGCTATTGCATGGATACTTCAGTTAGAACTCATGTGACAGAGTTTGGTGGAGTTGATTGAGGAAGTTAATGGAGTTGTGTTCAATTTAACTAATCTAAACATAGTTGAGCTACTTGTATCTAGTTTAACTGACTGATACAATTAGTGTGAGTGGTGTGAATTATTATTAATTAATTCACTAATTATAAACTCATTAATCAACTAAAGAATACATCAGTTAACTTTAGTGCATGGACAGTTTCAGTGGAGACCAGTGCAGAGATAGGTGAAAAGGCAAGTATGACTATCAGTTGTGACTATAAGTGATGCATGGTTTGCATCCAACACTCAATAGAGATGCCTATAAATACTGCGTGAGAAAGGCTGGGGTAATTCAAGCTCATCATGAGCCATTCTTCAGCAGGGATTGCGCAGTAGAGGCAGGCTAAAGGCTGGCAAAGATCAGTGCATGGGATTTGCAAGATCGGACCTGATTAGTGTGTAGCAAGTGGAGATTATACTGAGAACTTGTGAGGAGCTTTGTACAAATATTGTTACATGATCTCTATGAAATATATAATATACAGATAGTTGGGGGTTTTCAGCTTTAAGCTTTCCCATTACATACTGTGTTCATATGTGTGAATTTTTATGGCTTTAATGTGTGCATGCAATTGATTTTATTTCCGCATGTGATGATCAATGGTAGAAGAGATTTTGTATTGTGCATGAAGTCAAATAGTGTGTGATCAGGAGAATCTCAGTGAATAATATATCAGTTATTCAAATTTCTACATGTACAACCATACTTCATCTCCTTCTTGAAACTTGTGATCAAATTTATGTTTGTCATGCCTCTCCTTGTATTCTCATTGACTCTTCTCAAGATGTTCTTGAACTTGTTGATGAATAATCTAAATTTTCTCAATGAAATTTCGAGCCTTGTCAATATCACTATGCCCATAAATTGCAACATCCTTATCATAGATGAAGTCGAATTGCGATTTCGACAAATACCCAAGGCAGGATTCAAAAGGTGAAGTATTTGTAGAAGAGTGCTTGGCCCGATTGTAAGCATCCTGAATGTAATGTAGTTGTTCATCCCACAACTTGGGATGTTTGCTGCAATATCTTGTCAATAGATGCACAACAGTTCTATTCACCACCTCGATTTGGCCTTTAGTTTGCAGATGAAAAGCAATTCTCTTTTTCAACTTTGGGTCCATTGTCTTCCAAAGATTGGACCAAAAATTCCCAAAAAACCTGGAATCCCTGTCACTAACAATAGAAGTTGGAAAAAAATAATGAATCTATACATGTTGAAAATAAAGTTCAACAGTTTGTTCAACAGCAATGGTTTTCTTACATGGCATAAGTATACACATTTTAGTGAATCTATCCACAACTACATAAAGATAATCATGTTGTTTTCTTGACATCGGTAGACCTCCAACAAAGTCCATGGAGACACTCTCCCATGGCCTTGATGGTACCAGTACTGATGTGTACAACCCAAGATTCCTATTTCTAGGCTTCCTTATTGTACACATAGAACATCCTCTTATAAAACGTGACACACTATCTATCATGCGAGGCCAATAAAAATACCTTTGTAGTTGCGCCACTATTTTTCTTACCCCAAAGTGTCCAGCAATAAGAGACGAATGAGCCTCTCTCATGATGCTAATTCTCTCTCCATGTGGTATACACAACTTGCCCAAATGAAACAACAAATTGTTATGTAAGAGATAATCATTTTCCTGAACTTGATTCCCTTTACTCAAGCTAGCATACACATCTTTAAAATCAGCATCAGATACATACTATTCTATGTAACTCTCATGTACAATAGAATAATTTTTAAGAAAATTAGAAGCACTTATAATTGACCTTGAAAGCATATCAACAACTTTATTGAAAATTCCTTTCTTGTACCTTATAGCCAAGTGAAACTGTCGAAGAAATCCCATCCACTTGAAATGTCGTGATTACTGCAAATTTGTTTGCAACTACAAGTACAGTAATGGTTGGTGATCGGTGTGTATAATCATCTCTTTACCCATCAAGTAGTGTTTCCACTTCTTCATGCTTTGTACCAACACATACAGCTCTTTGTCATATGTTGGATATTTTATTACAGCACCATTGAATGTTTCAGAATGAAAAGTGATAGTATTACCATGCTGCAAATGTGTTGCGCCCATGGCATAATCACTAGCATCGATTTGTATCTCGAATGGCTGTCTCAAATCTGGTAATGCAAGGACTGTAGCTAAAATGATATTGTCTTTTAAATATTCAAAAGCTTGCTACTGTTTGCAAGCCCATTGGAAGCCTTTCTTTACACTTTTCATTGCATGCATAGGAGCTGCTATGGCAGAAAAGTTAGCAATAAACTTTCTCCAATACTGAGTCATGCCTAAGAAACTTCTTACCTCAGTTACTAATTTGGGAGTGGGTCAATTCAAAATGGATTCCACTTTAGAAGGATCAATTCTCAATGTGCCTCCTCCTACAATGTGTCCCAAATAAACCATAGAAGTATTTCCAAATCCGCACTTAGACATCTTAAGAAATAATTTCTCTTTCTTCAAAACATCAAGTACCCTCTTTACGTGTAAGACATGTTGTTCTCTTGTTTTGCTAAAAATGAGTATATAATCTAAATACACAATCAAAAATTCATCAAGAAATGGACACAAAACATTATCTATAGCACGCATGAAAGTCATCGGTGATTTGGTTTTATATGTTGTCTTCCATATGTCACTTTCTGCAATTCTTACTTGATGATATCCAATTCGTAAATCTAACTTAGTGAAAAAAATTTCTTCTTTTAGCTGATCTAGAAAATCATCTATCCTTGGGAGCGAGTATCGATTCTTTATCGTTATCTTGTTCAAAGCTCTGAAGTCGACACACATGCGCCAAGTCCCATCTTTCTTCAGAATCATAACTATAGGTGAACCGCATGGCGAAGTGCTTGGCCTTATGAGACCTTTGTCCAAAAAGTCCTTGATTTTCCTCTTTATTTCAACATTATGCATTATTGACATGTGATACATGTCGATGTTTGGAAGAGGAAAATCTTGTTGAAACTGAATCTCGTGTTGAATCTCCCTTTTAGGAGGAAATCATGTTGGCTCCTAAAACATCTCATGATGTGCATCAACTACATCATATAAATCTAATTTCAGCTTAGGATCACAATCTTCAAATGACTCATGATTAACATTAGGTTTAGGCTTAATCATTAGAAGAACAAAATTATTACTTGAATTCACCAGCCTTTTTACTTGTCCAACATTTACCATTGTAATATTTGTCTTCTTGTGATGTGCTATAACAATGTAATCCTTGCCATCTTTAAATAAATAGTATTTTTTCTCATCACGATTGAAGATAGCTTTCCTGTCATACAAGTAAGGACCGCCCAATACAAGACCTGTAATATCAAGCAGAACCACATCTAATTCAATTGTGTCAACAAAATGTGCAGTTATTGCAAAGCGTAATATGCACTTCTTTGAAACCTCCCAATTTGCATCCTTACAAATCCACCCAAGTGGATATGGCTTTGGATGTGGAATGGTCTCAAGATTAATTTTCTTGACCAAGTATTTAGAAATTAAGTTTTCTTGTGACCCACTATCAAACAAGGTGTCAATCTTTGTATGTTTGGATATGACCCTCACATGAAACAGTTCAATTCTCTCTTCTTCATTTGGAGCTTCTATGTGATAGTTTGAAGTATTATTACTGGGTTTTATTTCAATTTATTTCCCCTTCATGTTCTTCAATCCGATGGCTGTAATTTTAGTTTCATCAGTTGAATCCACTCCTAAGTCATGTTGAGCTGTAGCTGCAGTTTTCTGCTTTCCTTTGTTTTTGTTAAACTTGGGTCTCTTCTCACGATGTAATTTCCAACAATTTTTCTCTTCAAGGCCATCTCTTGAAAAAATTTTACAAAAAAATTTCTCTCCCTATTTCTTGGCAAATGTATTCTTTTTTATTTTCATTTTGAGGTCTTCTCTTTGTTTTCCCTTTAAAAGGTTTTTTTCTACCCTCTTCAAAACTATTTTTCCCTCTTGCTTCTAGATGTGTGGCTTGTAGGTTCAAACATGAGGATAGTATGTCTAAGGTAGCTATGTAAACCCCCTATGTACTTGAGCAAAGTATCTTGACTCTGCAAATCTACCCCTAATAAGAGAGATCTTCTCCTAAATTCTTGGGTGTAGTCTTGTACATTTTGTCCTTTCAATTGTCTAAAATTTTTCCAGTTCATTATGGCTTTCTACATGTGAGCTAATGGATAAAACTGTTGTTTTATTGCAGTATGAAATCATTCCATGATAGAATATTCTTAAAATGCCTTTTTATCTCCTCATTTGTCCTGGCCTCCCACCAGAAAAGAGCTACACCTTCCATCCTCAATGAAGCTAGTTGGATTTTGGTGTCATCATCATGAAGGTTCTGAATTCTCAAATAAACCTACAATTGCCTAATCCAATTATCAAGCTTTTCTGCGTTGACTTCACCATTAAACATTGGCAATTCAAACTTAACATCCAGTTTTAGAAAAGGACTTTTACTGGTGTTATTTGACATAAATGGCTGATGTAATGAAGATGAAGTAGAGGATGATGAGGATGAAGATGAGGGTGATGATGCTGACTTTCCACTGCCTCCATTTCCTCCATTGCCTTTCTTTGATTTATCTTTATCTTTCCGACCTCCTAATTATCCATGACCTTCCTTGTGAAGTTTTGATCCTTCTCCTTCTAGTACTTAATTCCTTTCTTTATAAGGACTCTCACCATTTCAGTCATGTCAAGGAATGCTTTCCTGAACACTCTTTCTTCTTCTTTGGGATCCACTGCTTCATGAATTTCTTCTTCTACTGGACGCATGCTTATTGATTCTTATGCTTCTCTTGGAGGCGAAATAGGTGGTGGAGAATGTGAAAATCTTCCCCTCCTTTTTTGTAGATCCCTTTGAGAACCTCTTGCTTCCACCAATTGACCTTTTCCTCTCTTAAGCTTGAGCCTAGTAAGCATGAAAATCCTTGCAAACAGTTAGAAAATATTTGCACATAAAAACACCAGAGATTAAAATATTTCTCTGATACCAACTTGATCTAAAAGGAGTGTATTAGTTCTGCTTTGCTAAGTGTCCTTTCAGTAATATAAACATGTGCAATTTGTCTCCATAAGCTTTCTTAAGGAATGACTGTTTTAACCATGAAACATAGGTGAATTACTGAACTTTAAGCATGAAAATAAGCCTTTAAAGTACAAAATTACAGTGTATAATAGAGAAAAACAATCACACATAAGTTTTACACAATAGACATGATGAAGAAGTTCACCCCTCCTAGGCTACATCTGCTGGTCCAACTCCCAATGGCAGGTCCCTCTTTGTCATTATGCTCAAAATTGTAAATTACATGTGCTTATAGGCCTCTAATGGTTGTTTTCTCTGCACCAATGGCTCCATCATGCTCAAATTAGTCTATATATACTATTGTTTCACCAAAATTGGTCGAAAATTGACCTCTCCATGCATTTTTCCCAATGACAGCTAGAAAAACTCCACCAAAAGACAAAACAAGATATATTCCTCATATGACATCTGATTTTCGAACCGTTTGCGGTGTCGGAATCGTAACGACGATACCTTTTCGGTCGCTCAGGTTTAGACCTATTTTGAGCACTTTTAATTTTGAGCATAACACATGATCTCCTGATCAATAATAGAAGATCTAATCCAGCTTGGAGGTGACATAGATGCTACCATCATACCTACGGCAGGATCTGTCCACTCACCGATACAACTTTAATGGTCAAAACCAAGTAAGCATGCTCCTAAACCTTTCCTCTTCAAACACGGTTGGTTCTGACACCCGGGGTTCAAGGAAAAGGTTTACAAATAGTGGTCCTCCTTAGCACCTTCGCAAGGTACTAAAATGTTTCAGTGCCAGAAAAAATTGAAACTGCTCAAAGGCAAACTGAAGGTCTAGAACAAAACAACCTTTCACAATATTTTCACAGAATAAAAAGTACTAGAGGAAAAAATGAAGAAACTACAAAAGAATATTATCAAGGAGGGACAATCAGTTGAGTCAAAAAGTTAGGAGAAAACATTAACTATTCAACTGGAAGAAATATAGAACTAGGAAGAAGCCCTATGGAGACAAAAATCAAGGATCAAATGGCTCAAAGAGGGAGAAAGAAATACCAAATTCTTTCATCATTACACCATTCGACATAGGATGCACAACAGAATTACTGCCCTCAAGAACCACACTGGGGAAAGGATGGAAATGCAAGAGGCTGTCACTGCGGAGCTGCGCAATCATTTTAGGGATGGGAACCCAACCACCAGAGGAATAAGGCTATTGGGGAAATCAGTCAACACATTCCCAAGCTGATAACGGATGAACACAATAGGATGTTTCTTGCACTCCACCCATTAGCTTCTACTTGCGCTAAATGCCACCTTCATCACTTTGGTACCAAAAGAAGACAACTTAGCCTCGCCAAGTAAGTATAGATCCATAGCTCTTTGCAATGTCATTTACAAAATTATCTCCAAAGTAATAGCTAAAAGGTTGAAGCATCTCCTTCCCATAATCATCTCCCAAGAGAAAATAGGTTATGTGGAAGGAAGGCAAATTTTTGATGGCATGATTTTAACCCATGAAGTCATTCAAAACCACCAAAAAGCTCGGCATGCTTCTCAAAATTGACCTATCAAAATCTTTTGATAAACTCAGCTGGGATTACATCAAAAAAAATTTCATAGCCTTTGGCTTCAGCCATACCTAGGTTCAATGGATCATGAGTCTCATCACCACCCCTTTTCTCTCCATTTTCTTCAATGGTATCCCCTCTTCAACCTTCAACCCCTCGAGAAACATTAGAAAAGTGGACCCTCTCTCTCCCTTTATATTCATCATTATGTTAGAAGGATTGGGTTGCCTTCTCAAAATCTATGTCCAGACAGGTGCCCTGCTTGGTTTACCCCTCCAAAACCTACCTCCCTCCTCTCACCAACAATTTGTGGATGAAAATATGATTATGGGTAACCCCTCAGTCCAAGAATCCCATTCCCTCAAATCCATTCTCGACTCCTTCTCTTAGGCCTCCGGCACAAAGGTCAACCTGGAAAAATTGCACATCTTCTTCTTTCATAATCCCCTCTCACTCAGTGCACTGTTGCTGGCATAATTGGATTCTCCATTGGTTCTCTGCCTTCCAAATACCTAGGAGCTCCGTTGACTGATTCTACCATCAACCACTCCTCCTGGAGAGCTCTGTTGGACAAAATGGAAACCTAGTTATCCAACTAGACCCATTGCTCCCTCAACATTGCTAGCCATCTGGTCCTCATTAAATCTTTCCTACAATCCCTCCCCATCTATCTCTTCTCAGTCCTAGTAGCCCCCAATGGCTCCTCAAATCCATGTGCAACTTGCAACGATCTTTTCTATGGGGCGGCACAAAAGAAAAAAACAATTGGGCCTTACTCAATTGGAAGGATGTTTGTACCCTTAAAAATCATTGAGGATTAAGATTGCGCAACCCTGAGAACATCAATAACATAATGGGAGCTAGCATTAGGTGGAAATGGGTCTCCAACCCTAACACTCCATGGGCCAACGTATGGGCAGCCAAGTATGCACACTGCTGTCCAAAGGAGGATCTCATAAGGGATAACTTAGACCCGGGGGATCCCAAATATGGAAAGCAGCAAGTAACCAAAAATAGATGATACGAAATCACAACTTCTGGGAGCTGCGAAGTGGTAACCAAGCAAGATTCTAGGAGAACTCATGGCAACAGATGCCAAGCCTTTCCTCTATCTTCCCCAGACCTCTATGGAGTGCAGTTCTCCAAGGAAAGAAAATACATATTGTACAAGAATTTTGGATGAATGACACCTCCTGAGGATATAGGCAATGGCTACACACGAGCAAATGGCAACACGACTCAAACAATGAGTGCCATACAAACATCTAGGAGGATCTCAGTACCAAAATAAAATTCTGAGTAAAGATAGGACCTAACATCCTACGTTGGGGGCATCTTCCTAGTGGAAACTACTCAACCAAGGAACCTTACACCATACTTCATTAGAAGAACCCTGGTCCAATAGATCTCATCTGGAAAAAGATAGGAAGGGACAATTTGTGGCCTAAAATAGGCACCTTCCTATGGTTGCTCAATACACGACGCATCCTCACATTGGAGAATATTTTGAAGAGGGGGTTTGTAGGACCCTCCGGATGCCCTTTATGTCAGGATAAATTGGAAACCATCGACCACTTGTTGGACCAATGCCCTACTGCCAATTTCTTGTGGAACAGGATTGCAGTCTTATGCCATCGTTCCAACCGAGTAAGGGGAAACATCATCAACACCATTAGCAGCTGGCATGACAATCCATATACCAGCACGCTCCTCAATAAACTCTAGCAGATCACTCCAGGAATCCTCATTTGGAACATCTCGAAGGAAAGAAACAACTGCATCTTCAAAGAGAAAGCATCCACAACAGATTAGCTCTTGGACATGATTCACATCAACCTCTTTGAAACTTTGGCCTTAGATGTTTGTAGTCAGAAGGACCTCCCAACCTCTGTAGAAAAGTGCCACATATGGAACAATTTTCAAATGAGTCTAAACACCCCCCTAGATATCAATACTAGAAGCGCACGTATAACCCCTGCTCCTAAAAAATGGTCTCCCCCATATAACAACTTCTTCAAATGCAATTTCAATGGTGCGTCCAAAGGTAACCCTAGAAATGCAAGATTCAGAGGCATTATCAGGAACTCTCGAGGAGACCCTCTTCAAAATTACTATGAGAACATAGGTTGGGAAAATAATAATTCGACGGAGTTAGAGGGGCTTATACTGGGTATTCAATTTTCCATTGAGTTTCATTACTTCCCCCTGGAAATGGAGGGAGACTCACAAATCATAACTATGGCAGCCACAAAAATCCTCCAAGGAATGACTTCCTCAAAAGTATCCAAAATCTAGAGGCTTTCCCATAAGCTCAAGGTTCTAGAATAGTTGATTCACAACCACATAGCCATTACTTTTGGCCATGTTCGCAGGAAGGCCAACTTCATTGTGGATCTCCTTGCGAACAAAGGGGAGGAAAGAAACTATGAGCTGCATCACTCCACCCTAACTTAGGTTGAGGAGAAATCACTCAGAAAAGAGTGTGACACTCTCATTAAGAAGGATATGCTCCCCCTGGATGCAGGCGACATAATTGACACGATTGAGAAACACATATCACACACCCTAAAGGATGGAGATCTTTTGCGCAAAGCCTCACCTACTTTGGATCCTCAAACCATTAGCCATTCGCACAAGACTCACACAATCAGGAATGAGTATGAGATGATGGGAACCGCATCACCCTGTCCAGGGCATCCCTTCACATCTATCACCATAAATGATCGTCATTATTAAACCATATTGCAACCATCCCCCTTCCCTCAAGCCTGATCAGGTGATCGATCATGGCACGCAACTACGTGCGAGGCCTACACATTGTTATCCTCCTCGTACACATCGTAGGCCCTTTAAAAATATGAGCTCTCGACCCCTTTCAAACCACAATATTTTATCTTTGCCTTTCGCTTCTTTATCTTTGCTCTAGCATTTCCATGACTTCAGAAGGCTGGTAATCCCTATTCTCAGCATTGCATTGCACAGTTCCGTTTGGGCTGCTACATCCCTTCCTATGTGTCTCTTCCCCTACTATTCTGACCCCCTAAGCCCCAGCGATGCTTGCCCTTTTGTGTATTCCTCCCTGAACACCTCTCCCCTGCCTCTTCACGCAATGGTCCCCAGACTTCACCAGAGAACGATCTGAGACTGAAAGAGAGGGGCTCTCCCTGGCCGCTATCACCATGGCGACGACAATCGACTAGAGTCAATGGAAGGCTCCTCCTCCAGTGCTTTTGTGGGTCAGAGCCATGATCCCGAGAAGGAGGAAGAAGCCCCTTGGTAGGTTGCATAGAGAGGAAGGCGCGGCCCGCAAATGTCCACCATCACTCCCCAGACACACCGCTAGTACCGCAAAACTGACCTACTTCCGGTTAAGGAGAAGGAAGATGATGATTTAGACGTCTCAGTGATGGATTCCGATGGCAACTGGATGCGTGTCCCCGACGACGTAAATCCAGACTCCCCCATTCTTTGCGCACCAGTCCACAAATCCAGGCGTACATTGGCAGATTCGAAGGAACCCACTACGTAGGCACCTACTTGCCCCATTGAGGAGGAGGTCCCCAACAATGATGATGAAGACAAAAAGTGAGGCCTGCATAGCTGCACAATTCTTCCATGTTTTTTGTCAAGCTTTCCATCAGTGCTTTTTTGCTACCGCATATTTTGTGCTACTTAGATACACCAACACTACTACGCATAATGTAATTTTCTGTTTTAAGTCTTGTTCGGGCTGGTTTCCTCTTCTGAGGTAGCCTCAAAACCATGTAACTAAAGTTGGGATTTTTCTAAGCGCAAGTTGCCAACCTAGCCTGTAGCATATGTAACTTTTTTGTTTTTGAATGATTAGAATAGCCTAACTTAACAAAAAAAGAAGAAAATAAAAAACAAAGATTAATGCTTTTTCAAGCAAATTTATCACAAATGAATGAATTTTAACATTTTAATGGAGCATTAAAACAAGAACCTTTTACAAATTATTTTCTTTTGAAACTAAAGCATCCATTTTTTTTTTCTTTCCTAACATTTTTTAATGCCTTCATTTCTTAGAGCAGTCTACCTCTATCATTTATTGATATGAATATAAAAAATAACCATTGTCTTAAAAAAAAATTATCTTTTCTTTTTTCATTCATATCCTAACTTAGCGTTTTGATTTTTATTTTTGTCTAATATATTAAATTATCAAAACGAAATAATGTTGCAATAGGTTGGATGACCAAAGTAGTGGGCGGCGAGTCACTAGGCGATGTGATGGGTCGATCAGGTAGGCGAGTTAGGAAACACAGTAGTGGGCAAAGGAGTTGGCTAGGTGAGCGACAGGCGGACCAACGGGTTGTGGGAAAGTTGGCATTTAGGTCGACGGACAACATGGGTGGGCCGACCCATGGCAAACCCAAGCGATGCAACACTTGGATGGGCGTGTGTCACAGATGACAGGTCGTATGGATAATGAGTGTGAGACTAATCTTGGAGTTGCCCCTCCCACTTATGAGATGTGTGTACACTATTGATTTATGTTTATTTTTGCTGCATATGAAAATTAACAGATAAAATATAATTGGAGTAATTTCCGTTGGATGATAAGGCTTAGAGAAAATTTGGTTAAGTGTTGAGTAGGCATAGTTCATGAGGTTAAGTAGTGTTGAAACGAAAAATTTTGGCCGCAACTGCCTAGGTGTGGTTGGAAGAGACCACTCGCTAGGGAAGTGACATCAACGATGTCTAAGTCTCTCAGATATTTAGACTTTGGAGGTTTGCTTTAAACGTGGTGATTTTTTTTTAGTATTAATTTAGAATGAGATTAATCTTCACATCTAATAGAATAATGACTTCTTATTTTGTATTTTTATCTATTTTAAAATACAATTTATATAATTTTAATTTTATTACTAATTATTGTGATAATTATTATCATTATTTAAACTAAATTGTTATGATTTTGTATTAGAAGAGCATTTGGTTTAAGGCTATAGGTATTAACTTGTTCAACATGAAAATGTGTTTACTTGAGAATTTTCAATGCAAGCAATGTTGAAGAGGGTGCCCATAGGTGAGGAGCTTTAAAACTTGGTCATCCATTTCCTTTAACGTTGGAGCCATTTCAAAATTGGCCATCCATTGGTCTAGTGCATAGAGGATCAATTTTGGTGCGCATTGAAGGCTTCTCTTTAGCTTCATTCCATAGGAAAGTGAGTCGTCCTTTAAAGAAAGCTTTATCCATAGCTCTTCACTTTATCTATAGCTTTTCTGTTAAAATTTTTGGTAGTTGTTTCTTGCTTCTTATAAATATTCCAGAAAGCTTGTTCTCTTTGTTCTTCTAACTAAACCAACTGATGAAACCTTATTTGGATAAATGTCATCCCTTCTTCATCTTATACTTGAGATGTTATGGCCACTCCATTAATTTCTATAGGTATAAACATCCTTGCACGTTTTCCATATACCAAATAAAATAGATATATTTTTTACCTATATTCCTCTTTGCTATGATTTCATTAGCACATAAAGCATTTAACATCTTTTTATGCGAATTCGTCTAATTTAAAACTACAACACTTTTTTTTAATGTGTACCAAAGTTTTTTAAATGTGTACCAAGGTTTTATATGTTGATTCAGCCAGGACATTACCTTGTGCATAATAATTTGGTTGTCCCATTAATATTCCATATTTCCTATAAAACTGTAATTTTGATCTAATAAATGTCAGTAATTATCTATAATGAATTTGTGACCAACACCAAAGCTTACAATAATATTTTTCTTCTAGAAACTGTATAACATACTTCGAATATATGTATGTTCGAAAAAGAGCTTTCAAGTGCTATAGGCCTCCTTTTCTTTCCTAAAAGTTTCTACTAGATATTTTAGTAAGGAATTTGTATGTTTAAAAACATGCGAACCAATAGAATCCAGTTTTAAAAATTCTCTGAGCTAGAGCAAAATGTTTTTGTCAAACTTACGCAAATCATTCTTCAATGTCTAATAATATGCTTTTATCTTAGCCGTTTGCCATGCCAATGCAAAATGCTACTGCAGATGCCAATGCAAAATGCTACTGCAGATGCCACATTGGCTTCAATAGACTCCTTTACAGAGTGATCAACATTTATTATGAAATCAAATGTGAAAGCAGCGTAATAGTATTTCGTGGGGACCTTTTCAACGCTGCGAAAGTTATTAGTACAGGCTACCAGTTCAAACCAAATAATATTTTCTTAACATCTTGTCAGGAATTTTTAATAAAATTGAGAGCGCTGTCAGTATCTTTGAGTAGACTTTTACAACGTTTATCAATAAAAAATTGCTGCCAAAGTTGTTACCTTTTCAACGCTGACAAAGTTGTTACTGCGGGCTGCTAGTTCAAACCATTCAATCTTTTATTAACATCTTCTCTAGAATTTATAGCAAAATTGAGAGCGGTGTTGGGAATCAACCTTTATTCAGAAATCACATGTGAAAGCAGCGTATATGTGTTTCGTGGGGACCTTTTCAACGCTGCGAAAGGTGCTAGTGCAGTTTACTAGTTCAAACCATCCAATCTTTCTAACATCTTCTCCGGAATTTATAAGTCTCTGTAAGGAGACCTTTACAGTGGTTAATAATATAAAATGATACACGATGGAAATGATGTTCCAGTATAACAGTATATTAACCTAATTTGCATTTAAGTCGTACCAAAACTACTATACATAAATATAAGGTCAACCGACACTATAACACAAAAGGGGGTCAAGATATAAGGTTTGTGTATGGCATAATTTTTGTAAAATCTATGATCACATCACTTTTATTTTTAAATTAATAAAAAATAAATTAATGGAGTTAGTTCAATTTCACACCTTTGTACTATGATCTACACAATAAGATCACATTTCACCATTCAACAATTTTGTTCTAGACTGTAGTCAAAATCATGATAAGTAATAAAACACAAGTGCAAATTGAATGTGTTTGAGTGTCTCAAATTATTATTTTAAAATTTGTCTGTATAAAGACAATATCTAACAAATAGTTTTTCTCTCATGAGACATAATAGTTGGGACTAAACACATATTGTATTTATAGAGACTACAATATCATTGATTAATTCAGGTTATGCAAGAGTAGAATAGAATGGAAAGAAGGTGCTCTTACATTGAGTTAGCACCCGTTAAAGAATTGTGTGAAGACTTATGACAATACTTGAAAATGCACATATATGCATTGATTTCTTAAAAATTGTCCAAAGATAATGACATAATCTTTGTAAAAACTATAATCATACAATCGATCAAAAATAAATCAATAGAGTTAGCTCAATTTCACACCCTTGTAGCATGACCTACACAACAAGATCATATTTCACCATTCAACAATTTTGTTCCAGACATTACTCAAAACCATGATAAGTCACAAAACACTAGTGCAAAAGTCAATAACAAATTCACTCCTTTTACAATAAACTGTAAGAAAAAAGATCGCTTGCAAAATTTAATTAAATAAATTAACACATTAGCCTATGTAGTTGTTGGAACAAAAACCTAAGAAGCTAGCCCATAATACTGCATCATGTTTTATCTTTCAAATTGTTTTGATGAAATATTTTATTTCCTTAATTTCTACTTCAACAAGCTCAAGTTGCGTAACCAACCACATCACTCTCTATCAACTAAACTCCAATTAGCTCCAAATTTCTATGTCATAACCAAACTAAAGAAGCACCCTATGTCTCTCGTAAAAGAAGAGAAGAGAAGGGTTACATTGAAACTATACATGCAAGTAATGTGTCTCGTTTGATAGTGTCATGAAAACCTAACCATAATGCACCTAACAGAGTGTGCCCTCACGCATGGTTAAGCATGCATTGAATATAATGCTAACTGGAATTCACTGACTACATGGATTCATGAGCCCAAGTCACCTAGGGATCTGAGCCCTCATTGAAAATCTCCTCATGTAATGTGTCATTCCTAAATTGGGACTTATACCACCTCAAAATACTGCAAGCAAGGCCTGTCACAAGATCATGGATGAACTAAACTAGATATGATGGGTATATGCTTTGTTGATGGAGAATAACTCCGAAGCAACACATAAACTATTATGAAACCAACTCCAAAAATAGAGGAAGAGAGAGATCAACACCTTAGAAATAAGCTAATTTGATGGGGAAACCTCCTTTACATTACATAAATGAACAATTATTGGATGATACAAATGACACAACCTCCTTTCTATATATAGGATTCCATGGGGTCGCAATATCATCCTAGCTAACCTAACAATAATAATGTAAGGGAAAAATAATAGCAATATGGGGGCTACAGGGCTACAACAATAACAATAATGGGGCTACACTAACAACAATAATGGGATGCACTAGTATTATAGGGACCTAACATGCCCCTCTCCTTCAAACAAGTGTTGCCCTCAATGTTTGATTATTTTTGGATGCTTCTGTATAAAATTCTCATCCTCCCATGTGGAATCTTCAACGTGTAAGTTCTTCCACTTGTCGGGATACTCTGAAATTGATCGATTTGGTAGTTGTCGAGTTCTTGCTTCTGTGACTACTTTAGAACTTCTTTCACTACGAGGTTGATCTTCTTGTTGTTTCATTTGATTCTGCACCAAAGTTAGGTTATCCTTTCAGTGTTGGAGAACTTGTTGTTGAAGCTCGATGTGATATTCCACTACTTTATCATCCATATTAGCTTTCATTTGATCCTTTAAACCGTCCAAATTAGCCTTAATTTTTTCTTTTAAACCATCTATGTCATATTTTATTGCTCTTTGTAAGATCGAAATTTCTTTCACATGGTACTGTAATTTTTCTATCTCATACTACAATTCTTCCTCTTCATGCGTCATAATATAGCTTTCAGAGGGCTTAGTGGGTGTCGAATTATTTTTGGGAGACATTATAGAACCCAATAATGATAAAAATGCTTTAATATGCCCTTGGAAACACTTCAAACTACTTTTTCAAACAAATGTTATGCAATTAAAAAAAAAAAAATACACACCTATTTCTTTCTTTTTAGGAGGTTGATATTAAAGCTGAATTATCTCTGTGATTTAGGATCTTCAATATCTAAAATTTGGTCATGTAGTAGCCCTCTGAATCTTATTTCGAATGCCACATATCTGACCTGATTTGGATGCTTCAAGTTAAAGTTATGCCTAATCTCCCACAATGGCCTAATTATAGACTGGTTCAGTAGAGTGAACTTTTGCAGCATGCCATGTGTCACTATTTCCCCCTTTGGCTCTGAAATTGATACACAGGAAACTGAATTTCGTGCACTTTCAGCCACTATTTACATAATTCCAATCCGATGCTCAGAGAGAGATTTATGATGATTTTCCCATGGTCGCCTCTTTGAGATGAAATTCGGTAGCCTAAAAACACCCTAACTTCCATAGATCATATATCTGAAAATATTGCGAACCAAGATCTGAAATTTTTACATGACGTTCCTCAAGAGCTAGGCTTTGCTTTGTAAAAATTTCAGCTTTTGAAACTTCGTAGAAAGAAATTTATAGTGAAAATTCTAGGATTACTTTCTTAGGTGAAATTCGGGAGCCTGAAAAAAGCCTAACTTCCACAAATCATATATCCAAAAATAATGTGAACCAAGATCTGAAATTTTTACATGACATTTCTCAAGATCTCGGCTTTGCTTTATAAAAAACTAAGCTTTTGATCCATCGTGGAAGAAAGGTTATATCGAAAATTTCATGATGACTTGTTTGGAGCAGCGAAACACTAGAATTCAAAGCTCTGATACCAAATGTTATGAAACCAGCTCCAAAAATAGAAGAAAAGAGAGATCAATGCCTTAGAAATAAGCCACTTCGAGGGGGAAACCTCCTTTACATTACATAAATGAAAAATTCTTGGATGATACAAATGACACAGCCTCCTTTCTATAAATAGGAGTCCATGGTGTCACAATATAATCCTAGCCAACCTAACAATAATAATGTAAGGGAAAAATAATAAAAATATGGGCGCTATAGGGGTACAACAATAACAATAATGGGGCTACACTAACAACAATAAGGGGATACACTAGTATTATAGGGACCTAACATAAAATATATCAAATCTATTTAAAGTCACAATTGAAAAAGTGTGTGTTGCAAAATCATGGATGAACTAAACTGGACCTGCTAGGTACATTCTCCAACGAAGGCAAACAACTACCAAGCAATATGTAAAATATAACGACTCTATTTCAATTCATTATTGAAAAAGTGTGTACAAAAACTGTGAATCCACAAATTTAGAGCATTTATCACACATTAGGTTTCCTCAAATTGATGCAATTCACTACATTTATGAGGGATTACCTTGAATGACATGTATTTACACTATTAATTTTAACCATTTTTCACACACAATCATAGTAAATAGAAAAAATTAAAACAATAATAACATGTCAAATATCCTCCCCTATAGTAGCCACCCTCATTTATTACTCTGGTGAAGTATGTTTAGATGGTGTCAAAAGTATAGAGAAATGAATTCAAAATTATCTCCATCACCAGTGATATCAACAAAATCGACACCATTGAAAAAATAAGATACATTTTGATTTTTAACATGCATAGGGAAAACACTAGAAACCACCCGGGCAGTGATTTGTAGAATATGGATTGATAACAAACACTGAATGTTAAAACTTATAACTTAACATTGAACCAGATTATGCACCATAGCCACACAAAAGAACTGATTATATTTGTACTTTCCAATAGATTGAATAATGTTATTTTTCAAGTCACACTTGAAAAGGGTTATGCAACAAGATTTTGAATCCACCACTAAGAGAGAGCATATGAGAGGTCATTTTTGTATGAAATTAATGAAGGTCACCCTATTTATGATATTTACATCTCGACAAAAACATTATTTATATCAATCCCTCCAGTAGTCACCATCAATATCACTATGGATATTTGAGTGTGTATGATGTCCATATACAAACCACTCAATTCCATGAGCCTTATTGTTGGTTTTCACTTCCTTGTAAGATATTTCTATCCATTCTACATTTGTTCTTGAGATATTTATGAGTTAAAAGATTTTTTTTATGATATATGATGCATTAATGATGAAACTTATTCACTACAAGTTTTAAGGTTATTTATGCATAACACTTAATACCTCACCTTAGAAGTGATGATTGAAAAAAAAATTGTAAATTCCCATGTTGCATAGCCTGAAGTTAATGATAAAGATATTTCAATTCTATAGACTGCAATTGGATTTTGCACTTTACCTTACGTTTTTCAAGTAGATTCAAGTAGGAAGGAATTTTACTTAGTTTCCCTTATCTCAATTCAAGGAGGAAGGTCTTCTACTGATTTTATGTCCTCAATTCAACTCAAGAAGGAAACCATTGTATCAATTTTTCCTTTCCTTGAATCAAGGAGGAAGGTGTCATAATTATTTTTGGTGGTCATTTTGGAGTTGAATACACCCTTAGCATAGGACCATTATGTTAATGTAGATAAAGAGATAGAAAGGAGATGGAATTTTCTTAGACAATTTATGTTGAACCCCTAGAGGGAGTGGAGATACCTTGCGGAATTGTGCAATTGAGAAGGGGATCCCGTTCCTTGGGTTGTGTATACTTGAGGGGAATAGAGCTAGATGGTTGGAATTATTTTAGGAGGGAAATATTAGTACATAATTTTTTTTTCCAATCTATGTTGAGTTCCTAGAAGGAATGAAAACAACCCAAGGAACTCCGTGGTATAGAAGGGGAATCCATTCCTTGGGTAACTAAGTTGTTGGAATTATTATAGGAGGTAAATACTTCAATATTATTAGTAAATGAGTTGTGTGTGAGGAATGTAGCTAGTGTTTTAGTTGTTTTTCCACTTAGGTGAGAAAAAAACACCTTGATATAGTGTGAGGCTATTACACTAAAGAGAAAGAATTCATAAGAGTGTTAGTCCAATAACATAGATACCATTGCAATGTATAAATAAAAAGGGAAGAAATGAATGTAGACCATGAAAAATAATGATATCCATATACCATTGCAAGGAACAATGTTGTCACAACATGGAAAATGAGTGAGTGTAGGTGGACTTCCTATTCCTCTGTGGGAGGGTTGTTTTGTGTTACTTTGAAGTTATTCCCTTTTTCTAGAAAAGAAGTGTGATTTATCTCTTCACAGGAAGAGGTGAAGCAAAAGCTAGTGGATATGGATGCTCTAAGTGATCAATCAAGACTATTATAGGTTCAAATATCATTCAAATAGCATAAAATTGATTTGTCTTCTCTCCTTCAAATGTTATCCCATGACCTCCTCTTATAGTATGTCTCCATCCATCACAGAACTAGATTCTAATGTGAATGAACCAAGTTTGAAATATGATTTCACATGTGAAGAGACTTTGTGCCACCTAGGAACTCACCATTAATGGAAATGCAGCTTAGATCCAACCTGGTAAACCACCTTGAGAGTTCCTCTCACACTGTTATTTCATTTATTACATTGTATTCTCGAAGGAATTGACTTTTAGGAGGTTTGCACAACTATTGAAGGACAATTTGTGCAAAATAAGAACTGCTAAATCATGCAATGCATTCAAATCCATGTTGCATATGTTTTGGTGCTCCATTGAAAGTTGTGGTATATTTCCATGTAATATCACTTTATTAGCAGTATCGATGAGTTATTTAGTAATCATGGGTATACATTTGTGAGTTATTTTTAAGTGATATCAATTTCCTTGTGATCTGTGAGGTTAGGATAAGACACATAACTAAAATACATGATTATTTTCTTTAGCTACTATTATTTAACTTATTGTTTGTGGAGAGAGACAAAGAGACCATGAATGTAAGAGAAACCCCTAAAAGAAGGAGGAGAACCCACCTACAAAACAATCATCTATAGAAATATGACTTTCTTTCTATAAATGAGGCACACATGTCCATGCTCATAAAAATATCAAAGTATTTTTATAATAGTTGACAAGAGGTAGTCAATTATTTTATGAGCATAAAAAGGAGAAAATGATTACTCGAGATGTTGTAGCTAAATAAATTGTGAAGTAGAAATATATATTGCCCTCAGGGGTTCCGATAATAGTAAAGGACTATCTCGAGGAGAACAATCCCTAAAGCTTGAGACAAAGACTAATGTTGAGTGTTTGTACTTGGTCACATTGATAGCCTATCAAGCTTATGGGTCTTCAACTTGAACTAGAGACTAAAATTGTCACAAGGTAAGACCTATTGTGATTTGGTTATCTTCTAATGTTGAAAATCATGGGGGCCAATGAAATCAAAGCGAAGTGAAGACTCTCTATATGAAATTTAAATTCTATTATTTATATGATTAATGGTAATCAAGATACCACAACATCAATATAAGAAAGAGAGTTCAAGTTGACAGGAATGATGGTGAAACCACAAGGGTCGAATTTTCCCTTGAAATCAATTGAATATATACCATGTATTGAACTATAATATCGGTGGATTTTGATAATCATGGATTAGGTCAAAAAAATAAAAGAGGATGAGACTTGAGACTTCCTTTTGCTGGAGAATAATTGATAACTGATAATGGTGTTAGGTATAAACCAAATACATAAAAGAGAAGGAAAAATATTGATTTAATTTCTTAAGTGGATTTAGGGGAATCCTTCCTTCTATGATTAAGGATTTAATTCCACACTAATTACCTGAAATAAGGCAATAGAAGTCTAAACCAACCCTGTTATTATCAAAAAGAGCATAAAATGCAATTGATAAAGAAATGCAATTCTTTAAGTGAGAATTAGGAATAATAACTATTTTTAGATGATAATCAGGCATAACAACTCAATAAGATAGTTGCATAGCCATGTTTTACCTTACACCGCACAATATTCGAAACATGGGTCTTTCTCACCAAACTAACATGCAATTTTCCAAAATTAGTAGGATAGATGGGCTTTATGCATCTTGTTAGATTAAATCAGAGAAGAATAATCCTTGGAGGTAGAAAAAAGTTGAATTAAACCATTACTTCTACTTGGATTTTCTAATTGTAACACATAAAATTTGCAGTGGTTATCAATAATTGATTCCTCGAGGAGTCAGGAATCAAGATAGTTTCCTATCATGAGCTTGGGCACATTTGAAGCCCAAGATTAGTAAGGCTCTCTAAATGCGTACAATATTATGAATAGAGTGGAGATCATATGGGATTTTACATTTTTATGATACTTTGGTAGATTGTCTAAAAAGAGTAAGCATATAATGTTCAAAACATGCACAAATGTCAAAAACACTAGTTTCAAATTGTTTGTAAATTGCAAGACAATATATATAATTTTAGGTTATATGGTAGAGATATATAGAAATGGAATTGTATTTTTTAAAACATCTATTGTTTAAGTGTTAAGTTATTTTAGATATTCATGAATATTAACGAAATTTTTTTCTTTCCTTCTCAATCATGATACAAGTCAATATGTTAAGGTAATACAACAGAAATATGTATGTAGACTCTCAATCTATGCCTTAAACTTCTTCCCCTCAGAGTCCTAAAATATTATGAATTTTATGTTGAATGAGTGCATAAATTCCCCCTTTGTAAGAGAATACTCAATTTGATAAAACATGAGCTCAAAAATACGACTAACTAAAGTAAAGAGAATAACTACTAAACTCATGAATATACTATACCCAACCATTTCACCCAAACCTATTTAAAAACACTCTCCTCAATTGGAGACACCTTCACTTGGAATGAAGCTAATATAATTTGTTTAGTAACTAAATATAACATGAACAAAGGAAAGGACACAAAATTTAGAAGGTATTTAGGTAGGATATTACTTTTGTTATTCCTTATTTTATTTATATGTTGTAATTATGTGTGGATTGTAATGCCTCCTCCCACGTTTACCCACTCTTACAATTTATCTATGATAAAAATGAGCTGAGTGTCACTATAATATGACCTGACCTTCAAGCTCCAGTTAAGGAAGTCAGGCCTACACACTGGAAACTTACTGCCATCCCTTAGGGACTATAGATCACTTGGGAGTCTAACAATCACCCCAGGCGGTCAAACGTTGATTTGGAACTCTTTTTCACTGACTTAAATCCACAACCACACCCTTGACACATTGTGAATGCAGATACGAGGATATACCTGAAACAATAAGCCTACATCCATGTAGTTATGACGCAAAGTCCTTAGTTTTGTGCTAATGGTAGCGAGATCTATGCCACATTTTTAGGATAGCCTCTAGACAACTACTTATAAGTGCCTATAAATTTCCAAAAACATAAATGAGATGATAATAATGCAATACATTCAAAAATTGAACAAGACTTTAACTAGGACATGCCTAGTACATGATAAACATTTCTTCAAACACATGGTAAAAATGAAATCTATAGTTCATGAATGCATATGAGATCATAAATATCTGAAACTCATATGAGAATCACCAAGAAGGCTCAATTCCCTCTAAATCTAGCTACAATAACCATTTTCAGCTCATGTATTCATCAACCATTCAATAAATTATAACATCATGAACAAGAGACATGCCATTAATAAACCTTAAGTTATTCCCACTGTAGTGTTTTCCCCACATTTATCTTGGAAAACGTGTCCCGTGACGATGATATTATTATTTTTTCCTTTCATATCCTTTATTAAATGAAAAATTAACCCGAATCTAGTACAAACCCCTCCACTTTGGGGGAACAACATCCTTGATTTTCTACGACACCTTTGGCCAACAAACTGCTGAAAATAAAACATACCACCTATGGAACTTTAGAACATATCTCTATGTAGTATTTACAATGAAATATTGTAGACAAAAAAATAAACATATTTCTTATTGGATCTTTATAACACAACTCATTGCAGTATTTACAATAAAACAAACACACACACAGATATATGTGTGTGTGTGTGTGTGTGTGTGTGTGTGTGTGTGTGTAATAAAAACTCATTTTCTTCAACCAACAAATAATGAAGGATAAAATTACCACATCTAATAAACCATCTCTCATGTAGCTTCATCCAGCCCAAAGTGCTTCCATTACACTTCACCATGCTCTATTTCTCGGTTTCAAAGCATGAGTTGTATCCACTGCATAATTCACTTTGGCTCTGGATAGAAATCTCGCTCTAGTTACACATATAATATGGACCAATCAACCGCATGATCAACATCCTACACATATCTCTTAAGCAATGAAACATGGAAAACATCATGGACTTTCACTACTAGTGGAAATGCAAGTCTATAGGTGTTGGAGCAGGGTCCCCTCGGGTAAATTTTAATCAAGTTTTGTATATATTTTTGGTTATGCGTGTTGTGCGAAAGAGTCAAAGGGGCTTTGGGGCGGGTCAAATTCCCCATTTTATGTAAATGAGTTTTAAGGAAAAATTGTGGGCCTCAAACCATGGTTTGAGACCATAGTATCCGCACACTAAATTGATATAAATATAGGTAGATCAAGTCAAGTAAAGTAGTTAAGTAAGAATCTCATTCTTATGTTGATTTTGTAAGGGTTTCAGTCTAAGTCTAGGTTTTAGGTAGAAAGGCTCCTGTTGGCTGTGTGTGTGGAGACTTAGTCCTGGTTGTGTGGAGACTCTGTTGGTTGTGTGTGCAAAAGGGTAATTGTAAGGGAAGTTTGAATGTATTGAATTGTTAAATCTATTAATGCAAAGACTGTTTTGGCGGAATCAAAAGTGTTATGTGCTTGATTTCATAGTTATCTGATTACTGCGAGTCAAATTCTATCTATCTCGTCAAGATCACTTTAATTATGTTGATGGTCATATGCATCCACGTGAATAGATCCTATATTTTCTGCATGAATATCAGTTGATATTTAAGTATATGATATATGAATTGATCTTCTTAAATTATATCTATTGTGTGCTGGAATAATTTGTGAAGATCTGCGAGTATTTTATCTATTTATTCACATTTGTATGTATCCACGATGAAGTTGATCGGATATTTTGTTGGCCTGTATGCGTGCATCTCTTATAATCTGCAATAATTTTTGTTGTAAGTATGTTTAGGGAAACCATATCAATTTCTTCCTCATGGTGTGGAAACCTAGTTCTAGTACCCCGCCATATCTCTTTGTGTGAGACTTTGATCTACGCAAGAAAGTCATTGCCAAAAGGGCCAGTAGTTGGAGGGTTTGTTGGTTGTGCAATAAATTTGAACCTAGGTCAGGACCCTTCAAGCCAACAATATGCCACTAGTACATTCCTCTCAAGGATCTCAAAAGGCCCACAATACTGAGGTACCATCTTGGAACATGACCAAATCCCCAAGGTGACCCTCTTGGGCTTAATGCATAAATAAAGATGCTCCCCATCCTAGAACTCCTTGAATTATCTATGTTAATATGCATGAATATTATTCCTATCTTGTGCTTCCTTTATATTCCTCTTTATAATCATCATCCCCCACTCCATATCGGCTAACGTATTTGGTCCAATCAGTACCCTATTCACTTGATCACTTTATCTGATTGGAGTGTTACAACTTTGCCCATAAAGAGCCTCAAATGGACTCAACCTCAAGGATTCGTGATACCCATTATTATATGAAAAATATAACAGTCGAAGATTCTCTACTCACTTCCTCTGATGATGCATGACATACATTCTCAACATGTCCTCAAGAATCCTATTAACTATCTTTTTCTGTCCATTTTTCTATGGATGATAAGTTGTACTCAAGGTTAAATATGTCCTCAAGCTAGAAAAAAAATCCTTCCAAAACTTGGAAGTGAACCTGGAATGTTTTTCTGACAGGATATTCTTGGGAACACCATGGAACCTCACTATCTCCCTGATGAAGATCTGAGCTACCTCACTAGTTGAATTTGTAGAATTCACTACAATGAATTTAGCTACATTTATTAATATTTCAACCAAAAACATGATCGAATCATTCTTCTTCGATGTCCTAAAAAAAAATGTAATTAATTCCATGGAAATGACCTCCCATTTTCACTTTGGAATCAAATAGACTATAATAGACTAGCTGCGTGATTACACTCAAATTTTTCCTGCTCACATGACAAACATATTGCAACAAGCTAATCCACTTCCTTCTTCACGTTTGTCGAATAATAGAACTTCTTAACAACTATAAAAGTTCTCTAGTATCCTGGGTGGCATGACTATGGCCTAACATGAAACTCCCTCAACATAAGCTTCTTAACCTCATATTTATCTAGCACATAAATCCTATTCCTAAATCTCACCAAGCCATCTGCCATGAGGTGATACTCCTCATCCCTATCACCTTCACTCTTTTGTTGAAATATATCCTTCAACTGGTCGTACTTCTCATCATGTTTCCCCACATGCAAGATCCACTCCTATGAATTTTCCCATAAGATCTCAAAACATAATTATGTTTACCTGCACTCTTATACTAAGAGCATTTGCAACCCTATTCTCATTTCCCTTTATGTATTTGATTTCAAAGTCAAAATCACTAAGGATATCCAACCATCTAGGTTTCTTCACATTTAGATTAGGTTGGTCAAAAAAGTACCTCAGTCCATTATGATCACTCATCATTACAAACCTTTTTCCAAGAATATAATGTCTCGAGAGTCTTCAATGCATGAATGATAACTTCCAACTCAAGTTCATGAGTCACATAGTTATGTTCATGCTCATTAAGCTGCCATGATTCATAGCAAACCACCTGTCCTCCCCCCATCATCAATCCACCAAGTCCTTCCTTTTAAGAATTTGCACATACCACGAACTCCTTATCAGAATATACAATCATTAAAATTGGAGCATTTGTAAGTAAATTATTCCACTTCTCAAATCTAGTTTCAGAATCCTAAGTCCATGAAAATATGTAATAAAATACCCAATATTTAATACGTTTATAATTAATCACCTGTAGTAACCTTCTAGTCCCATGAATGATTTAAACTCATCCACACTCCTAGGAGTTGGCCACTCTGTGAAAAATTTAATAATTTCAAGGTCCACTTCTACCCCTTTCTTGCTAACAACATGTCCCAAGTAAATAATATTATACTAAAAGAAACTGCAGTTGCTGAGATTTTTATACAACTGATGCTCTCTCAACAATCTCAACACTGCTTCCAAGTGCTCTGCTTGTTCTTCCTCATTCTTTGAATACACTAATATATCATCAATAAAGAATATCACAAAATTTTCCAAATATGGGTGCAACACATTTCTCATCAAACACATGAAAGTGGTTGGAGCATTAGTAACATTGAAAGGAGCCACCAAAAACTCATAATTCCCATACCTGGTACCAAATGCAATCTTATCGATATATTATTCTTTGATGAGCACTAGATGATATCCTAATCTTAGATGAATCTTTGAGAATAGTGTTTCTCCCTTTAATTGATCAAAAAATTCATCAATCTGAGGAAATGGGTACATGTTCTTCATCATCACCTTGTTCAAATGCTTATAATCAACACACAATCTGAGAGTACCATCCTTCTTCTTTAAAAACAACACTAGTGCACCACAAGGCGATACACTTGGCCTTATCTATTCCTTATCATGCAACTTCAATTCCACAAACTCTGGAGTTCTCATCTTGTAACTTGTCTTTTATGGTAGTGTTTCTCCTGGTACCGACTCAATAAAGAAATCCAATTCCCTGTGGGGTGGTGACTCTGGAATATCTATAGGAAACACATCCTAAAACTAATATAAAACAAGATACCTCTTCAAAAGTTCCTCATCCTCGATATCCTTCCCTTTCTCATTGGAAACATGAACTACAAAAAATGCACACCCCTTGCTCCAACTACGCTGAGCTTGCATGGATATAAACCATTATCACCGATGTATGATTCTTATTTCCCTACAAGGTTCTCCTTTATCCATCATCATACAGGAACTCAATAGAATTATCATAACCATATACCTTTTTCCCGTGAGTAAACAAGAAATCCATACCCAAAAATAATTATAGAAGATCCCAAAGGAAGCACATTTTTATGTGTTGATGTAGTGACACCGTTTAGCTCAATGCACAAGATCCCATCCAATGGTGAACTCTTCTCTTGGTCCCTATAGCCAACAACACTAGCCAAGATTATACATGCACCTATTTACTCAAATTAAATTGATCCACAAGGTCAATACTAACATAACTATAATTAGATCGATGATCAATCAAAATGGAAACAACTTTATCAGAAATCTTAACTTCCATCTCAATAACAGATTCCTGATGGTTTTCCTCCCTATTATCAAGGGCTGGATAGATTCGAGGAATTATCAATGGATGGTTTTCCTACCTATTGGTGCCTCCTAAGAACTATAGATCTCAGGCCTTCCACCATGGTACAATGAAAAATCCTTCTTGCAATGGTCTTTGCCACAAATCAAACACTACAATGGTCCCATACCATTACCGTTATTCTCTTGCTCTTCAGGTTGAGACCCATGTCCCTTCTTAGCTGCATTAAACTTATTTTAAGGAGCCACATTCTCTTTCTCACCCAAATCATGTGATTTCCCTTGCTTCTTAGAAAACTTTCCCTTATTATTCCCATTCCCTTTCTAGTCATGCTTGTACTTAGTCTTGTGTTTTGGCTACGCATATCAATGCTTCAATTTCCTAATGGCTTTCTTTGATGGAAATGGCTCACAAAACTCAATATGGTCTCTGAATGCTACCAGAATCCCATTTATGAACCTTTGAATCTTTTTTCTCTCATCCTTGAGGTAACAAACATACCTTAACAACTCCACAAACCTACTAGTGTAATCATCATCACTCACAGATCCCATATTCATTGCATATAACTCTTTGGCCATGTCATCACAGTGTCTCTTAGAAAAGTACTTCTTCTTAAAGAGTCTATCAGACTCATCCCAAATAATATCCTCTTCTCTAATGATAATGTTGTTCTTCACATCTTCCCACCAAATATTTTCTTTCCCTTTGAAAATGAAGGTCATTATCTTGGCTTTCATATTATTTGAATAGTCATGCAATCTAATGAAATTACTCATCCAAAGTAGCGATGCTCATGCATTCTCTGATTTATTCATGGCTCATCAAATTTTGGAGGCTTCACTTTCTTGAACTCCTTTAGAAAGTACTCTCCTCGTATGGTGTGGGTAGTGATGACAATGATGTTTGCTAGAAGAGGAACTAGAATAAAACCCATACATCCCAGTCCTCTTGTTAAGTGTATACAATAACTTTACACTCTTTACTATACCCTCCCTATCCATACTATGTCTCCTTTGATAGATTATACCATCTTCCCCGTTAGTATTCTCCTCCTTCATATCTCCACGAAAATCCCCCATATTTCCTTGCATCTGCAAATTTGAAAGGATCTGTAGAATCATTGCATTAATTTATACCTAATTTTCTTGAGCTCTCACAAGAATTTTGTGTGCCTAAATAAACATAATTTTATCTGTCTTGAAACTTATGATCTATGCTCATAAACTCCTCGGTGTGTCTACTAGATGAAGAGAATACTCTTCTCCTTGCTGCGCAACTGAATATTCCCATTCCCATGAATTCACATATGTTGGGTGTGTTATATTCTTTTCACAACTAGTCAATACCCAATAATAGTACCCAAGGATGGGGGCAGACCCAAATATGGTGGGTAGACCTACCCATGGTTTTTTGCATGGGTTTTTCACCAGGTTCTGGGCATGATTGTTTTCTTCCCATGGTATTTTGTAGATCGTGTCAAGGGAACTATGGTTATATTCTAATACTGGGTTAGTGGATTGGGGTTTATGAATGGTTCTATGTGTATATATATGTATTGTAACATTGAAAGGAATATAATGAAAAATCAATCTGCTATTCTTGGTTTTGTCATCTAGGGGAAATCTCGGTGAACATTTGTTTTATGTTCTCGCCATTGTTTATTTTTATGTTTTAAGAATTCATTTTCTAGTAATTTCTCTAAATGGTTGAAACCTACATTTGGTATGAGATTTATTTCAGCTTCAAGGGAACACCTTTATTGTTGAGGCGTTTGGCTCGGGTCTGTGCTAGACCCCATTCAGTGGGATATTTGCGGAATCGATTCTTTCGGTGAAAGAATATTGCGAACAATGGAAAGATAAAGATCAATAAATTTAATGCTCATATTTTTGACCTATGGAAGCTCATGATGGAGGATCTATTGTAAGACCAAGATTAGTGGATTATTATAGATATAGGCATGACAAGAACAAGAATATTGATAGAATACCGGGCGAAGTTAGATCGGAAGGTGAAGAGCACAATGCAATTGTGTCACTCGGATTCAGTATTTTTGAATATATTAGGGAAAGCTACAGAGAAGGATTTGTGGTAAAATTTGGGGAATTTGTACCAATCTAAGTCTCTTGTGAATAAAATCTTCTTGAAAAAAAGTTTTATAATGTGAGGATGAGGGACGAAGACTTAATGATAGAGCATATGAAAACATTTAATACTATGCTAAGCTAGTTATTATATATTGATATAAAAAATTCAGAGGAAGATAATTGAATCAGTTTGTTGTGTTCTCTACCATATTCATGGCATATTATGGTTGTTGCAATAGGTAGCAATACAACTAAATTGAACTTTGATGAAATCGTCTTATCCTTGTTGTTGGAGGAGATGAGACAGAAAAATATGGAGAGGCAGAATGGAGATACCTTGTTTGTCAAAGGACAATCCCATAATAGAAAAAAAAAAAAAATTCCTCAAGTGGGAGATATAAATCTAGAGGGAGATCTAAATCTCCAGGAAATTTTGTAAAGGTTTGCTAGAAATGTGGAAAGGAAGGGAACTATAAAAAGGACTGTAGATATAAATATCATGAGAAAGGACATGGATTTGATGATGCTCCTTTTTTAGAGGAAAAAGCCATCTCAAATGAAGGTGGGGATGTGTACTTCAGTTCTTCTTTAAGTACAGATGTAGATCATGAAGCATGGTTGATTGAATCAGGTGCATTCTTTCACTTCACTCCCCATAGGGAGAAATTATTCCGTGAGTATGATAAATGTGATGGTGGTAATATCTTATTAGTAGATGAAAGGAAGGCCAAAATTATTGGACACAAAAAATCAAAGCTGAAGTTGCAAGGTTGAAGGATTAAAACACTTCTTGGTGTTATGCATATTCCTATGTTGGCCAAAAATATGATTTCTATAAGAGAGATGGATGATGCAGGTGTAAAAATAGTGTTTGAGAAAGATACCTACAAGATGGTTCTGGGAGTATTGGTACTGACATGGGGAGTTCAAATTGGAGCTCTATAAAAGATTCTAGGTAGCACTATTTATGATGGTTGCAACAATTCTGTGGTTCCTGAAAATGGATAAGAAAATCTAGTGGTTTTTGGATAAAATACCTTGCTATGGAATGAAAGGCTTGGAAATATTAGAGAGAAGGGCCTTAGAATACTACATGGTAATAGTATGGGAGAAGGTATGTCCAATTTCTCTTTGGATTTCTATTTTTGTGAACATTGTGTATATGGGAGGAAGAATTATGTGAGTCTCCCCTAAGGTGCTAAGAGGGTGAAAGAAATATTAGAGATTTTGTGGAGTGATCTGTTTGCACCTGTCCCATTTCCATAAAATGGTAATTCTATGTAATATTTATCATTTATAGATGAATTCTCTAGGAATACATGGATATATTTCGTTAGGAAGAAATAGGAATTATTTGACATGTTTAAAGAATTTAAGGCTCAAGTGGAAAATTACATAGAGAATGTTAGTGTCAGTCTAGTCATACTGCAATCAGTGATCAAAACTGCTCTTTTTGCATGTGCATATTAGGTGTCCCATATTGAATAAATTTCACCATTCCGCTAGGTCATGGATTCATTGATGGTAGTAATTTTTATCAGTTGTCCCATATGAGGTACTTGCTGATTTTCCTTTCTATGGTCTTTAGTCATTAGTCACTTTTATTCTCAAAATCATATCAATAGGTCATAGGATGGGCCTCATTAGTTTCTAGGGTCTTTCCATGGTCAAATTAATGAGTCAAATGTCAATAAATATCAACAAGTTCATGAGGAAGTCAATAAGCTCAAAGTCACAGCACCTGGATGATCAAAAAGATATTTTATTCAGCTTGATGTAATTTTCACCTCAAAACCATGTTTTGAGGTGAAAACATGATATTTCGCCTTTATTATTATTATTCATTATGTAACTATATATCATCATGTGTAATAAGTCACAATTCAGAAGCTGTTATCTCCACAAAGTGATGTCCCTTCCTTCAGGGAAGTTTTCTGTAGCATGTTCAATGCCAAATCATCTTCCAAGCAGATCCATCAGAAAGAGCCCGGAAAGAGCTTTCCAACGGTATACTACACTCTCAAAACTGACTTCTAGATTGAATTTTATGCTTGAGTGAAGTAAAATTCCCTAAACCTCCACTATTTCCCAATGTTCCCCTTTAAATTTATGTTTAAAGTTTAATACTTCTTTCATAAAAACCCCTTTACCCCCCTTTCCAATTACAAAATCGCATTACAAAATATGCGTTTTAATTATAAACCACTTCACCGACCATACCCCCTAGAACTTTATAATAATAAAATATCAAAATTTTATTATAAGTCCTGCCATTCCTAACCACTTCCCCACCATACGTTGGAACTTTATAATAAAACTTCATTATAAAGTGTTATATTATATATAACCCACATTACAATCGCAATCGCAAAAAAATTTCAATCGCAACATTTATTTGAAGTGCTCCGATCGGCTCATCGCAAATATTTCCGATGCGATTGATCGCATCGCAAGTCTCGCGCCCCTCCTCCGATCACAAAGATCCCTCGATTAATAGTCTTCCTCCGATTTCTCCAATCCTCCAATCGTGTTTCCCCTCCGATTGATTGCATCGCAAATTCTGTTCTCCCGATTGCGATTGTGATTGCGATTACCCCTGCTCCCGATCTCCGATTGCGATTGCGATTACCCCCGCTCCCTGATTGCGATTGCGATTGCACTTATATTTTAATATGTTATATCCCTCCACTTGGCTCACTCCGATTTCGATTATAATGCAGGTCCCGCCTTCCTCTCCCTTCCTTCCTATTCACGGTTTTTCCCTTCACAAAGCATATAATTTCATTCGGTTCTATTTCCACGATATTTCATTAAAAAGTCAGAGAACAAAGAAATAATGGAAAGCAAAAGAACAGTTAAAGGGCCAAGAACTAAAATAAGCAGAGATTGTTACAGCAAGTAGAAAAATAGGAAATCTCCAAAGCAGTAAATGTAATGATGTCCCTTATTTTCAGGGGCAGATTGTTGTATTATTTTCTATGATTGTATTTCAGTTCTTCAACTGTTAAAACATCTCCCTTTTCTTGTGGATCTATGTTCCCACATTTCAGCCTATTTAATGTAATTATAAATCATTTGTAAGGCATTCTGAGTCTGAGTAATAGGGGAATAGTGTGGAAGAACATTTCTACGCTACATTGTACAGTTTGACAGGGATTAATAAGAGATGTAGCTCTGATTTGTGGGATCCATGCGGTATGAGAGTTAGTATTTGTTTTTCTTCTTTGTTTCATATGTGAATTTTTATGTGTTTCATTCATACATAAAAATTTCCTTTTCAATGCTTTCAAGATAGAAAGGTAGAATCCATTTTTATATGCTCTGCCTTGGGAAATCATTCATGCTATGTGTTTTTCTTCTGTTTGAAAATGATCCATTTGCTGTGCCCTTTTCAGCTCCTCACCAGTGTTGCCATCCCATCCTCATTAAATTTTAATTGCTAATTTTCCTGCCTATCTTGCCCCATGAAATACCCTGTGTCCTAATTTAATTCCCGGTTTCAACTGTCCCTTTATATGCCACACATCCTTGGAATTCATTCATTCATTCATTCATTTATTCTATTAAACCCTTTTCCCATCATTTTATCTAGCCTAATATCAGTCCATTTATTGTGTTCCACTGAATATTATTTTATGGAGAGAGCCCTCTCCTGTCCTTGTAGGGCTAGCTACAAGGCTGAGCGTGGTTTTAGTTGTTACCCTGTTTTTCCTTCGCAGCTTGGGGTCCAATTCAGGTGCTAACAGAGAATAATATTAAGGTATTGACGACAAATAATGTTGGATATGCAAGAAGTAATTTGAAAAGTTCTGTAATAAGTGTGGTATAGCATGGTAGAATACTACTCCATACACACCTTAGAGAAATGGAGTTGCAGAAAGAATGAACATGATGTTTATGGAAAAGGCAAGAAGCATGCTCAGTAATGCTAGGTTAGGGTAGGAATTATGCGCAAAGGTAATAGATATTGGATGTTACCTGGTTAACATATCACATTAATCAACGTTGGAGGATAAGACTCCACATGATCTATGGAATGGTAAGAAACCATCTCTTTCACATCTGGTGGTATTTGGTTGTGATCCATATGTACACTCTCCAAAGGATAAAAGAACCAAGTTTGATACTAATACGAAAAGGTGCATCTTTATTGGGTATACATATGGTTTAAAATGTCTTAAGATTTGGAACCCCAAAACAAGGAAGGTTGTGTACAACTGAGATGTGGTGTTTAGATAGGTGAAATTTGTTATTAAAAATGAAGTCCTACCAAAGGAACCTGAGAAGATAAAGTTTGAACTAAAGGGAGGAGGAATAAGGCTCTATAGGATAACAAGAATCAGAAGAGGAAGAACCACAAATTCTAGTTTTGAGAAGATCAGTTCAAGAGAGAGGGAAACAATAGAGGTATAGTCCATATGATTTCTGTTCAAATTTTTCTTTATGTATTACTCATGATGATGGTAGAACTATAAGGAAGGCAGTGGATTTGGAGATTTGAAAACTATAGAAAGAGGTCATGGTTGATGACATGACATCTTTGGACAAAAAAGAGGCTTGGTATTTGGTGGAGTTGTCAGATGGAAGGAAACCCATTTTTAAAAAATGGGTGTTTAAGAAGAAGATGAATGCAGAAGGAAAGGAGGAGAAATACAAAGCTCGATTGGTAGAAAGAGGTTATTACCAAGTGCCGAGAATTTATTTCAGTGATATTTTTTCTCCTGTTGTAAAGTTAGCTTCTATTAGATTACTTTTATTTATTGTTGGTGCTTTTGATTTTGAGGTAGAACAAATGGATGTGAATACAACATTTCTTCATGGGGATTTTGAAGAAGATATCTCCATGAAGCAACTAGAAGCTTTGTAGTGAAGGGTAAGAAAGAACTGATATGTAGGCTAAACAAGTCTTTGTATGGGTTAAAACAATCACCAAGAATGTGGTACCAGAAATTTGATACATATATAGGGGGACATGGTTTCACAAGAAGAAAAGAGGATCATTGTGTGTATTTTTAATTAATTGGTGACTGTGTTATTTATTTGGCCTTGTATGTGGATGATATGTTGTTGAGTGGAAATTACAAATAAATTATCCAGAATTTTAAGACCGAATTGTCCTCCAAATTTGACATGAAGGATATTAGTGCTGAAAACTATATTTTGGGCATGGAAATTAAATAAGATTAGGGAAAGAGGAAAATTTGGTTAAACCAAAGGAGGTATGTTGAGACAATATTATAGAGTTTTGATATGAAGGATAGTAAACACGCAAAGGTTCCTATTCTTGTAGGTGTAAATTTATCTATATAACAATGCCCTAAGACACCATAAGAGGAAGAGGACATGTCCCATGTTCCATATGCGAGTGTAGTTGTGATAATGATGTATGCAATGGTTTGCACCACACAAGAGATTGCACATTCAGTGGGTAATCGCATCGCAAGTCTCGCGCCCCTCCTCCGATCACAAAGATCCCTCGATTAATAGTCTTCCTCTGATTTCTCCAATCCTCCAATCGCGTTTCCCCTCCGATTGATCGCATCGCAAATTCTGTTCTGCCGATTGCGATTGTGATTGCGATTACCCCCGCTCCCGATCTCCGATTGCGATTACGATTACCCCTGCTCCCTGATTGCGATTGCGATTGCACTTATATTTTAATATGTTATATCCCTCCGCTTGGCTCACTCTGATTTCGATTATAATGCGGGTCCCGCCTTCCTCTCCCTTCCTTCCTATTCACGGTTTTTCCCTTCACAAAACATATAATTTCATTCGGTTCTATTTCCACAGAAGTTCATTAAAAAGTTAGAGAACAAAGAAATAATGGAAAGCAAAAGAACAGTTAAAGGGCCAAGAACTAAAATAAGCAGAGATTGTTACAACAAGTAGCAAAATAGGAAATCTGTTCATCGGATTACCTATTTTCGTTTACACAGCCTAACAACAAATCTCCAAAGCAGTCAATGTAATGTTGTCCCTTATTTTCAGGGGCAGATTGTTGTATTACTTTCTATGATTGTATTTAAGTTCTTCAGCTGTTAAAACAACTCCCTTTTCTTGTGGATCTATGTTCCCACATTTCAGCCTATTTAATGTAATTATAAATCATTTGTAAGGCAGTCTGAGTCTGAGTAATAGGGGAATAGTGTGGAAGAACATTTCTGCGCTACATTGTACGGTTTGATAGGGATTAATAAGAGATGCAGCTTTGATTTGTGGGATCCATGCGGTATGAGAGTTAGCATTTGTTTTTCTTCTTTGTTTCATATGTGAATTTTTATGTGTTCCATTCATACATAAACATTTCCTTTTGAATGCTTTCAAGATAGAAAGCTAGAATCCATTTTTATATGCTCTGCCTTGGGAAATCATTCATGCTATGTGTTTTTCTTCTGTTTGAAAAGGATCCAATTGCTGTGCCCTTTCCAGCTCCTCACCAGTCTTGCCATCCCATCCTGATTAGATTTTAATTGCTAATTTTACTGCCTATCTTGCCCCATGAAATACCCTGTGTCCTGATTTAATTCCTGGTTTCAACTGTCCCTTTATATCCCACACATCCCTGGAATTCATTCATTCATTTATTCTATTAAACTATTTTCCCATCATTTTATCTAGCCTAATATCAGTCCATTTATTGTGTTCCACTGAATATTCTTTTACGGAGAGAGCCCTCTACTATCCTTGTAGGGCTAGCTACAAGGCTGAGCATGGTTTTAGTTATTACCCTATTTTGCCTTCGCAGCCTGGGGTCTAATTCAGGTGCTAGCATCTCTGGCGACCATACCTGGGAATGTTCAAGATTGTTTGTTTGTTAGTGTTATTTGTTTTATAAACTACAGACAGAGCCTGAAGTTATGCCAGGTAGCCTTCGAACTGCACATTGCTTTGCAGGTGCATAAGTAGATAAATGCTGCTTCAGTCAATCCCCGGTCTAGTTTTGTAAACATAACATCTGATTTGCAAGATTTTCCCAGTACATCCAATAATTCCAGACTTTTGAAAGATGATGTTCATATTTTTTCTAGGCTGCAAAATAATATTTTTGTAAAATAGAAATTCGACCACACTGGCTTCAAGAAGATACACCAGGGCTAATCCAGATCCAAATCCTCCCCCTGTGTTTGAAAATCCAAATCTTATACCAAGAATTGTCAGAAGACAAGAAGGATCATTAAGCCCCAGACCTGTCTTCAGATCCTATACTTGGCCCAGTGAATGGTTTTTTGTAGAAGATCTTTTCTTTGATGAGAATTTTGAGCTTTCTTTATTTAGGAATAAGTCTGAAAATGACATTGATGATACAGTGTTAGATCTTTATTTCCTTGTAGATATTGAATTCCAAAGAGAAAATGCCTCCATTGACGATTACATTTTGAATTCTCCTCAGTCCATCACTGTAACTAATATCCTTGAGCCTTCAGAAGCATCAGGAACAACATTTCCCCCTCCCAATTCATCAGCATTCCCATCAGTCAATTCCCAATTATCATCTCCTCCATTAACACCTCCCTCAAATCCTACAAATCCTATCGTAAATCCACCCAGAGTTATGGCTGCCAGGTATGCACTCCTGGTCTTACCCCAGGTCCTCAGTGACATGCCAGCTGACTATCAAAGAAAAATTCATATTTTTGATGCCATTCAGAGCATCACGGCTCACCAACATGTTGATAAAATGAATGACTTTTTTGATTTGCATGAGGTAGAAGCAGAGAATGTAACGATGAGGCTGTTTGTTCAAAGTTTCAGGGGCAAAGTCAGAAAGTGGTTTAGAGCCCTACCGCCAGGCACAATTCGCACATTGTAGGAGTTGCACACTCAGTTCCTGGACCGGTGGGAGGTAAAAAAGAACCCATTTCAAATTCGGTCTGAATATGAGAACATTAAAAGGAATGTGGGTGAAACCGTGCAGGATTATTGTTTGAGATTCAATGCTGTATATAATGCTATTCCAACTAATTTGAAGCCTCCTGAGGGACTGGCATTGTTAAAATTTGCCGATGGATCTGATGCCGACATGGCATATCAGCTGCGTGAAAGAGATCCATCTTCACTTGAAGACATGTAGAAGATAGCGGTTAATGTTGAAGCAAATCTGCTGGCTAAAAGAGCACGAGCCAGAGCTGAGAAAAGAGTCACGATAAAAGAGGAGGCCTCTACTTCAGATAGTAAAATGGACACTCTGATCAGAATAGTGGAAAAAATGGTTGATAGGTTGACCATTGCTGATAGACCTGAGCCTCAAATAAGAAATCTGAATTTCAGAGGGCAGTAGCCACAATTCAGAATTAAACAGAGAGAGCCGGGAACGTAGGATCAAGTTGCGCCACCACAATAGCAAATTAAAACTCCTTTGCAACAGAACTACGTGCAAGGGACAAATTCTGATTACGATGATCCTATGATTGAGGCTATTCACTTTTTCACGGCTGATGGTGCGCCCATTTTCCTTACAGAAGACAAAGAATACACAATGGTGACTCCAGACATTCAAAAAGACCAAAATTTCATTTTGGGCAATGATACAGTACTGGAAGAAGATTCTGATGACTATCAGAGAGGGTATATGAACGCTCTGTCGGCTCAGCAAAGGCAACACTCTTTAAGAAACAGAGAGGTTACAGTCAGCCTCATTCAAAAGATAAAGGAACTCCAAATGAAAAATGATGCACAGAAGAAAGGAAAGGAGCCAGCTGATCCTTCTTCTAGTAAAGTGCCTGCAGTTGCTAATATAGAAAATGAAAAGAACCAGCAGAACATAGTAAAGGAGCCAACAAAGAAGAAAGACCCGCCCATCAAAGAGGTAGAAAAATCTCCCTCCTTTAATCTAGAAAATGAAATCTATACATTAAAAGTGTCTATGCCCCTCACAGAGTTGGTGATAAATAGTGTGTATAAACTCAAGTGTCCAAAGTCTTGCAAATAGATTCTGTCTCTGATATGGTCAATGTAGAAGACAACTACCCTGAACTTATTTTCGGTCCAGCCACAGAAGAATCTGAAGAAAATGAAGTCCCTCCTTTTTACTTGAGTCTTAGAGTACATGAGTTTATCTTGCATAATGCTATGTTGGACTCCAGGGCCTCACATAATTTGATGCCCAAAGCTGTCATGGAGAAGCTAGGCCTTGACATCACTAGTAAATATCATGACTTGTATTCCTTCGACTCAAGCAGGGTCCACTGTATTGGTTTAATTAAAGATTTGGTAGTGTCTTTAGATCAGATTCCAGCAAAGAATGTCTTGATGGATGTAGTTGTTGCTGATGTACCACCAAGGTTTGGAATGCTTCTATCTAGGTCGTGGGGTGCAAAACTTAAGGGAACCATGCAGCTTGACTTCTCTTATGAAACTATCCCTGTATTTGGCCAGTTGAGGAAGTTATATAGAGAAAATAAAATGAAATATATGATTACCAACAAAGACAAGCCTGTAAATCATCCCATTAATGCTGTCCATACAGACTTAGAGTCTTTTGTCTTGTATTCTGATGGTGGTTTAAATGATGAGAATGTTCAAGTGGTACAAGTGGATGAAATACCTGAGATTTCAGAGAATTTCATAGAGGTCCTCAAAAAGGAAAAGGAAAAAGCAGCAAACACTTCTGAACCTCCTGCCTGCCAGTAGAAAAGAGACAATGAACAACCAGAAATCAACCAAGGTAAAGAAGAGAAAGAAGAAAATTTCCAACACCTTCAAGAAGAAGAAGAAGGCCTGTGGAGTATGGATTTTGATGGAGCTATTCGTAAGGATTGAGCTGGCATTGGAATATGGATTAGGAGTCTTGTTTTTCAACCTGAGAAGGTTTCGAGTAATGTTAGAGTTTGTGCCTATAAGTTAGCTTTTGATTGCTCTAAGAATGAAGCAGAATATGAGGCTTTGATTGTAGGCCTCAAAATTTTGAAGAAGTTGAACGCAAAAAGGATTTCTGTTTATGGTGACTCCAAACTAATAATCAAACAGGTGAAGGGAGAATATCAAGAAAAACATCCAAGATTGAGGGCATACAGAAATGCAGTGCTGGAAATTTTGAAAACATTCCCAGAGTATACTTTGACAGTAGTGCCTAGGATGCAGAACATTATTGTTGATTCTCTTTCCACTACTGCAAGTAACTTGAAGATTCCAATGAACTCCATCAATAAGTTTGAGATCTATGTCAAAAATAGGCCTGCTGTTCCGGACAATTTAAGGTATTGGCAAGTATTTTGGGATGATAATGAGATTAATGCATTTTTGCGGGATGATGGAAAATTCAAAGATACTCCAATAGAGGGTGAGTATGAGGTTGATGATCAGGAGTTGGAAGCAAACCAGATGGACATATTGCAGCTAAAGGATAATGTAATTCCTATAGGTATCATACCTCTAGAGGAGCTTTTTGATCAGGATGATGTCGCAAAGAAACCAAGCTTGGTGCCCACAGAGAAAGGAGTTGAAGATGTGAATATTGGAACAACTGATCAACCCAAGTTTGTCAAATTATCAAAGGCATTATCCCCTGAGGTAAAGGAGAAGTATGTTAAATTTCTTTCCGAATTTTCTGATGTATTTGCATGGGATTATTCAGATTTGAAAGTGTATGATAAGAACATAATTCATCATACAATTCCTATCAAGCTGGATCAGAAGCCTTTCAGACAAAAATTGAGAAGAATCAATCCAAAGCTACTGCCATCAATTGAAAAGGAGGTAAACAGGTTGTACAAAGCAAGAATCATAGTTCCTATTAGAGTTTCTGACTGGATTTCAAATTTGGTCCCAGTGCATAAGAAGACTAGAGAAATAAGACTGTGTATTGACTTTCGGAACTTGAATAAGACATCCTTAAAGGATAATTACTCACTTCTGAAAATGGACCATATTCTATAGAGAGTAGTTGGAGCATCTAGGATGTCACTACTTGATGGTTACTCAGGGTATAACCAAATCTTGGTGCATGAGAAGGACCAAGATAAAACTACCTTTACAACACCCTGGGGAACCTTCTAGTATGCCAAGATGCCCTTTGGACTGAAGAACGCTGGAGCCACTTTCCAGCGTGTAATGTACATTGCTTTTGAAAATGAAAAAGATGTTTTTCTTGTTGTTTATTTGGATGATTTGATAGTGTTTTCAGGTTCAGATGATGAGCATTTGCACCATCTAAGAGTGGTTTTTTAGCGTTGTAGAAAGTTTGGGATTTCCCTCAATCCCAAAAAGAGCCTTTTTGCCATGGATGAGGGCAAATTTCTCAGGAATATCATCTCTAAAGATGGCATCCGCATAGATCCAGCCAGAGTGGAGGCAATCTAGCTCATAGATCTTCCACGGAACAAGAAATAAATTCAGGCTTTCAATGGTAAGATGAATTTTTTACGTAGATTTATACCTAATATGGCTGAGCATTTGAGAGAAATGACCAATATGTTTAAGAAAGACAGAACTGTTAAGTGGAGTGAGGAAGCTATCAAGTCATTCAATCTGGTAAAGTTTGCTTTGTCTAATGCCCCAGTTCTGATCAGTCCCTACTACACTCAAGATTTTATTATATTTTCGTTTGCATCTGAGCATACTATGGCTTTTGTTTTAATGCAAAAGAGAGATGAAGTAGAAAAGCCAATTGCCTTTTTCAGTAGGACTATTAGAGATGCTGCTTTAAGATATAATATTATTGAAAAGAAAGCATTGGCTCTTGTCAAGGCATTGAAATATTTCAGGGTCTATATTCTACATTCACACACTACAACATATGTCCCTAACGCAACAGTCAAGGATGTGCTCATGCAAACTGATCCAGAAGGTCAAAGAGGCAAATGGATAGCAGATATGTTGGAGTACGATCTAGAGATCAAGCCTACTAAGTTGATCAAAGGCCAAGGTTTGGAAAAATTTATGGCCCAATCAAATCTGTGTGCTTTAGATATAAACCTCATTTCAGCAATGTCGGAAGAGGAAGATGAAGGCTTTCTGGTTCCTATTTCAGATATTTTTCTGCAGTCCCCTTGGTATTCAGATATTGTGTATGTTCTTCAGCATCTGTCACCTCCTCCAGGCATGTCTAAGAGTAAAGGTATATCTTTGAAACTAAAATCTGCAAAGTATTGTATTTTGAACAATGCTCTGTTTTGGAAGGATCTGGGAGGCATTTTGCTAAATTTCCTGGTTGAAGAAGAAGCTCAGAAGGTAATGCACAATTTCCATAAAGGTGATTGTGGTGGTCACTTGTTTTGGAAAACTACAACGAACAAGGTATTGAGAGGTGGGTATTATTGGCCCACATTATTTTCTGATTTATATAAAATAGTGATGAATTGTCATGAATGTCAAATTTTCCAAGGGAAGAAGAATTTTCTTCCACTTCCTTTGAAACCTGTTTCAGTGAACGCGCCCTTTCAGCAGTGGGGGCTTGATTTTATAGGAGAAATACATCTCACATCCTCAGCACAACATCGATGGATATTGACTGGGACAGACTACTTTACGAAATGGATCGAGGCCATCCTTTCCAGGCAAGCGACTGACACAGTAATTATTCAATTCCTGGAATCAAATATTTTATCCCGTTTTGGTTGCCCATGTAAAATTGTGACAGATAATGCAGCCGCGTTCAGATCAAAGAAAATGGTTGATTTCTGTGATAAGTACAACATCGTGCTGGGCAATTCAACAGCGTATTATCCATAGGGAAACAGCCTGGCAGAATCATCAAACAAGTCTTTGATGAATATAATTAAAAAGATGTTGGAGGAAAACAAAAGAAATTGGCACCAGAAGCTTATCAACGCACTGTGGGCAGACAGAGTCAGCAGTAAAAAATCAATCGGTATGTTACCTTTTGAGCTAGTTTATGGTACTGATGCTATCTTTCCTACCTCTCTTACAGTTCTAGTTATGATATTATTACAAGAAGTTGGCAGCGAAGATGATGACAACTAGCGAAGGATTAACCAGATGATCCACCTTCAACAAACAAGAGAAGAAGTGTTACAGAAAGCGAGCCAGTTGCAGGACAAGGTTAAAAAGATCTATGACAGGAAGACTAAAGCAGAAAGGTTTCAGTTGGATGATGTAGTGTTGAAATGGGATGCAAGAAATGAAGATAAAGGGAAGCATGGTAAATTTGACAACCTTTGGAAGGGACCATACAAAATTACAGCATACAGGGGTCAGAATGCCTTCTTGCTTTCAAAAATGGATGGCCAGGATTGTCCTAGAGGAGCAGTAAATGGTAGGCTGTTGAAGCACTACCATTGTTGAAGACATGGATCAGAATATATCTCATCTTCATTGTATATACCATTTTATTTTTCTAAAAGCAAAGTTCAAAATGCACAGTCATTCAAGTTTGGGGCCCGAGGTGAAGGCTATAAAACTTGGATGACATGTGTATCGTTTGGTTTTATTTAATTTTTCAGTCTTAGTCTAGAGTCAGAGTCAGATTTAGTTTGCATTTGTGTCAGTTTTCAACATTTTTGACTCCATGCCCAATGGATAAAGCTGCTTGGTCTACGGTGTTCTTGGCACCTCCAAGGAGCTACCATCCCCATTGGAGCCAATGTTAGTGTCAGTCTAGTCATACTGCCATCAGTGATCAAAACTGCTCTTTTTGCATTTGCATATTAGGTGTCCCATACCGAATAAATTTCACCATTCCGCTAGGTCATGGATTCATTGATGGTAGTAATTTTTATCAGTTGTCCCTCATGAGGTACTTGCTGATTTTCCTTTCTATGGTCTTTAGTCATTAGTCACTTTTATTCTCAAAATCATATCAATAGGTCATAGGATGGGCCTCATTAGTTTCTAGGGTCTTGCCATGGTCAAATTAATGAGTCAAATGTCAATAAATATCAACAAGTTCATGAGGAAGTCAATAAGCTCAAAGTCACAGCACCTGGATGATCAAAAAGATATTTTATTCAGCTTGATGTAATTTTTGCCTCAAAACCATGTTTTGAGGTGAAAACATGATATTTCGCCTTTATTATTATTATTCATTATGTAATTATATATCATCATGTGTAATAAGTCACAATTCAGAAGCTGTTATCTCCACAAAGTGATGTCCCTGCCTTCAGGGAAGTTTTCTGTAGCATGTTCAATGCCAAATCATCTTCCAAGCAGATTCATCAGAAAGAGCCCGGAAATAGCTTTCCAACGGTATACTACACTCTCAAAACTGACTTCTAGATTGAATTTTATGCCTGAGTGAAGTAAAATTCCCTAAACCTCCCCTATTTCCCAATGTTCCCCTTTAACTTTATGTTTAAAGTTTCATATTTCTTTAATAAAAACCCCTTTACCCCCCTTTCCAATTAAAAAATTGCATTATAAAATATGTGTTTTAATTATAAACCACTTCCCTCACCATACCCCCTAGAACTTTATAATAAACAAATATCAAAAGTTTATTATAAGTCCAGCCATTCCTAACTACTTCCCCACCATATATTGGAACTTTATAATAAAACTTCATTATAAAGTGTTATATTATATATAACCCGCATTACAATCGCAATCGCAAAACTTTTTCAATTGCAACATTTATTTGAAGTGCTCCGATCGGCTCATCGCAAATATTTCCGATGTGATTGATTGCATCGCAAGTCTCGTGCCCCTCCTATGATCGTAAAGATCCCCCAATCGCTAGTCTTTCTCCGATTGCTCTGATCCTCTGATCGCGTTTCCCCTTCGATTGAGCGCATTGCAAATTCTATTCTCCCGATTGCGATTGTGATTACCCCCGCTCCTGATCTCCGATTGCAATTGCGATTACCCCCGCTCCCCGATTGCGATTGCGATTGCACTTATATTTTAATATGTTATATCCCTCCGCTTGGCTCACTCCGATTGCAATTATAATGTGGGTCCCGCCTTCCTCTCCCTTCCTTCCTATTCACGATTTTTCCCTTCACAAAGCATATAATTTCATTCGGTTCTATTTCCACGATAGTTCATTAAAAAGTCAGAGAACAAAGAAATAATGGAAAGAAAAAGAACAGTTAAAGGGCCAAGAACTAAAATAAGCAGAGATTGTTACAGCAAGTAGAAAAATAGGAAATCTGCTCATCAGATTACCTATTTTCGTTCACATACCCTAATAGCAAATCTCCAAAGCAGTCAATGTAATGATGTCCCTTATTTTCAGGGGTAGATTGTTGTATTATTTTCTATGATTGTATTTCAGTTCTTCAGCTGTTAAAACATCTCCCTTTTCTTGTGGATCTATGTTCCCACATTTCAGCCTATTTAATGTAATTATAAATCATTTGTAAGGCATTCTGAGTCTGAGTAATAGGGGAATAGTGTGGAAGAACATTTCTACGCTACATTGTACAGTTTGACAGGGATTAATAAGAGATGTAGCTCTGATTTGTGGGATCCATGCGGTATGAGAGTTAGTATTTGTTTTTCTTCTTTGTTTCATATGTGAATTTTTATGTGTTTCATTCATACATAAACATTTCCTTTTCAATGCTTTCAAGATAGAAAGGTAGAATCCATTTTTATATGCTTTGCCTTGGGAAATCATTCATGCTATGTGTTTTTCTTCTGTTTGAAAAGGATCCATTTGTTGTGCCCTTTTCAGCTCCTCACCAGTGTTGCCATCCCATCCTCATTAAATTTTAATTGCTAATTTTCCTACCTATCTTGCCCCATGAAATACCCTGTGTCCTAATTTAATTCCCGGTTTCAACTGTCCCTTTATATGCCACACATCCTTGGAATTCATTCATTCATTCATTCATTTATTCTATTAAACCCTTTTCCCATCATTTTATCTAGCCTAATATCAGTCCATTTATTGTGTTCCACTGAATATTCTTTTACGGAGAGAGCCACTGAGCGTGGTTTTAGTTGTTACCCTATTTTGCCTTCGCAGCTTGGGGTCCAATTCAGGTGCTAACAGAGAATAATATTAAGGTATTGACGACAAATAATGTTGGATATGCAAGAAGTAATTTGAAAAGTTTTGTAATAAGTGTGGTATAGCATGGTAGAATACTACTCCATACACACCTTAGAGAAATGGAGTTGCAGAAAGAATGAACATGATGTTTATGGAAAAGGCAAGAAGCATGCTCAGTAATGCTAGGTTAGGGTAGGAATTCTGCGCAAAGGTAATAGATATTGGATGTTACCTGGTTAACATATCACATTAATCAACATTGGAGGATAAGACTCCACATGATCTATGGAATGGTAAGAAACCATCTCTTTCACATCTGGGGGTATTTGGTTGTGATGCATATGTACACTCTCCAAAGGAGAAAAGAACCAAGTTTGATAGTAATACGAAAAGGTGCATCTTTATTGGGTATACATATGGTTTAAAATGTTTTAAGATTTGGAACCCCAAAACAAGGAAGGTTGTGTACAATTGAGATGTGGTGTTTAGATAGGTGAAATTTGTTATTAAAAATGAAGTCCTACCAAAGGAACCTGAGAAGATAAAGTTTGAACTAAAGGGAGGAGGAATAAGGCTCTATAGGATAACAAGAATCAGAAGAGGAAGAACCACAAATTCTAGTTTTGAGAAGATCAGTTCAAGAGAGAGGGAAACAATAGAGGTATAGTCCATATGATTTCTGTTCAAATTTTTCTTTATGTATTACTCATGATGATGGTAGAACTATAAGGAAGGCAGTGGATTTGGAGATTTGAAAACTATAGAAAGAGGTCATGGTTGATGACATGACATCTTTGGACAAAAAAGAGGCTTGGTATTTGGTGGAGTTGTCAGATGGAAGAAAACCCATTTTTAAAAAATGGGTGTTTAAGAAGAAGATGAATGCAGAAGGAAAGGAGGAGAAATACAAAGCTTGATTGGTAGAAAGAGGTTATTACCAAGTGCCGAGAATTTATTTCAGTGATATTTTTTCTCCTGTTGCAAAGTTAGCTTCTATTAGATTACTTTTGTTTATTGTTGGTGCTTTTGATTTTGAGGTAGAACAATTGGATGTGAATACAACATTTCTTCATGGGGATTTTGAAGAAGATATCAACATGAAGCAACTGGAAGCTTTGTAGTGAAGGGTAAGAAAGAACTGATATGTAGGCTAAACAAGTCTTTGTATGGGTTAAAACAATCACCAAGAATGTGGTACCAGAAATTTGATACATATATAAGGGGACATGGTTTCACAAGAAGAAAAGAGGATCACTGTGTGTATTTTTAATTAATTGGTGACTGTGTTATTTATTTGGCCTTTTATGTGGATGATATGTTGTTGAGTGGAAATTACAAATAAATTATCCAGAATTTTAAGACCGAATTGTCCTCCAAATTTGACATGAAGGATATTAGTGCTGAAAACTATATTTTGGGCATGGAAATTAAATAAGATTAGGGAAAGAGGAAAATTTGGTTAAACCAAAGGAGGTATGTTGAGACAATATTATAGAGTTTTGATATGAAGGATAGTAAACACGCAAAGGTTCCTATTCTTGTAGGTGTAAATTTATCTATATAACAATGCCCTAAGACACCATAAGAGGAAGAGGACATGTCCCATGTTCCATATACAAGTGTAGTTGTGATAATGATGTATGCAATGGTTTGCACCACACAAGACATTGCACATTCAGTGGGAGTATTGAGAAGGTTTATTTTGAAGCTAGGGAAGGATCATTAGAAAAAAATGAAGTGGGTTTTTAGGTATTTGTGTGGCACTAGTGCTTATGGTTTATGCTACCAAGGAAGGTAATTATTGGAAAAAGTTATGGACATTCGTGGCTTTTTTGATGCAGTTTGGGTTAGATATTTCAATCAAATAAGATCTAAAAGTGGGTATGTTTTTAGCCTCTCTGGAGGAGCAGTCAGTTGGATGAGTAGGAGGAAGTTTTTAGTGTCACTTTCAGCTACATAAGATTAATACATGGCAACCAATCATGCAAGAAAGGAATATGTTTGGTTGAAAATATTATGTTCAAGTATGGGGCTAGTACCAAGAGCTATAATGATAGACTGTGACAATAAAAATGAAATTTTCTTTGAAAATGCCCCTACTTATCATTGAAAGACAAAGAACATTGATATTCAGTATCAATCTGTGAGGGATATGGTTGAGGAAAAAAAGGTGTTTTTAGTAAAAGTGGACACTTTGAATAATGCCACATATGATTTGACTAAGTCGGTAAGGATCAACAAGTTTTCTTGGTGTAGATAAACATTGCGTGTTGTAGGCATAGAATAATAACTAATCTCTCATGTGACCCCCTGTGTGGAAATAAAACAAAAAGTGGGATAAATTTTGGTGTTTTTTATACTATTTCCACGACTAGTACCTCGTGGAGTACATTGCATTAGGCACAGCAGGGTTTCACAAGGGAGGGGGCATCCCCCTAGTTAGGGGGTTTGCAAGGGGGTAGTAGCCCCCCTACACGGTGTCCGGGGCAATGCGATGCAAAAAATTTATTTGTGGAGGCCCAATAATAGTTAGAAGGTCCCAAGGATGGGGGGTAGACAAAAATACGGTCGGTGGACATACCCATGGTTTTGTTCATGGATTTTGAACATGTTTTTGGGCATGATGGTTTTTATCCCATGGTATTTAGTAGATTCGGTCAAGGTAACTATGCTTATGTTCTAATTCATGGTTAGTTGATTGGGTTTTATGAATGCTTCGACATTTATATATATGTATTGTAAAATCAAAAGGAATATAATGAAAAAACCATCTGGTAGTCAAGGTTTTTGGATCCATGGGAGAATATCTATGCATATTTTTTTTATGTTCTCTCTATTATTTATTTTTTTGTTTTAAGAATTCGTTTGCCAGTAATTTCTGTACAGAGCTCAAACCTACAACATTATGCATGTAAGGGGATTCATGTGAACTATATTCCATGATATTTATCTTTATCTCTGACCTTCTCTTTCGAAGAAGCATGTGATGTTAGATAAACTGAATACAAAAATAATCAAAATCATACCTTAATGCACTTCAGGGGAGGCTATCTCCTTTGCAAAATCAACCCAGATTAGCATGATATGGATATATATAATGAAATAAACATATAAACATCTCAACATCATCCATTATGAAACAAAAATAAACACTAATTGCATACATGATAACCATGACCACCACAATTCATTCATAGTATGCACCTATACAATGAAATGCATGTATAACCATGTACTTTTACCCCGAAGACTAGTGTTGCAACTTGGATCTGGTACCACTCTATAACCCCTCTTCCCACATTTACCCACTCTTACAAGTTCTCAAGGGTAAACATGATCTGAGTGTCACTATGATATGGACCAACATCCAGGTTTCAGTTAAGGTAGTGGGGCCTACAAAGTGGAAACTTAATTCCATCCCTCAAGGACTACAGATCACTCGGGAGTCTAAAAACCGCCCTAGTTGATAAATCCCTAAGTTACAACTCTTTTTCACTAGAATAACTCCGCAACATCATCCTTGACACATTGTGCATGCAGTTACAAGGCTATAACCACACCCAAAATCCTACCTCCATGCGGTTTTGACCCCAAATCCTTATTTTTGTGCTAGCGGTCGCGAGATATGTACCATGTTTTCAGGAAAGCCTCCAAACCACTGCCCAGAAGTTCCTATAACTTTCGAAAAACATAAATTAGATGATAATAATTACAACCATTTAAAAATTGAACAAGAAATTAACTAGTACATTCCTAGTACATGATAGATATTTTATCAAACACATGATAAACATGAAAGCTACATGGCATGAATGCATATTTGATCATAAAATTTTGAACCTCGTATGAAAATAACTAATAATTATTAATTCCATTTAATTCTAGTCGCAACAACACTTGTCACCTCATGCATTCATCAACCATTCAATAACTTATCAAATCATGAACAAGAGCTATAAATAGAGCACATCATAAAACTATGCATATAACCACTATGTAACTAGAATAAAAACCATGAGAAATCAACCATAAAATCCACATAATAACCAATACATGTCATCATTAATAAAAATAGGAAAAATATCAAATATTAACATATGAAACGTCCAACCAAGTCAGTGACTTCCATGTACCACCTAACCATAGATTGGGTTGAACCAAAGATTTCTTTCAACCAATCACCCTCGTGCTAGATTCCAAGCATAAATTTTCGATTTCATGGGATACACCAAGACACAACCAAATAGGGAATCCATAGGTTAAACTACCTCCTCCATCAAGATACCGTGATCTCACCTATATCACAAAACTAAAATAGGCTTGGATGCCTTAGACTTCCTTCACCATACCTAAAGAAATTCTCATATCTCCACCTACCCATCCAGGGCTTCTAGAAGAAAACCATATCAACCCCCAACCCTCGGTATATCCTTAATACCACCTCAACCTTATTCCAAAGTACTTTGGCAATATAAATCTAAAAAAAAAATGAATACCATCACATCATGGATATCAAATAAACGGCATGGAAAGGCTGATATCATTTTCAAACCAGGAAACTCCCATTCCAATGCCAAATGAACCAAATAGATAGATGCATATACAATGCATTCAGACCTCAACAAGAAACTCACACATCCAACGTACTACCTTAAAAATATTCCTACTGAAGTTGTTTATCCAACCTTCTCCTTTTGCTCCCTTTCTTTCCTTTTATTTTATCTGCCTTCCTTTTCTTCCTTGGTTTCTCCTCTTGGATCTCTCTCTCTCTCTCTCTCTCTTTCTCTTTGAAATTGATCCAAAGCCAAACTGAAAAAAAAAAAAAAAAAAAGTGAAATGTTTCTATGATGCCATTTTATTATTGATGTATCCATTTTTTATTCACTTTCCTCCAGTCTTCTCTAATTTCCCTTGCATGCACATTTCTTTCTTTTCACCTTCATTTTCTCTTGTTTTCCTTTATTTTCATAATTAAATGCCATGTATTTCCTCTTTCCTTTCCAATTTACATATCCATTAATAAACCATAAGTGGTGCCCACTATAGTGTTTTACCAACATTTAACTTGGAATACATGTCTCATGACCTTGGTCTTATTATTTTCTCATTTTATATCCTTTATTACATGAAACTTTAACCCAAGGTTATTACAATGATGCATTTTTTTTTCTCAGTTATATTTAACAAAAAAAAATTTAGAGCCTATAACACCCAAATTCAAAATATCATTTTGAAGAAAGAATCACACCTACTGTACAAGAAACTTGCATGAAATATCAGTGAAATGTATTTCAAAAATTGTCTTTGAAAGAAAAAAAAATTAAGCAAAAAACAATTCATTATTATACAACAAACTACCATGAAACATCAAGCAAATGTTACTAAAAAGTGTACAAATAGTTTTTATATCATCTCCCACTGTTTCTCTACTACTTTTTGTACCAAATACATTGGCTGCCACATAAATGGTCAATCCAAAATTTTTCAAGAGACTTCATGATGTACTATTTCTAGAAGCAACATCAACATTGAAAAAATGACTAATACGTAGAACAATAGCTTTTTGAACCAGTATATCTGACCTAGAAGCATTGACTGCAAAGTTGTCTCTCATAATGTTTGTCTTTCTCGACCCAAAACCAAAATAAATCATAGTCATCCTTTGCAATATAAAAAATTTATTAAACACATCTATCATACAAAAAATTATTGAAAATAAACTAACATGCCAATTCGATGTTCAAAAAACAAAGGGACCTACAAATTTACACTATCACATAGGATATGAAAATAAAAATAAACTAATTTGGAAAATGAAATATTAAAATAACAAATAAAAGTTATGTATCTTTCAATAGGATATATAAGAACCATACCATCAAGAAAACCAGGTGGAATTATTATATGTTTTTTTTAAGTTCAAGGAAGTTTCCAAATCCCTTTCCTTTTTAACGTTGACATCTCCTTCAATGAATTAAATCCCTAAGGCTACAAACAATGATAATTCTTACCCAGACTAGATCGACGGAGGATGGGTCCTTGTATGGGTCAAATGTCGGGGCCATGGCTTCATGTATAGCCATTTTGCACCCCAAAACCATTCGCCAAAGGTAGAATGTCTAAATCTTATTTAAGATTAAATTCAACTATGTAGAGCCCTTTTGCATGTTAGTAGATATATGTTTTTTTTCCATTATTTCTAATTTCCATGTTGATGTGATCCAAATGTGTAGATCCAATAGTTTTGTCCAGCGCCCATTGAATCAACAGATGCAACCATTTTCCTAAAAGAGCTGAAATGTTTATATTGCATCCACTACCACTCAGATGACTAGTACTAAGGTTGGGGATTCATCTAACATTATTACTGATTACGTCTAGGAAACTATTAACGAGTTCTCTATCAAATTTATTTCAAAATCGCATATTTGAAAGAGAGTCTTGGATCTATCAACAAATGAGGTGCAAAGTTGGATGGACCAACACTAAGGGGGTTCACAAGTCCATACACAAGGGTAGCCATTGGATCCATATATATCTTAGAGGAAAGTAGGAGAGAGGTTCCCAATAAAAGTGATTTATGTATGGGTTACAAAACTTGACGGCACAAGAAGAAAACTATATATTTCAATGGCCACAAGGAAGGGATCATGATCTTTATTGGGGATGCATGGGGCACTTTATGGCAAGACTAAGGAGGTGACCATGGAGGCCACAACATAGATGGTGACACGACTAGGGTAAAACTCAAGCTACTTCTCATGGAGCTCCAACTTCAAATTTAATTTTACTATTTTTAGAAAAAATTGTATGTACTTAATACCGATCTAAGTATATGAATAATTATCTACAAGGTATAAATTTCTCCTTTCATTAGCTAAAGGGATTGAGCACCTATACTATATGCACATAAATGTTTTTTAAGTCATTAAATTACTCCCTAAATTACACATAATCTACTAATATTTAGAGGCATCCTTTCATAAAATGAAACCCATCATTAAGTAGAAAGGGTCAGCTCAAGCAACTGTTGAAAAATGTGTTAGGAATTTTTCTAGTTTCATGGACAAGTTTCTATAAAAAAGTGAAGTCGTTGGATCCATATTTATCTTACAGTCATGTAGGGGAGGGTTTCCCAATCGTAATGATGTTTCTAGAGGTTATAAAGCTTGAAGAAACAAGAAAGAGACTACATCTTTCAATGGGAACAAGGAGGGGTCAGGATCTCCATTGGTAATTAATGGGGTACTTTATGAAAAGACTAACGAGGTGGACATGGAGGCCATAACAGAGATGGTGACATGACTAGGGTAAAACTGTAGATTCCTCTCATAGAGCCCCAACTTCACATTTCATTTTTCAACATTTAAATTTTCTTTTTAGATAATATTTTTTTTTACTTACTAACAACCTAAATATTTTTATCTGAATATATATCTACAATGCATAGATTTATCCTTTCATTAACTATAGAGATTGAAACCTATACTATATGCATGTAAAATGTTTTGAAATCATTGACATCTTCTTTAAATTACACATATAATATGATAAGATTTAGAAGTATCTTTTCATATAAATGAAATCCATCATTAAAAACAAAGGGTTAGCTCCACCAATTATCACCAACGATGGTAGTTAGTTTCATGCAAAAAAGTGTCCAGTTCAAATCTTTCTTTATTACGGACACTATTCTACATCAAATATTTTACTAAGTATTCGATCCATAAATATGGAGAAGCAACCCTTGCGTTTTCCCGCATGGTTTTACATGAAAAATAAAATGAAACTTATGATTTAATTCGAACAAAAGGTAATTTCTTTGATCCAAATCAGTAATCAATTTTCCTAGATCCAAAATGAATTCTTGAAAGAAATCTGAAGCTCCGCATGTACCTTCCTAATGAAGAATAATTAACTAGAATTTATTGGCTAGAGCAAGACAGTTGAAGGTAATGTGCACTGCTGAATTTCAAAACCCAAGCATATTTTTCTAGTCATCTCACAAAGAAAACGTCATGTCTTATACCATAACAAGCAGGATGAATAATAAGGATAGATATAAAGTAAAATCTCTTGCTGAGTAATATTCAAAGGCTTTAATTATTTTTCCCATCATGACTAGATAAAAAATGTATGTTACATGCCACATCCTCTAGACGCCCCATCCCTACCCTCCTATATATAAATAAATAAATGAAGTTCCAATGCCATCAAGTGGGAAATCATGTGATTGTAACATAACGATGACATGCCCATATTGGACAAAAAGAAATAAACATTTACTAATAGTTGATAAATGAATTTACGAATTGGTGAGTATGAGGCAGTCAAGAAGACTTTGATATATATAATACATAATATTGGGTCACAAAGAAAGCATATGCGCATTAACAAGTAATAATGTGTTAAAAAAATATGAAGAATTGCATTATAAAGTATTGCATATAAAGTTAAGATACCGGTACACAACACTACACTTGCCAATTTAGAGCTTTAACTAGATCTAATTTGTAACCTGCTATTGGAATGTGTCTTTTTTCTCAAAATTTCCTTGTAGTTGTTGGAGTAATTAAATATAGCAGAAACTAAATAATTACACACAGCATAACACAGAGATTTTAACGTGGTTCACCCAACCAATCTGGGCTACGTCCACCAAACATGGCATCGGCAATCTCATTCATCAACTGGAGAATTACAACAACAGATTCCACTCACCTCACATTCCTCATCCTCATTTGCCTCTATGGGCTTACACATTTTATAGCTGGGAGTAGAAACTGAATCATAAATTCACTCATAACAAATATAAGATGCATTAACTCCACATCAGAATTAAAAAGAGTCAATTTAGCAACAAATCCTATTGTTGTCATATTCATGAAATTTTCTCCAAAAATAATTTAAAAGAAATCTCAACAGTGGTCATTATTATATTATTCATGTAAATGGTTGGAACTTCGGGATTTTGAAAAAAAATATATATATGAATCTGAAAATCTGTTTTAAATTAGTGAGTCTATCTTATTTAATCACTTAAAGCCCTTTGTTGTGAATAGGAAAAAATTCCTCTTTAATGACCTAGAATTACATTAAATGTCCAACACCATCCATTGTGAAAGGAACACTTCCTAATTATTAGCTCTAATTATTGCAGAGTAATATTAAAGGTCACGTATGCTTGGGTATGATCACATAGTTACATGTTGCAGTCATCAGGGAAATATCATGTTTTGAAATATAATTGAAACTCTTACCAAACAAGGTACTTAAAACCCAATCATACTTTTTCTCATAATCAATACCAAAATTATAAATAGATAATCACGGGGATACACATGCACATCAAATTACCAAAATTTTCACGATTCTCTAAAGATCAATGCCCCTTTTTTTTGAGCCAAATGATAAGTCAAGATTGGAAAAGGTTCAAAATTCTTGGCTTACTGACATGGTCATGGATTAGTTGTATTCCAATCACTAGTGTTGAAGACATAAATGGAGCAATTCCAAAATGTTTATGAAAATGGTATGTTTGGAATTGAACATATACCATTGTTATTACACATGGGCATCAATTTTTCTCTCTCAGCTTGGTACCTTCGATCTTGAGTCGAAAACACCCCATTAACATTACCTTATGAGACTTCAACACTTAAATACTTTCGAAACTAAATCCGATTTCCTTTTGAATGCTGACATCGTTTTTAAAGGATTGTTGTTACTGTCAATGTTATTATAAAATCGATGGTACATTCCAGATTGTGCGCCTAGTCCAGAGGTATGACATAGAGCCTAAGAACCTCTAGGTCGTGCAAATGGAGGCAAGGATGACTGCACTAGTCAACCTCCTTCTCCTCTTTTTCCAATCACACAACTACCTCCACTTCATTAATAAACCCTTTGATAACAACGTCTATGACATTTCAAAGGTATTTATCCTAACCCTGTGATTCAATGCATATTTTTTATATTTCCCTATTTCATTTCACTCTTTCAAAAAATTTCTTTCATTGACATACCCTTTAACCCCTTTAACTCAATAGTTTATTTCCGCCTTCCATTGACTTAATCCCTAACTAACCCCTTGAACCTAATAGTATTAATTTTTTTTAAGAACATTAAAATAATCTTTAAGACGAGATTTTTAAGGCGAAACATTACTTTTTTCCTAAACAGTTCCTTAAATTACCCTACTTTATAGTAGTGTCATATTCGTTTCAAATCCACAACAAAAACTGAAGCATTTGTTGCTGCAGCAAGACATTTGGGTAATGCAAAAATTGATTCCCAACCTCGTAGTTCTAATTTTTTCCATGGTGGTTACGTTGATTTAATTATACACTTAATGCAAGAGCTTCTCAATGACTATATCTCGGATCCTATGGTAATTTAAGATGGTCTAAGCCCACATAGTATTGATAAAAATTGTCCCAACTTGGTTGTTTTGTTGTGCTTGTTTCCATGGAAAAGGAATGGATTCAGTGGTTTTATAATGGAATAAATATCAAGATCATCAAATTCTATGAAATTGATTTCAAATTCAGATGAGGATTTGTTAAGCAATTTTTTTCTAAAATGGATGTCTTTCAGATAATCATTTAAGGATAAAGATATTAAATTTTCCTAAATTGATATTCCTCCAATATTTCTAGCGCATGATATCATAGGATGTGAAATAAGAATAGAACATGTTACTGAGACTTTTAAGGCAATCAAGTGGAACTTTGTGTCTTTGGATATGCTTCTAGTGGCATCCAAATCGTTTCCCTTTGAGCTAATTTGGCCCACTTTTTCTCATTCCAGTAGTATGTTTACAAGTAAAATATGTAAGAATATCCAGAGGAGCTTGAGCATAGAAGTTGAAGGGATTTATGGGAGGTATTTTAAGTGTAGAATCTATAAGTTGCAATGCATTGTAGATAATTTAGATTTGTGGGAAGACTCAGACACCTACAACCCAATTGCTAGATTGGATTTTTCTGAGATCATTTCAAAAAACAAAGCAGATCATAAGAGTGTGATCAACTTGGACAACATTAAGATTCATGTTGTTGAGTGTAGGTTTTAACCCTATACATAAATTACCTACAAATGAATTCTTAAAACGGGAAAATATATAATGGAAAGAACATAAATACAATGTACATAGATATTTTCCCCTTGATCCCAAAACCGAGACTACGAGATTGATTTTTCATTATATTCTTTTCAATGTTATAATACCTATATATACATGTTGAAGGATTCATAAACCAAAATACATTAACCTTGGATTAGAACATAACCATAGTTCCCTTGACTATACCTAAAAAATACCATGGGTAGAAAACCCTCATGCCTAAAACCATGTGCAAAACCGCCTAGACCAAAAAAAGTATTCTTGTAACACCCTCCTCCCACATTTACCCAAGATAAAGAGTCCACTATGGTAAAAATGTGAAAAATAGTTACTATCATATGATTCAACTACCAAATTACAATTAATGAAGTGGAACTAACATGACAAGACCAATATGACCTTCCACATATACTATTGACCAATAACACCAACCCTTTCGGGTGACCAACCCCTAATACAACCTACTTTTTTCTAAAATAAATCCCCAGTGGCACCAATGATAATAAATGCATGCAACTCAGACCCTTCAGTTATGCCCACAACAAGGCATCCATGAAATTATGGCCTTTCGTAGGAAATGTTTTGCAAATGACCCCAGATTGTGAGCCACTTTTTCAGGGCTAGGGCTTATACGACTTCCCATAATTTCATGAAACTTAAAAAATTGATAAATAACATAATGACAAGGCTACTAATGCAAGCACCTAAACAAGAAATATACCTGCCCCCCCCACTAGCCATGACATATATTCCTTCAAACATATTGTAAACATTTAAGCTATTGGCCATAACAACAAATTTGAGCATAGGGATCTCATACTTATCTGAGAATCGTCAAGGAGGACCAATATCCATTCCCAATAGCTGCAATTTTATCTATTAGGTCATTCATTTGTTAACATTTCATATACTAACTAGAACATGATAAGATCCATAACTCAAGTCTGTCATAAACCATGCTCATAACCAACATATAACCAGTAGAATAAAATTCTAAAACAACCGTCAAGATCACATACTAAAAAATACATTTAGTCATGAAATACAAGAGTAAAAGAATTCTTATTAATAGATTCAAGATGCAACCAGGCATGGGACTTCCACATGCCACCCGACCATAGATTGGGATGAACCAAATTTCACTTTCAACCAATCACCCTCGTGCCATATTCCAAGCATGAATGCGGGTTATCATGGAATAAACCAAACCAAACCAAAGCAAGGCTTCTAGAGGAAAAACCACCTCAACCATCAACTAGTGATTCCACCTCACGATCAAACATTAGTAACCAGCACTAGATCGGTCTATACCCATGTTTTCTAGCACTTTAGATCATCTATTCCAACTAGGGCTTCCAGTACTAGTAACTCAACTCAAAACTACTGTTGGGATTCTAGAGAATTTGTCCAACCATGGATTCCAAGACTAGTAACTCAACTCACCGAGGGCGTCCATTTCATTCTTCCAACCAAGGCTTCTAGGACTAGTAACTCAACCCAAGTTGTTAAATGGCTTCTTGAGCATCTGTCCAACCAAGGCTTCCAGGAACTAGTAACTCAACCCATATCAATAAGGAATATGAGAACCAATAAGAAAAGCGAAGCTACACCCACAACACCATGGATATCTAGAAAATGGAAATTCTAGGAAAAACCACTGCCAATTTAGGAAATCCTCCATGGAAATGACAGATCATAACCAATGTACAACATGCGCTATCGTGCATCCCAAAAATAACAAGTAAACCATACATGCAACTCGGTCCTTATTTTGTGCCTATAAGTAAAACCCCCTATAGTGGTTCATCCTGATGTCTTCTTGGGCTTTCTTACTTTTCCTTTCTTCTTGCTCCAAATCCCAAGTATGCCACACTCATCCAAGAATGATCCAAGAAAACCCTAAGAGTAAAAGAGTATGCGAGAGAGAGAATAGAATGAGATCTCCAAAACTGAACTGAGAAAAGGTTACAAATTGATCCACATAAGACTTTTTATTGATGGGCCTCTATTTTTCTTCAATTTCCATTATTTTCCTTCATTTTCCTCCTCACATGCAACCTATGACCTTTCACCTTCCTTCTCTCCTATTTTCCATTATTTTCATAAATAAATTCCACTTTTAAATTTCAAAGCCTTTTGCATTGCATTTTCCAATTTCCATAGCCTTTTATTAATCACCAATGATCCATGTCACTATGTTTTTACACATCATTCAACTTGGAATATGTGCCCATGATCATGCTCTTATTTTTCCTTTATTAACTTTATTACATGAAGTTTTAACTCGAGTCTATTACAGACCCCTCCCCCTTAAGGAAAAACTCTCCTCAGTGTTCAATGGCAACTACAACTACAAAAATAATTGAAAAGAAAAATATACTACTTATGGAGCTTTAAAACATAGCTCATTTTAGTATTTAAAATGAAAATCCTTCTAAAAGAAATCAACATAACCAACATGACAACCATACCACTTATTGGAGCTTTATGACACAACTCGTTGTTGTATTTACATCCACATACATATATACATATACCAAAGCATCACACCAAAACATATGCCAAATACATTTTCTCAACCAACGAATATGGAAGGATACATAACCCTCATATGATCAACCATCTCCCATGTAACTTCATCAGACCCAAAGTGCTTCCACTACACTTTAACATGCTCAATTACTCGGTTCCGGAGCATGAGCATATTTATCTGCAAAATGCACTGAGGCTTTGGTTGTAATTCTCCATCAAGCTTCACCTACAATATATACCAATCAATCACATGATCAACATCTTTTAACATACTCCTTAACAAATGAAACATGGAAAACATCATGGATTTTCACTGTTGGAGGCAGTTCAAGTCTATAGGCTACTCATCTAATCCTTTCAAGGATATTGAAAGGACCACAATACCGAGGTTTCAACTTTGCACATGACTCAATCCTCAAGGATATCTTCTTGGGCTTGATGCACAAGTACACTCGTTCCCAAAACTGAGACTACTTAAACACCCTATGTTGATCTACATAAATCTTCTGTCTATCTCATGATGCCTTTAAATTATTCTTGATAACTTGCATTTCATGTTCCATATATGCCAACATATCTGGTCCAATTAATACCCTGTTAACTGGATCACTCCAACTCATAGGAGTATCACAACTCCACCCATTGAGTGCCTCAAATAGACTCATCCTTAGATATTCCTAATACCCATTTTTGTAAGTGAACTCAACCAATAGTATAAATTCTTCCCTTTTTCATTGCTGATACATCACATACATTATCAACATTTTGTACAGAATCCTCTTGACCCTCTCTATCTATCCATCTTTCCGTGGATGATAAGTTGTGCTAAAGGTCAACTATGTACTCTAACCTGCAAGTAAATATTCCCAAAACCTAGAAGTGAAATTACCATCCCTGTCTAATACAAAATTATTCAGAACACCATGAAACATCACCACATCTCTCAAGAATACCTTTTCCACATCACTTGCTAAATACGTAGACTTCACCAGGGTGAAGTGCACTACCTTTGTCAACTTGTCCACCACAATCATGATGGAATCACATTGTCTTGATGTGTTCTGAAAACCTGTGATAAAATCCATAGAAATTCCTTCCCATTTCCACTTTGGAATCAATATAAACTATAGTTACCCACATGGATGCTTACACTTTTCCTTTACCTGTTGAAATTCCAAACATCTAGCAACAAGCTTTGACACTTTCTTCTTGAAATTCTACCAATAGTAAAACTTCTTCACCATTGTCAACGTCTTCTGATATCCTAGGTGACTTGAATATGGATTAGCATGAAATTCCCTCAATATAATATTCTTGAGCTCACTGTTGTCTTACACATACATTATGTCCCTAAATATGATCAAACCATCCACTATGAGATGATAGTACACATCCTGGTCACTTGTACCCTGTTGTAACATGTGCATAAGCTCCGTATACCTGTCATGTTGTTGACCTACAGTAAGATCTGATCCTATATATCTATCGCATAAGAAATCATAACTGCTATGTGATTTACATGTACCCACCTACTAAGATCAAATGCAACCTTTTTCTCTTTAAGTTTAGTGTATCTGATCTCAAAGTTGAACTCACTGATCGTGGCTAACCATCTAGCTTATTTGTAATTCAAAATCGGTTGGTCAAATAAATACCTCGATCCACTATGGTCAATCATCAATAAAAACCCCCTACCAAGAAGATAGTGTCTCCACATCTTCAATGCATGAATGATCTTTTATAACTCAATATCATTTGTGACATAATTCTTCTCGTGATCATTCATTTTCCTTGATTCATAGAACACTACATCTCCTTCTTGCATAAGGACTCCACCAAGCCCTCTCTTGCTCCCGATTTGCAATCTTTAAAACTAGAGAATTTGTTAAGAAATGGTTCAACTACTCAGAACTAGCTACATATTCCTCCCTCCATTCAAATTTATTACCTTTCCTTTGCAACAATATGATAGGATAATAAATCTAGGAGAAGTTGTTGATAAACCTCATGTAATAACCTATTAACCCCATAAATGACCTTATCTCACCGACATTACTAGGATCTTCCCATTCCATGATAACGCTTATATTTTTCATGTCCCCTACTATGACTTCCTTGGAAACCACATGCCCCAATTAATGTACCTTTGTCTGAAATTTATTTCATTTACTAAGCTTCGCATAAAATTGATTATATCTTAGAAACCTCGACACAGTTACTAAATTATCACCATGATCTTCCTCATTCTTAGGATATATCAATATATCTCAATGAATACAATAAAAAAATTGTCGAGATAAAGACACAACATGTTATTCATCAAGGAAATAAATTTTTTTGGAGCATTAGTCAAAATGAAAGGAACTACAATAGACGTGATCATATTGCCTATTATACAATGCTACATAAATATGAGGAATAATTATTCCAACATCCCCCACTACATATGCTTCCTCAAAAATGTAAATTTGTGATCTTCCACCTTGATAGTGTAGAAAATATTTTTCACGATGATATTTTCCACATATTAAACATTGTAAAGGCTTCCATACTACACCCTTATTCTGCTCCATTGACTGAAATCCTTTTCCTCTATCAAATGCATTGAATTTACTAAGTAATGCTGAATTATCTTTGCTACCCATGTCATGCGATCTCTTTTTCTTCTTATCCCAGTTTCCTTTATTCTTCGCATTATCTCTCTAATGTTGCTTAGTCTCAGATTTTCACTTTGTTTGCCCATAACAATAATTTTGATTCCTGATGGCTTCCTCCAATGATATAGGCTCATTAAACTCAACCCTATCTTTTAATTCTACCAGAAACCCACTAATGAATCTCTGAATCTTCACTCTCTCCTCCTTTAGATAAGGCACATACCTCAATAAATCCAATAATATGTTCTTATACTCCTCATCGATCATAGATCCCATCTTCGACTTATATAATTATTTTTCCCAGTCATCATAGTATCTCTCTGATAGATACTTCTTCCCGAATAGTCTCTCGAACTCACTCCAAGTAAAATCCTATTCATGAATACCTATGAAATTATTTTCTTATTCCCACCAAATGTATTATATACCTTTAAGACTGAACGTAGTTATTTTGGCCTTCGTGTTCATTGAGTAATCAAGAAATATTAAGAACTTATTCATCTGAAGAAACCATGCTTAGACATCATGTGAATTCTTCATTTCTCCATCAAATGTAGGTGGATTTTCTTTCTTGAACTCATCAAAAAAATATCCCTTGTCACTCCTCCTGTAAGGATGATAACGATGATGAACATGATACATGTTTGATCTAGAACTAAATTAAATCCCATGTCCATTTCCTCGCCTATCATATGTATCCAAGAACCTACCATCTCTAATTGTATCATCTCTATCGAGCATGTGCCCACCATGTGACCTGCTACCATATGCTCCATTAGTCCTATCCTCCTATCCTTGACTTATTCTAAGTGGTCCTTGTGTCTGCAAGTATAAAACTATCTGAAGGATAAATGCACTAACTTCTACCTATTTATCCTATGCCCTAGAAATTATCTCTTGCTACTGAATTATTATGTCGTTATTTTCTTTAAAAATCCTTTTTTATGCCTTCAAACTTCTCAAACTATCAACTATGTGAGGGGAGTACTCATCATCATGTTGCTCATATAATCTATAGGGAGAATCTTGTGAATTGTAGACTACCATTATGCTATCCACATTTGTTCTTATTTTCCTACAAGCATATCATATCATCTAAAACAAAACATAAACACAACCAACATACCTCAGTATAGTTTAGGTGGGGATATATCATCTCTAAGGTCAACGATATTAGTGCGATAAATGTATAATCATAATCATAAAAATATATAAAAATAGTCTTAATCATCATCTAGTTACCAATCATGATGCCAAAACTACAATACCAACTAGATGAAATGCATGTAAAACAACATTTGTATGACTTGCATGTATACAAAATACACACAAATACTGGCATGCATTCATGACGAACACATTCCAACCACAACAACATAAAATTCTACATGACATCACAACAATAATCATGACCACTACCATGCATACACATCAGGCACAAAGACAAAAATTATAAGGATAGATATGAAAATGATAGGTATAGGTGACAACAGATTCATCCAAAGAGAAAAAAAAACATACATCACCTAAGGAGAACAAAACCATGCTATCATACTACCCTGTAATGCCCTCCTCCCACATTTACCTAAGCTAACGAGTCCAGCGGGGTAAAAATGTAACGAAGAGTTAATGTGATATGATTCAACTCTCCAAGTATGATTAAGGAAGTGAAACCAACATGACCTTCCACAGATGTTATAGAACCTTCAAGATCCAACAAACCCTTATAGGTGACAAACCCCTTAGAGAACTTACGGTTTTGTTGAACTAGAGCCCCAGTCGCACTGAAAAAAAGGTAGGAATGTGACTGAGACCCTCTGGTCTCTCCCATAGCAAGGAATCCATGTGACTGTGGCCTTTATGAAGCATTTTTTTTCCAGTGACCCCAAATTTTAAGCCACTTTTATAGGGCAGGTCTCTTGCCGGTACCCAAAACTTCATGAAACTTCCAAAAATGATAAATAACATGGTGACAAGGTTAATAATTCAAACACCTAAACAAGGACTTGAACTTGACCCTACTAGAAGTGATAGGAATTTTGTGAAATATATTGTAAACATGTAATATACATGTCATAAAAATAGGTTTGAGCATAGGGATCTCATACTTATCTGAGAATCGTCAAGGAAAATGAATATCCCTCCCCTATAGTTGTAATGTTATATATTAGGTCATTCATTCATTAACATTTCATATACTAAAAAAAACATGACAATATCAATTACTCAAGTTTGTCATAAAGAATGCTCATAACCAACATATAAGAAACAAAATAAAAATGCTAAAAGAACCATCAAGATCTCATACTAAAAAATAAATTTACCCATCAAATACAAGAGGAAGATCTTATTAGCATATGCAAGATGCAATGAGGTGTGGGACTTCCACGTACCACCCGACCATAAATTGGTCAGAACCAAATATTTCTTTTAGCCAATTGCCCTCGTACCATATTCCAAGCATGAATGTGGTATCACATAGAATAAACCAAACAAAACCAAACCATGGCTTCTAGAGGCCAAACATCCTCAACCCTGAACTAGTGACTCCACCTCATGGTTAGACATCACTAACCATCACCAGATCAGTTGATAGCTAAGTTTTCTAGGGCTCCAGATATTTTGTTCCAACTAGGGCTTCAAGGACTAGTAACTCAATCCACAACTGTTGTCGTAATTCAGTATCATTTTTCCAACTAGATTTTCCAAGACTAGTAACTCAACCCACCAAGCAATTCCATTGCATTTTTCCAACCAAGGCTTTCAGGACTAGTAACTCAACCCAAGCCATTATAGGGCTTCTAGAGTGTTTTTCCAACAAAGGCTTACAAGAACTAGTAACTGAACCCAAGTCCATAAGGAACATGAACACCAATCAGAAAAACAAAGGTAAACCCAAAACACCATGGTTATCTAGAAAATGGAAAGGCTACGAAAAAATACTGTCAATTCAGAAAATCCTCCATTCCAATGAAAAATCGTAACCAACGAACCATATGCATGTGCCATGCATGCCAAAACTAACAAGTAAATCATACATGCAAGAAAAATCCAGTGTAGCTACTGATCTCAATGTATTCTTTTACTTTTCTTCTTTTCCTTCACCTTCTTTATCCAAATCCCAAGTATGCCACACATCTCCAATAGTGCTCCAAGAAAACTTTGTGTGTCCAAGGGTACGAGAGAGAGAACATCGAATGTGAGCTCCAAGACAGAACTGATAAAAGGTTATAAATTTATCTTGAGAAGAATTTTTTATTAATGAGACCTCTATTTTTATTTAATTTCCACTATTTTCCTTCATTTTCCTCCTCACGTGCAACCTGTGACCTTTCACATTATTTTTCTTCTATTTTCCATTATTTTCATAAATAAATGCCACTTTTGCTTTCCAAATAATTTTCCATCTATTTTTCCAATTTACATAGCCATTTACTAATCACCATTAATCCCCATCACTATTTTTTCTCCAACATTCATCTTGGAATACGTATCCCATGACCATGGTATGAATTTTCCTTTATTAACCTTATTACATGAAGTTTTAACTCGGGGTTGTTACAATTATGGGGCTAGTCATGCAAAGAGTATAACACATACCAAAAATTCTCCCACTTGTTGTTTTCTTTCCACATAGGAGGCAAGAGGAGTGCATAGTCATTGATCCAAGGTTGCGATTCCCATTGTTTCTCTACAGCAAGAAAAATTCTCAATCCTCACACACTTTGTCAATGCACTTGCAACATTATTTAAAGTGTCCACCCCTACCAGAAACACCTTCTTGTCTTCAACCATATCCATCAAAAAGTGATACTAAACATCGATGTGTTTTTTCACTGAATGATAAGCAGGGGTCTTTGCTAAGAAAAATTCACTTTATTTCACAGGCCATCCTTATAGCTAGTTGTAACAACCCCATACTTCAACATAATATTTTCAACCAAACTGCTTCTTAACTTGCATGAGTGGTTGACATGTATTTAGCCTTTTTATTTTAATGTGCAACTACATACTATCTCTTTCTCATCCAATTGAATACTCCTCCAAATTGGTTAAACACATACCCACTTGTATATCTTCTTCGATCCATATTTGCATCCTAGTCTGCATAAGCAAAGTCACAAATATCCAAAAATATATCCAATCCTGGTCTTCCTTGGTAGCACAAAATATAATCATGAGTGCCACGAAAATACCTGAAAACCCGCTTCACTATTGTCTAATGTTACTTCCCTCATTTTGACGTAAACCTACTCAATACTGCCACTGCATGTGAAATGTTTGGTTTAGTGCAGACCATTGCTTACATCAGGCTACCAACTTCACTATCATATGGAACACATGATGGAACACATGACATGTCCTCTTCCTCTTCTTATGTCTCGGGTCACTATTTAGTAGATAAATTTACACCTGCAGGAATATGTACCTTCATTGATTTACTATCCTGCATATTAACATACATCCTATACTTTTATCATAACTTCCTCTTTTCCCAATATCATTTACTTTCCATGCCCAAAATATATTTTACAACACCAATATCCTTCACGTCGAATTTAGAGTACAATTTGGTCTTCAAATCCTTGATAATTTCTTTGTCATTTCCAATCAACAAAATAGCATTCACATATAAGAACAAATAAAAAATACAATCACCAATTAATTTAAAATACACATAGTGATGCTCTTTTCTCCCCGTGAAGTCAATTCCCCATATATATGTATCAAATTTCTGATACCACATCCTTGGTGACTGTTTTAACCCATAAATAGATTTTTTTAACCTAAATACTAGTTCATTCTTACCCTTCACTACAAAGCCTTCACATTACTTCATGTAGATCTACTATTTCAGATCCTTGTGAAGAAATGTTGTCTTTGGATCCATCTATTATACCTTAGAATCAAAAGAAACAACAACAAATAAAATTATTCTAATACAATCTAATTTGGCAACATGAGAAAATGTATTACCAAAATTAATTCCTAGAACCTAGGAATAACCTTTTACTACCAATCAAGCTTGGTATTTCTCCACCTTTCCTTTTGCATTCATATTATTCTTAAACACTCATTTTCTTCCAATGGGTTTCCTTCCATCTGACAACTCTACCAAATCCCAAGCCTCATTTTTATCCAAAGATGTAATTTCTTCAACCATTTCATCTTTGTAGAGTTTTCCATCCTCTGAATCCACTACCTCCCTGACAGTTTTGGGATCAACTTAAGTAATAGATAAAGAAAATTTTGAATAGAAAGTAGATGGAATATACCTATCTTGCTCCCTTCTCTCTTGAACTGATCTTCTCAAAATTAGCGTATGTGGCTCCTCCTCTTCTGATTCATGTTCTACTGTAGATTTTGATTCTTCCTCCTTCAATTCAAACTCTATCTTTCAAGTTCCTTGGGTAGGACTTCATGTTTAATAAAATCCTTCACCATTGTAAACACCACATCTTGGTTTTAACCTTCCTTATTTCTGGGTTTCAAATCTTATAACCGTTTAATCCATACTTATACCGAATAAGTATGCACCTTTCATATTTACTGTCAAAATGTGCTCTTTTATCCTTTGTAACATGTATATATGCATCACATCCGAATACCCTAAGATATGAGAGAGGGTTTCTTACCATCTATACCTCATGTTACACAAATTTTTTGGTCATCTAACGATTTACAATTAGATGGATCGAAGTACACCATGTAAGACCAATTTACCATAGTAAAATTGCTTTCACTATAAGAAATAATTTAGTAAACCATATTTTATTAAGTTATTTATGGTTCAAACAGTAAATCCCGTGAAGAATAATTTAAAAAAAACCTTATTTATGTGATTTTCCTCTAGGAATAATTAATTAAAGCATTGTTTAAATAATATTCATAGTCATATTTAACCCAATTATTAGAAATAATTAGATAAATCATTATTTCTCTTATTTCTCTCCAGGAATAATTAATTAAATAATTATTTAGTTATTATTCCTTGTTAAATTTGAATAAATCACCTAGAAATAATTAAACAAATAATTATTTGTTAAATTATTCCTTAACCTCATTATTGAAATGATAAATAAATCATTTAATTGTTTATTATCTCTAAATAAAGGCATTTAACCAATTTAAACGCCTTTTCCCTCCAACATAATATAGTAAAATATTCCAAACAGTTAGATCTAGATCTCTGTTAATAATATTTTATTATTTTCCATTATCAAGGATAACTCAATATTTTTCTATAAATAGGTGTGGTTTCCATTCATTATTCACTTTTATCACTTTCATTGTCGCGCTTTGATCATTCTCATTGCTGCTACTATATTCTTGCTTCTTGAGCTCACATATAGTTCAAAACATCTTGGGTTTTCTATAGCATTGAGAGAGAGAAACTTCTCGATCTGAAGCATTGAGGAAAGCCAAGAACCCATCCCATTGAGGGGGACTAGTAACATCATTCTTTGTTCCCTTCCCAAGTGTTAATACATATAAAATTATTTATATTTCTTATCTTGTCCATTGGATATTTAGAGCAACTCTTATTTCTTTTTACTATTTAAATTATTTTACTACATAGATCTAGGTTTTTGTTGCATTTCTTTCGACTATCTATTGCAGATCGAAGGAAGTTAGACAACCATATTTATTGTTAGGGCTTTTTTTCACACACAACTAAAGTGAGCTCTTTTCGTACACTTGCGTTAAGAATTTATGCTAACAAATGACGACTCCACTGTTGTAATTTAGATTCTTACTTGACCAACTGATTCTGTAACTAGGGTTTTTCTTCAGCTATTTTTACTCTCTTGATGTGTTTTTTACCTTTTATGCCCTAAAACAGTAAAATTTCTAACTTCCGTATGTTTCTGAGTGTTTTCTATAAGTAACATGTATCACCCACGCTAGAGATGCCAAATTTCTCCGCAACCTACCGGCTGAGGTTCCTGGATCTGGAACTCGCCTTTTTTGTTCCAAAACCTCCGATTTATACCTAAATTAGCAACTATTAGCCTAGAAATTGTGATTTCCACAGTTTACACATCAGTACCTGTGAGTTGAAATTTTTTTAGAGTTTTTCTATGACATTCAGGGTTTGTCACAAGCACTATTTAGGGTTTTCTGACCTCTATCTCAACCTGTCTTAGGCCTGGGTATGCTCAGTTTGTCTCCATGAAGTAGGACTGAACCCCTTAGGGTTTCAATACACTTCCACCTTTCTAGGAGGGGTTTAGCTGAGTAGGTAGTCTGATATTTTGCAACAATTTTAGCCATTTTTTAGGGTCTGATCTATCCTTCTTTCATGTCCCTTTAGATCAGTTATTATTCCATCAAAAATCCCCTCTTTATTTTTTCTTGGTCTCTCCCTTAGGGTTCCCTTCTTTCCCCTGTTGAAAACTATAACTAGTACCGGTCTTCATATTCACTATGTAATTATGAATCTATGTAAGGAAAAGATAATCAAATTCATTTTCTTGTACATGCCTCATGGGTTTCATGAGCAAGATTTTATTATAGTTCAATAGAATTCTTCTTGATTTATATTAGGGATTGTCTTCAGTTTAGAGATGTAATTAAGAGTCATGAAAATGAAGTGTCTCATCTGAATAATGTCATCCAAGACCTTACGAAAGAAAGGATCATAACAAACCTTAAGACAACCCTCGTTCAACACTGGAAATAATGTGATAAAGTCATCTTTCAATCTGTGTTGAAGTCGGCCTAATTTTTTTTTGAAGGGTTGGCATAAAAGTGAGACATAACACTGTATATATAACATCACCTGTGGCCTATTTGACATAGAAAATTTGTGGATTTCTTAAGACATATAGCAGATCTCTGTGTGATTTACACAGTAAAAATTGTAGACTTTTCTGGGCCAAGAAGTGAAGATTTTAAGAGCAAAGAAGTGTGGATTTCAGGAGCCAAAAAGTGTGGATTTCAGAGGTTATGAAGTGCAGATTACAGAGGTGAACAAGTGCAGATTTTAGATTTTAAAAGGGTGTGGATTTCAAAGGTTAGAGAAGTGCGAATTTTAGTAAGAACATAAGTAAGAAATATAGAAAACTTCAGGAGTGAATATGTGATACATTTATGTAGATAAATCTATGATACATTTGTGGTATAAATTCCAATAAGAACAGAAGGTTTACATTTTGAAGCAGTGGATAAAGCTGACGTGTATGCAAAGGATGATATCTCGAATGATATTGTAATATATAAGGAGTATCTCAAGATAAACTTAGAGACCAAGTTTTCTAATGTTGACGCACGACAGTGCATGTTGATGTAGAAAAGGAAGATCAAGGTCAAGGGTTTGAGTCTTGGTCCAGGTACTTGTTGTTCAAATATATATAAGAAGAATTCCTTGCTGGTTTTCCTCTCCAAGAGGGAGAGAATTTTCCCTGGCTCTAGGAGCCTAATTTTTGTGTCTCATGTATTTTGATAATTGACTTGATGAAATACTAAAAAAACTAGAGAATACATAAGTAACTCAAGTAACCTCACAAGTAATTATCAAGAAGAAAATTTGAATTAATCTCTAACCCCCCAAATTCTCAACATGGAATTAGAGCCAAGGTGCTAAAGGCAAGGGATACTTAGTAAGGAGACACTCAAGGAAGCAAGAATCAAAGTCAAAGTCAAATTTTTTGTTGAAGGGCCAAATAAATTTGCAAGGAAGACATTGTTAGAAGAGGACATAATATTTTAAGATATCCTTTATTATCAAGGATCCAAATACACCTACATTGGAGATTTCAATCTTAGAATAAGCTCTTGACTTCATATTCATCATCAAGGAATCTGCAAGCCACTCTCCTATAGTATGTATCTATGACCTTACTAAAATCTTTCAAGATGACTTACTGTAAAGAGAGTAGCAAGATGGTTGGGTCATCAAACTTTAGTGCATGGAAGAAGAGGAAATGTTTGAATTTAATTGAAGATGAAGTTATGGACTACATCGAAGGGTATACAATTCAACCACCTAAAAAAACCTTACTAAAATATTTCAAGATGACTTATTGTAAAGAGAGCAGCAAGCTGGTTGGGTCATCAAACTTTAGTGCATGGAGGAAGAGGACATATTTGAATTTAATTGAAGATGAAGTTATGGACTACATCAAAGGGTCTACGATTAAACCAACTAGAAAAAAGATGCTCCAACTCATGCCAAATACAATAAGGGAGAAATCAGAGCCCGAAGGATTCTCATAGAATCCATTAAGGACTCACTTATTCCCTATGTATGAAAAATAAAGTCTACTAAAGAAATATATGAGAAACTGGTGGAGCTATTCTTTGTGAGTACTATAGGAGAAGCAACCTCTTCGATACAAGAATTATATAAAATGAAATTGTCAAGGTCAGAAGGAATCACTCCATAATTTATGAGGATTTCTGAAATAAGAGACCAACTATATGAACTAAGGGAAGGAATGTCTAACACTGAGATGACTACTGTGATGCTGAATTCTCTACTAGAAGAATGGGGAAACTTAATTTCAAGTTTATACAGGAAAAAATAAGCCACACCATTCCATGATTTATGGTATCTATGTAAAATAGAGGAAACAAGATTGAAAACTAAAGCTAATGCAAGACCAAGTGAAGGGAATCAAGCCTTTTCAGCCATATACAAGAAGAAATGAAGATTCAGAATTTTCTCCTCATAATAAAGGAAGATATATGGACAAAGTACAGTGCTTTGGATGTAATTAACTTGGGAATTATAAAAGAGATTATCCTAAATATGAAAAGGACAAGAGAAAAAGGGAAGAATCCCATGTCTCAGATATGAGAGAAGAACCTAACACAAAGAAATATTGAAAGAAGAAGCGAAAGATCTCTATTATGATTGAGATCATATTCCTCTTGAAGTGATTTCTGTTGGTTGTAAAATAATATGATATGAAGCAATGTATATTGATGGAATCATGATAAAAGCATGGTAGGAGCTCTTGGTGAAACAACTATTAGAAAACTTCTTCGATAATGTTACTGATGGAAGGTAGTCATCAAGATCAAGGGTAATCATCGAAACATGTGCTAACATTCTCTGATGGATTTATCTATCAATTCACTGATTAGAAAGAAAGAAAAATGGTTACATCAAGAATTCTATGCTACATAATTCTGGGATGTGATGACATATTGGTGAAGCAAGTCAAGGGAATGAAGCTCTTCATTCTAGAGAAATTGATACATGATGAATCAAAAGCAAAATTCATGTCATATGGTTGCAGGTAATGGACTTCTATATTTCGAAGTATGATATATGGAGGAGGATCTCTCTCGTTGCATTGACAGATGAAATCAACATAATGTATCCTCATTTGGAATACTCATATGGAATATGAGGTGGCTTTATATGAACAAGGAACTAAAAATTGGAACTTCCTGGAAATGAAGATGCGAAAAAGTGAAGAGATCATGAAGTGCACCCATGTAAAGAGGAAATTATCATCTGAAAGCCAAGAAAATGTGACTAGAATATCTCCTCAGAGGATATGTAGACTGTGTTAAAAGTCTGGTAAAAAAGAAGACACTTAACAAAACATATCATTGGGAGATGTGTCAATCTGAATAAAGTATGTTGATGCCTATAGGAAGATTCCATGGTGATAGATCATCACTGAGGTAAGTTTTGTTTTAAAAGGTTCATACATATATGTGTATCTAGATTAATATGTGCAGGGATGATCATCATGAGAAAGGATCTAAGATACTTGGAGATGATTCGAAAAAAAGTAGCATGGAATAAAAGGTGGACCAAATAAGAAAACAGATTAATCACTTTCTGGTAGATGACATAACTCATGAATAAAAATGATGGATGATCTGTGCCCTATGGAGCTAAAGTTGAAGATTCCTTAATATCGATATCCATGACATCAAGGGGAGGAATTATTCATGAGAAATTGTGTGTCTCACCATTGCTGTTGTTGGACCTTCATTGAGAGGGACCTTGGTGATCAGTTTCTTACTTGGAAGAAACTGGGTAATTCCTAATAATGAGCTTATGTACATTCCTTATACAGGAATGAGTACATTCCCTTATGGAATAGGTCCTCCTTGTCTGAGAGGGAGAAATAGACACATCATTCCGGTCTTCACTTGGGAAGACAGAATGGAGGATTGGGAAATAATCTGGAGTTCAATACTCTTTGAGAATGTGTTAGGGAATTCAAGATAAGAGTAGTCGGGGACATATATTCTTTGAGGACTAGCTACCCAAGAGAAGAATAGTCCAAGAAGGTCATACTTTGTGAACACTCAGGTGGAGGATGTACCTTGGAGAGACAATGAATATGGTGTCTATAAGTCATATGTCTCGCCAACATTGTAGCTCATTGTCTCATTGAGAGATGGGGTTGTTAGTCAAGGCCTTCGACTAGGACAATCTTGGATGATATGATGCTATACAAATGCAATTACCAATCCAATTCTTCTTATGAGATTCTTCAGTTTGAAAGTGACCATGTACCTGTATGAATACCTCCCTTAAAAAGAGGGAGTGTTGAAAAGTGTAACTAGTATCTCTCTTCATATTCACTATGAAATTATTAATTTATGTAAGACAAAGACAATAAAATGTATTTTCTTTTACTTGCCTTATGGGTTTCATGAGCAAGATTTTATTATAAGTCAGTAGACTTCTTCTTGATTTCTATTAGGGATTTTCTTCGGTTTAGATATGTAATTAAGAGTCATGAAAATGACTTTTTTAGTCTAAAGAATCTCCTCCAAGACCTTGTGCAAGGAAGGCTCATAACAACCCTCAATGCAACCCTCATTCAACACTGGAAATAATGTGATAAATTCAACTTTCAATTTGTAGTGAAGTCAGCCTAAAAGTTTGTTGAAGGGTTGGCCTAAAAGCCAGAAATAGAACTGTATATATAACATCATTTGTGCCTATTTGACACAGAAAAATTGTGGATTTCCTAAGACAAAATGTGGATCCCTTTGTGTTTTCCACAATAAAAAGTGCAGATTGTTCTGGGTCAAGGAGTGCAAACTGTTCTGGGTCAAGATGTGCAGATTTCAGGAGCAAAGAAATGAGGATTTTAGGAGCCAAAAAGTGCAGATTTTAGAAGTTATGAAGTGTGGATTTCAGAGGTAAACAAGTGTAGATTTTAGAGGTTAAATGGGTGCAGATTTCAGAGGTTAGATAAGTGTATATTTCAGTAAGAACAAAAGTAAGAAGTTCTGACAAGTTCAGGAGTGAATCTATGATACATTTATGCGGATAAATTTGTGATACATTTATGTAGATAAATCTGTGATACATTTGTTGTATAAATTAAGATAAGAACATAAGGTTTACATTTTGAAACTTTGGATAAATTTGACGGGCATGCAAAGGATGATATCTCGAATGATATTGTAATCAATAAGGAGTATCTCAAGATAAACTTAGAGACCGAATTCTCTAATGTTGATGCAGGGAAATTCATCTTCATGAAGAAAAGGAAGATCATCATTGGCGGAAGGCTTAGAAGTAGTGTTAAGGTATTGGAGGCATTCATAGGTCAAGGGTCTGAGTATTGGTCATGGTACTTGTCATTTGAAGAACTATAAGAAGAATTTCTTGTGGGTTTTCCTCTCAAAGAGGGAGATGTTTTTCCATGGATCTAGGAGACTAACTTTTGTGTCTCATGTATTTTGATAATTGACTTGATGAAAGACTAAATAAGCTAGAGAATAGAAGACATAGGTAACTCAAGTAAGCTCACAATTAATTATCAAGAATATAATTTGAATTAATCTCCAGCCCTCCAAATTTTCAACATCCCCTAGTTTTTTAAACTTTTGCCTCCCACTTTGCAACAATTTTCCCTCTAATTTTTTGTTGTTGTCTACACCTTTTCTAGCAGATCTGAGTCATTAGATCCCTGTCCCTTAGACCTTAGATACTTTGGCCATCTTGTGTGTTTTGATTCAATTTTTCCTGTGCCTTAGACTAGCTATTTGGGAAGCCTTATTTTTGTTTTGAATTTATGCATCTGTAGCTATTTATTTTACTATCCTTTCAGTTTTATTTACAATTATTTAAGATTTTTTCTTTTGTTTTATACAACCATCTTGGCTTAAATAAAATTAACACACGGCTTGCACACATACACATCTAAAGCAAAGAGTGCTTGGTTTACACCGCCAAGCCATGACATAAACATCATAATTAATTTATCTCCCTCATTGAGCCTTTGTTTATCACTCTCCATCCTTTTCATGTCATCTATCCCTTGCCATCATTGTGCCCCCATGACATTTATCTTGGATACTCCAAGGCCTTCATCCTCAGTTTCCATTAGGAAGACTCCAAGGCCTTCATCCTTAGTTTCCATTATCTTGGAGACTCCAAGGCCTTCATCCTCCACCGTGTAGAATCCGAGTTATTCCTCTGCCGAGTCCCCATATTGACTCTGATACTGGTTCATCGGGTTCTTCTTCTGATTCCAAAACCAATTCCCCTCCCCTCATTGTGTCACCATGTCAAACGCCAATTCCAGTGTTGGTCCTCAAGCTAGCAGTGGCACCGACTCTAATGCTGGAGCTTCTACTAGCAAATCCACTACCCGAACCGTTCCGATACTCCTTTGCTACATTTTATGGAAGCTTTAAGCCTTCATGATTTCAACCAGTTAATTAACTACCCTATACTCCATTATCTAGGTTTGCCTGTTATGCCAACTAAGCCTTCTTCAGACATCCCTAAGTTTGAAGGAAATGCTATAGAGGACCCTACTAATCATGCTTGCTCCTTTCACATCTATTTTACATCCAATTCTATCACTGATGACTCCATCTTTCTTTGGTTATTCCAATGTATGCTCATTGAAGAAGCTGCAAAGTGGTATGTCGACTAGGCCACTGCCTCTCATTCTAATTTTGTAACTCTTGCTAAAGTGTTTATGTCCTATTTCTAGCTCCTTCTTCTATATGATACTGGTACCGATTTTTTGACTGCATTATGTCAAACTTCTGCCACTTGCCTTTCTGACCATGTCAAAGAATGGAGTAGAAGGAGGAAATTTTGTCGAGCTCCTACATTCAACGATCGTGTCTATATAGATTGGTTTCTCAGAATTATTTTTTCCATCTATTGGTAAAGATTTTGTGTCTCATTTTCCTCAGACCGAGGAAGAAGTTCTCCAAGTCGAATTTAAATATGAGTTGATCTATGGCCAATCTGGTTATTTTTATACCATTTTATCAGATCTTCCTAGATCTGGTGGTGCCAAAGCACCGGGGGCATCTCACATCGCTGATGGTATCATTGGATCTCTTTCACATCCATATACTCATCCTTCCATGGGTTATGGTTTTCCTTTGGGAGGGACAAAATCCTCTAGAACATATCCCCCTCTCGATAGCATGTATCTAGGACAAATAATTCCTCACACATTTTCCCAATTGCATCAACTGATTCTAGGTACAGTTGTTTCTTAACCTCCTTTCTATCCTTATCCACACCTCGGTGCTCTAGAGCCTAAGGCATTAGCACCCCAACCTCCCGTGCCTTCTCAACCTTCGCCACAACAGCCACCTTCCCCTCAGGTTCAGGTGCGCGTGTAGCAGAGTGTGACTAATCCTCCTAATTCAAAGAGAAAGATGAAAGGCAACCAGAATCAACCATTGCAGGGTGACCAAGGGCACCAAGGTACTCAACCAAACATACCCCAAGGGAACCAGCCTAACACTAACAACGAGAAACAGGGAGATCTTCCTAAGCCGAATAGGCCTCTTTGTATGAACAAGCCTTATTCTTCTTGTGATGTCCATGTCCATTATACTCATGATTGTCATGTCTTACCCCAGATGCACGAGTTTTACAAAGCATGAGCAACATCTAGAGGACAACTCAATTTCCTATGTTCACTAATCCTTTCCCTCAGCAAGAATATGTGTCTGCCCAACCCCCTCAAGGCCAAGCCACTCCTCAACCTTCATAGTCTGGTACCCATGAGTACCAAATTGTCATGATGAATTATGAAGAGGTCAATACCACTGATGTCAACCTTCAGACCCAGTCATGCCAATATGACAAGCCGCTTGCTATGTCTGCAACCGAGTCCCAAATCAAAGTTTCAACAGATTCCATTTCGACACCCAATGCTCCACTACAAATCCCTCAGCCTTGGGCATAGGTTGTTCCCAGGGTCCCGAAAGGGACATTATGCTAAAATGTTGCTTTTGCCAAAGCCGTTCACACCTACAACATAGTTGATGACTTGGCACAATCTCCTGATGCCACGTCAATGTTCGAAATCCTCTAGTCATGCCCATATCAACAAAAATCACTACTATCTGCTTTGGGTGTTGTGGATCCTTCAGATAATCAGTTGATCTTCTTTGATGTTGACAAGTCAGAACATCCCCCCATACCTTAATCATTGCCATCCAAATACCAGTCAAGATTCATAATTCCAATGTATCGTGATGTATCATTGACGAGGGCACATCCACCCACGTGATGTCCACCTTTGTTTGGAATTAACTTGGATCACCCAACTTAGCCCCATCCACCATCACCTTCTGTGCTTGGGACAATCACCCTTCTCATCCCCATGGCATGTACCGCAATTGTCTTGTCACTCTTGCAAGCAAGATGGTTTGTGTTAACATTGAACTCATCGATGCCACCTTGGATTACAATATCCTATTGCATCATAGCTATAACTATGCTATGTCTATTTTCACATCTGCAGTTCACTATAAGATGTGATTTCATCATAATGGAAATCTTTTCATCATCGATCTATTGACATATTACAAAACGAAGTGGCCTATTAGAATCCAGTTGCACCTTTCACTAGTGTTTCACCTAGAGTCTATAAATATTCCACCTTACTTGGTGCATTCCTTGGTTCCCCCGAGATCACTGACCCTAGCTCGTTGAATTTTTTTGTGTTGCAATCATCTCGAGCTATCCACAAGTGGTCTGGTTCGACCAACTAGTAGCCTACACCTCCGCAACCTAATGGTGGTCACTCGACGGAGCCTTTAAGACCTTCTCTTCAAGGACCTTCTCCCTCTACTGGTGTCTCTTCCACCCCTTTTCAACTAGGAACGGTTCCCCCTAGCCTTAACCATTTGGTAGCCAATGGCCATTCTTCCAGGCCATTACCCTTCCGGTCAGATATCGTTTCTAGCTCCCCCCTCTGGAGTATTTTCCGTGCCTGTTATGGCTACATTGAGCCTTCCCAATTTGACCCTGGGGATCCCATCCTAGTACATTCATCCCCCAACCAACACTCATCCTGGTCAGCTCAAACCTCATACTTCTTTTACCCCAGTCCAACCGGTTTATATGACCCCTCCCTTTGCTTCAGTGGCTCACCCACCTTAACAAGAATATACTCATGTTGCGAAAGAATCTAGTGACGGGGGTAAAGCCGAAAAGAAGACACCTAAGGAAAAGGCCCCCCAAACAACTCCTGCTCCTCCTAGGCCTCCAAATTAGTCACCTTTGTGCGCTTTGTGTGATGTTCTAGGGCATGCTATCCATAATTTTCCTAAGCTTCCTCGTCTCAAACCTGTGGTCAACGAGACATTTCCTGAATCCGATATCCCATAGGTACATGTTACCTTACATGAATCAGTTAAGAAACTCAAATCGTTACCCAAGAACCACCCTTGTACTTTGTGTGACTTTTATGGCCACTATTCTCACCTTTTTCCTTGTCTCAATGACTTTCACGACACCCTTTAGGTTGTTTTCTAAATAGAGGCTCCTAGTAGAGGATCCTATACTCCTGTACTTGTGAAAACTGCTTCAATAGAACCGAATGACATTTCTGCACCTAATGTGATACCTCACCCCGATGTCGAGATGACGAAAACTTCTACCACTATCCTATATCTGTCATCATCCATGAGATCCATGGTAAAAGACCCCATCAAGGCATCCTCTTCTATTTTGACTGAACCTCCTTCAGTGATCACCTTGGGCTCAACATCAATAGATGTTTCATCTACTATCTCTTTGTTTACCCTCCGCAACAATGCATATGTGAACCATATCTCCCATGACGATGTGTAAGGTAGCCCCACCACATCATGTGGTCTTTATTTCGCTAGTTCTCCCATCCTCCATTCTGATGAAGACTATGGGAGCAATGACAACCCCTGACTTTCCATGGGATAATATGGACTGCCCTGCCTGTTAGGTCCCCGTAATTTGTCAGATTGGCAAGGGAAAATGTACAAGGGTGACATCAAACAAGTCTTTGGAGTCCTAGGACCTAGCCTTCCTAGACTCAGAGAGGGCTCTCTCTATTTTGTGTAAATGATGTGAACTTTTTTTCTTTTATGGTTTTGATTTTAGTCTAGCTATTAGGTTTAGGGTTTGTTTGTTTGTTTTGATTGGTTGGGTAGGTTTTCAAGGAAAAGAGATAGAGTAAGAGAGGCTTAAACCATTGGGCTATGGAGTCTACAATAGGTCTAGAAAGGTACAAAAATAGGTCAAGGGTGCTTGAGAGGGCAAGATAACAATGGCTACAAGGATCTTCAAGGCTTAGGTGGGTGAGGTGAACAGTAAATTGTGAAAAGAGTAGGGAAACGGGAAATTAAGAATCCTTTGTCAAATAATTTAAAACAAGAAGGGTCTTTAACACTACTCATCATAAAGAAGTAATCATAAGATAGGGCAAACCAATAACTCTTTGATTAAAGTCAATAAAATAAGAATCAAGGAAACAATCCAGTAAACCCTAGAGAGTAGGAAACTCCTAACCTCTCCAACTAATCTAGCTTTAGAGAAAGAAAACATATAAGATAAACACATAGCAGAGATCAAAGAAGAGGTAACTCCTAAACATCATTGATCAGAGCTATAGAGACCTCCAAGGAAAAATTTCAAGAATAGACAAAGGGTATGATCGAAACATAGGCTCTTTGGAAAAACATAATTAGTGATCATTCAAAGAAATATCTCAAGAACAATGTTTTAGTGACATCAGACAAGCAGGGCTAACCATAAAAATCTTCAATATCTACTATATTGAATCATGCATAAGATAAAAAATATTGAGTGGGTCTAGAGAGAAACTAAGAATTCTATAAACTAACCTAGCAGAGGAAAACATGAAAGCAAAAAGAAGCAGACAGACTTAATGAACTTTGACAACAAACCTTCAGCTATAACTCTTGTTCTAATGCAAGAGAAGGATGAAACAACATGTAAAACATAAGAAATGAAGACAAAACAAGATGAGAGGGAGATAACCAATAGCCATGTTCATGAATCCTGCAAATTTCTTGTGTTATTGATGTTCAATCCAAGAAATCCACAAGGCTCCAAAGCCAAAAGCTTCTTACAACTCAGAGCTCATGCTCAGTTCAACACTAACTAACCAACTACCAGCCAAAATGAACAATGAGACCCTCATCTAGTATTTATCATACAAAAGAGGAGGTGAGAAAACCCTAGAGGCTTCTAGAAGTCATTAAGGCATCATAAATATCAATTTTGTCCTTTGTGACCTTGCAAGGCCCAAGGCACAAAATATCTAAAGAAATAAATGCAAAATATCTTCTCAACCACATTTGGCAAAAAATCTGATTTTGAGGCTCCCAAAAACTTTCCAAATGTTTCCTAGCATACTTTTTTGACTTTTTTTTTCCAAAGCGGAGCACTGAGATTTAAGAAATCAATTTCCTGGCCAAGGGCGCCACACATGCACAGGAAAACTGGGTTACCTTGCAGCCAAGTTTTGAAGGCCTTCCCGATGTTGGAATGGGCTTTATGATGGCATGTTGGAAAGACTATTGAGTATACTTTCCATAACTGCCCTTGGTTTTTTGATTGAAACACCTTAACCTATTCACAAAGAAAAACTCCCAAGGTTGGTAAAGGCGCAGCACATGTCCTGAAAACTAGGCAGAAAGGTGAAATTTAGGGTGTTTTCGACCCTTTTGGAGGACCAAATCAACTCAAAATGACTTGAAATTTGGTTAGAATTCTGTACTTGAGCTGAGGATTCCAAAAATGTAAAATTTAGCTCATAAGGATGTCCTGAGAAAAAGTGCAGCGCCAAGGGTGCTTTACCCTTGGCCCTTAAAAACAGTGAAAAACCAAATTTTGTCAAAAACTTGCCAAAATTTGCAAATATCTCCCTAATGGTGTTTGGGATGCCTGTAGGGATGGATCAACCAAGTTTTCAAGGTTTCCTTGTCTTTAGGTCCATTGGTCTTACCATGTTATTCATAGGCCTTATTCCTCTTGTTGATGTTTGCCTTGCTACTTTTAGACTCATTGCCTTTACTGCTACAATGCTTTCTGCACTGCTCTCCTCACCACTGCTAGGTGCTTCATCATGGTTGCCATCTTGACTATCATTCCCAGTGATATCCATGCTATCCTTATGTATTTTCTCCTTTATTATCTTTATCTCTTCCATGAGCCTCAATGTTCCTTTGGCCAACTGTCATTATTCTTTTCTTCTTCATTTACCTTTGTACTAGCATCAGTCTTTTCATCACTGTCCGCCTCCTCACTTATTTCTGCATTGTTGTTTGTCTTATTAACATCTTCACTCCTTCCTCCATTTCTATCCTCACCTCCATCATTGACATCTACATCCTGGCTACTCTCTTCATCATTTGCCTCATCTTCATTGCCATCTACCTCCATGTTTTCTGTTTTATTGCTAACCTCTGCCTCTTCACTCTGTTTTTCTTCAATGCTTGTTTCATCATTATTGCTCTTTCCTTCATTAGTATTTGATTTCTTATCATGCTCAATTCCTTCTTTGGTTGATGTATTGTGAGAAGGTGAATAAGGAGGGTTGTTTTGAAGAAAACCCTAGCTCTGATTGTGAAGTTGATATGAGAAGTGATGGAATGATAGTAAGAAGGCATCATTTGCAAGTGAGTGAGAGGGATGAATGGAAGGTGTAAGTGTATGACTGTGAGGGAGATCTAGAACTCAATAACAAACAACAGTTACTTGTTATAATTCTTCTTTGACAGAAACTTAAAATGAATATTTAGGGTTTTCACTCCTTTAGGGTTTCCTTCAATTTCTCTTAACATCAAAACATGAAAATACATTGGAGGGGAAAATATGAAATTTATATACCAATTTAGAATGTACTTGAAAACCCTTTGATGGAGCTTGGAGGAGTTTTTTCGTTCTTTTTTCGGCATGTGCAGGTGGAGGAGAGCTTCAGGTGAAGGCGCAGTGCCTACACGCACAGTCGAGTGTCGAGCCCCCTAACGCATAGCACCTGCACACACAGTCGGGTGTCAAGCCCACAAATGTGTACCGTCTGCACGTAGAGTCAAGTCATCCTGCACGTGGAGTCGGGTCAATTTTCATGTTGGGTGTGCAGTGCATGCACGATGGGCCGGTCGGGCAAGGCTGCAGGACCAAATACGCAATGAGTGCACTCTTTTCGGGCCTGTCGGGTAAGGCCTTCACGTGGAGTCGAGTGATTGGGCAAGGCTACACACGGAGTTGGGTTCCAATAGCACAACCTTGAACGCATTTCAGGCATGTCGTTCTGCCCAATGCACAGCGTGTACATGTCCCTCTGCCTATCAGGCTTCTTGGGCAAAGTGCCTTAACGCGTTTAGGCCTATTGGGCTTCCACAACACGCAGCACTGAACGGTTTCCTATGTCTACAGAGCAGTTCTAGGTGAATGGGTAGCGCCCATCTGAACACACAGTGTAGTGTAAATTTACATTGTGAAATCTCCCGAATGCATAGCGGTGTGCGCTGAACGCATAGTTCTTGCACGAACGCGCAGTGCCAGGCAAACTCACACAAATTTTCATTGAAACTCAAATTTTTCTCCCTAAAGGTTTTTTACTCTTTTTCAAGTGAAAAATGAGCTAAGTGAGAAACACAATGACCCTTTATAGTCTTAGGAAAATGAATTTAACCCTTGTAGACCCACTTTCTAATGTTTTTAGTCTCTTTGTCACTTCTACTAATATTATTTTTACTTTTTGCAGTAGGTGGATTTAAAAAATTCAAATGGTTCTTTTCCCTTCTAACCATTTTTCTTTTTTTCTCTTTAGGTTGCTGACATGTTGAACTTTGACTTCCTTTGGCCTATTGATGCCTTTAAAACTTTGTTTTGCAGATGTTTGTTTGAGTCACATGATTTACTGTGTTTTGGCTTGTTCATGTCTTTCCATCACTTTCAACCAATAAGTGTCATGAAAACCTTGAAGTGGCTCTCTTCCCTCTGATATTTGGAACATGCTAAACTCACTTTGACAACTTTAGGCACTTGCATGGTGGAAGCATCTTTAAAAATTCTTTGTTCTTACCTTGGATATTAAATTTCCATTTTCTTGATGGGTGACTGAGAAACTTGTTTTCATCTTTCTCATTAATTTCTAGGCATGATAAATCCATCTTTGACAAGTAACATAGTCTTCAAAATCATGTATTATATCTCTTCTTTTGTCCTCTTCTGATTTGCAAGTGCCATGACATACTGATTTATCCATTTCTGATGTTCTTGGAGTTTGGCACATTCAGTTACACAACAGAAACCTCATGATCATCTTAGATTTCCATCTTGGAACCCAACCCTATGCTTTTATTCCTTTGATCAATGAGCACAAATGACTGAAAACGAAATCTTGACCTTCCTTTCACTGATACTCTTTTCATTCTCTTTCTTTTGAGGCAGTGAAACACTTTACCTTGGCAAACTCTGGAAGTCACCTACAACAATCTCTCCAAACTTTCCTTATGCTGTTATCATGGAGGTATTTAATCATCTTCACTTTACCTCTTTTAACCATGCTTGGCATGAAAAACTCCTTGGGATGAGTTTGGAATCTTTGCAAACAATGATATCTTCAGGAAACCTTTGTTGTCATTATGGAGTCCAAACTTACCCCTTTACCTTCTTTTGCAGTTTATGATTTGACAAGACAAACTTCTTTGGAAAATTTCTACCAAAGGAATAATAGTGCCTTAAACCCTTGATGATGATCTTAAACCATGTAAAACCCTAGTGACCTAGTGAGAGGGATCTTTGACCTAATTTTGACTGAAAATTGGTTTGAAATCTTCAAGTAAAAAAATATATTTTTTGATAAATTGATGTATTGAAGATCCACAATCCAATGTACTTGATTTATCTAAAGAGCCTACAGAGATAGTCTGAGACCATCAATGCTTGAGGAAACTGGTGAATATGGAAGAAACTGTTTGTTTGGTAATCCTAGATGGAAAGTGGAGGGGTGAGGCAAAGGCAAAACATAGTGCAGAGGTTAAAGGTGGGAAAATAGGATGTAGATGAGTGGCATAAGCCCATGAGGGGTCTTTCAGGAGTGGTAGGTTGACCATGGAATGAGAAAATGGTGGAATCGTAAAAAATTTGGTTTAAGGATAACTAAGGCAGTGAGATTTCTAAAACTCACAATATTCAGGAATCTTGTTTTAGAAATCTAAGACAAACATTTAGTCATGTACAAATAGAAAAAATTACTGATGAGTAATAGTGTCTCCACTTGGGTACGACAACTCCTTTTCAGGAGTTCTCTAGAACCTCAGAGTTCAGATCTCTGAGTTTTGAAGATCAGTGCCTTACTTGCACTTAGCATATCTCTTTCCTTCATTTGTTGATGTTCCCTTGAAGCTATAATCTCAGAAATATGAAAAGACATGTTTTCTTCAACATTAGTTCTACCTACCCATCACACTTTGCCTAAAATTTTTTCTTCTTGGGTGTACTTGGACTGGAAATCCCTTGACATTCTTTTATTTTTGAAAAAAATATCTACTTCTACCCTTATCACTTCCAAGAGTTTAGATTATGCTAGTGAACTCTTTTATTCTCTACCTAGTCTATTCATTTGTGAAGATTAAGCTGTTGACAAACTTCATTCTCTAATATACTGACATGAAATTGAAAAAATGATTTAAAATGGGATTAAGCTATATGATTTACTATGGGCTGTGGCATTGGGACAAGCTGCACACAAACATTATTTTTGTACAAACAAAACTAGAAAGTATGAGGGTTGTGTTTCATCATTTGTTAGTCATCCCTATATTTCTCTTTGGTTCAGATTTGAGCATAAATAACCAACATCTTTTCTTCGTAATCTAACATACTAAAAATTCAAGGTTAAATGCTTTGACAAGTCTTCTTTCACTAACCTATCAGCAGGAATTTAAAACATGTCCAGTCATGATTAGGCTAGATGATTGAACAAGTCTCTCTTTTCTCAAGTAGTGGCATTTATACTTGCACACTTTTAGAAGTACTATTTTTTCGTATGGGGCTGTACCTATTCTTTAAAACTGCCATCTTTTCTTCTTTTATCTTTTTTTGTGTTTTCATTTTTTGAAAAAATAGTCTAAAACTAAAACTAGATGCTCAAAAGGTTGAGCTTATTTGCATGTCTATCTATCCTAATATTACCTATACATGATATACATTCATCTGGTGAAATCACTTTTCCAATACAACCAATCAAGCAGATGATTCCATGAGGGATTTTCATTTAGCTCTTTGAGTGTGCTAACAAAATAGAAAGGCCACTTCCACCTCACTTGTTTTAGAATAGTAGTTCCTAAAATATTATTTAAATCTTGCAACAAACTGTTTCTGCTAAGACACACTCCTCCTTTAGATGTCTCCAAAAAATCAGCAAAGGGATCTTGAAACAATACCTGGCTCTGATCACCTAAAAAATAAGCTTCATCCATGACTACTACCTCCTCCACTTGGCTATACTCAGGATTATTTTGAACAATGAACTCTAACTCCTCCTCATGTTCATCTGTGATGGCAGCTTCATCATATATAGCAATGATGTCTTCTAACAAACTTGATGTATTCTAATTGTGTGGGCTGAAATCTATGTGAAGTTCATCATGTTGATGAGCAGATGTAACTTTTGGCAACAAATATTCTTTACAAAAAGTGTGGTAACTCTCATGGGATCATCAGTTTCCAAGCCTTCATCTACAATTTGAAATTCAATGGGACTTGGTGGCTACAAATCTGGAGTTAAGGAGAGTTCTATGTCACAAATGGTTTCCTTAACCATTTCAGGAAAAGGCTTCTTATTGATAGCTTTCTCAAGAATTTCATTGTCTTCCCTAACCGCGACAGCCAAACTGAAAGACTGTTGATTTCCAATCACATGAAATTTATTTCTGATAGACTAAAATGAAGTAGAGAAAAGAGTCAGAGATCCTTCACTGTAATGTTCCTTTTCTGGAAATATCACAAGTCTATTCCAGAGATAGAATGTGGGGGCATTTTCTGGATATGTCACCTTCACAAGAAGGGTGAGATCCAGAGGCTACCTGGCCCTTCACAGACTCTGTCTATAGATATGTGAAAATTCCTTTCTCAGGAATTTCCCAAAGAATGGGGCTACAACAATATATGAACATAGAAGGAATCCACAGTGTTATTTTGATGAGCTAGGGCACATGAAGATGCAAATAGCTGAAAAATGTATAATATAGCAACAATAGAATACAATGCTTTGAGGAATCACTCACTCAAGCTAGGCAATGAGAGCCTCAATAAGACATGTACACAAAATGTGATAAAACGATGCTATATAAATTTTCCCTAGCTATGGCAGCGCTATTTATAGGAGACACTACAACATATAACATGAAAATACAATGATATATCAATGGTATCTCAAGAAATGAAGGGGAGAAGGCTCTTAACCCCTAAAAATACAATACATCAATCCTCTAGAAGGATTGGCTACAATACATGTACAAAATGGGAAAACACAATAATGCTAGAGATACTGGGCAGCAGAAACTCATGAAAAAAATAGGAGGAAATGGTTGAATGAGATCCTCAATATGAAATGGCCCCCTCCAATGGGAAATCTGAAGTGAAATACTGATTCTTTCACCTAAGATCTCACCCTCCAAATGTCTACTAATCCCTCACAGCAAATACTCTCCAAAGATAACGCTGTCTGAGAGAGGGACTGTGTTGAATATGATGGAAAGTGGTTGGCCTGATGCCAAAGATGGTGGAATATGCTCAAAAACCACCTTTTTTGATCTCCCAAAGAGATGGAAGCTCCCTCTTCTGAAAAAAAAGCCAAGGATGGTGTTGTAGAAAACCTCCCCAACAACACCCAGCAACAATGCACAATCTCCAGCTGAAACTGCGCTGATGGAGATAGATGGTGCTTGACCTCAATGTCTGAATATGGGGAATAGAGTGCAATCCTCCAAGAGCTACTCAATAAGGAGAGGAAATCCTAAACAGGAATTCCCTCAGCAATTCTTGCTAACCAGCAAGATGTTGCTGCAAGTCCACCAGACCAAAGATGAATAATACTCAAGATGATTTGCAATGGTAGCCTTGCCCTCCTTTTAAACAATGTGAGATCCCTCTCAATGGACCCCACTCTTTAGGGTTTCCTTCCTCTAGAAGCTTCCCTCCTTATCCCACTGCACTGGCCCACAATGTGCTCTCTGCCTCATGCTACTGCGCAGTTTGACTTGGTCAAATTGACCTAGCCTTCTAGAAAAAGCCCCCTTTCACACATGGAGGTGTGAAATCAAGCTCCAAAAGTGATCCTCCCTCATGCCAAGAGGATTTTTATTCTCTATTCAAGGAAGAAATAGGTCTCCTACCCATTTTATTTATCTCCTATGTGAAAATGGAAAAATTAATGTTCCAATTTTCTCCATGAAAAATTGGGAACATTACAGTCCTCCCCTCTCAAAGATTGCTTTTCCTCAAGCAAGTGCAAGGATATATAGAGTTATTCTCTTCTCCTCTCGTTGTAGCATCCCTGTATGATGATCTACTCCAAGGAAAGTGATGCTATCTCATCAATCAAATCTCCACAATGCTCCTCCTCAGCATGTAAGTCAGCTATCAAGCCATCATCATGTAAAGGTGAAATACTCAAGAGGATAGAAAAGTGATGTCTAGAGGTCCCCTTGAATAATGGGATCTGAAAAAAAATGGGAACTATCCTTCCCATATGGATCCTCCATCTCCAAGCCATGAGCCATGCAAAATGAGTTACCTTCCAGCTAGGCAACTCCTGAAAGTTGTCATCCACCTTTGGCTCTGGCAAAGTAGGTGGGATGAAAATATGCACATGGTAAGCAATGTAGATTACCCCACACTGTCCATCTCTCCATTTATGATAAGTGTACAGGGTTGGTTGTCCATGGGCTGCAATAAGTTTTCCCTCAAGTGGCAAGATGAGGACTAGACCCCCAAAGATCTCTCCCTCAGTGCTGTAAATCAAGCTGGCCCAAGTTTCTCCATATCTGATGAGTTGGAAGTCATCATCATATGGAATCTCCTCTAACATATGGCTCACCTCGTAAAGAGACAAATGTGCTATCAAGCTGACCATATCATATCCCATGTTCCCCTTAGAACATGTAGAGCAAAAAGTGTGAGGAATTTCTCCCTTAAAGGAAACATCCACACAATGGGTCTCCCTCCCAAGCATGCTCCTCATAAAGACAGCAACAATAGAACCATAGGGGGAAAAGATGAGAATCATGCTTACTGCCATATGCAACAAATGTGAAGGACAATGGTCCCTTAAGTGCAACTAACGCAGCTTGACCCTCAAATGCAATGGAGATTGATAAAATGAGTGGCTTCTCAACCACCTGCCTGCTTCTCTCATCTCCTCATAAGTATGGAGGAAGTGAATAATGCAAGGTGTAAACTGAGCATGTCCTCCATAACTCCTCTCTTCCCCAAGTCCTCCTAGGGAATGGCCATCAATCATGCTTATGGCTTCATCTAAACCATGTGGTCTAGAAAAAATAATGCTCCTCCTTGGAGCATCATCCTGCACATGTATGGTTAAGGGACATATACATACATCATATAAATGCTCATGTAAACAACAATGAATACCCTTACCATACTCTTTTCTCATACAAATGGAGTGGCTCATAAGTGAGTCTCCTCTCATCCTCCAAGAGAATAGAGGTGGCTTTGCTAACTCTCTCAAAGAGTCATGTATCTCCTCCATATCTATGTGATCCATGCATCTGCTCATATGCTGACATATATCCTCCTCGAAGCCCATCCAAAAATACCCATCCATGAAGGTGTGGTATGCTCTCATCGAATAAGTGGGACTAAAAAGGAACTCCTCATGAGATGTATGTAACAACTTCTGCTTGAGCTTGGAAGCTCTAGGAAACAAAACCCTGACATGATAAAAGATGACCCCATCTCTGACTAAATATGCCTCCTCATGCAACTGGCCATCCAAGATCATGCAAGTAAAAATATCCTTGGAATACTCCACCAATAGTTGGGAGCTCCAATGTGGATCTAATATCCATAGTGACAGCACTGATTATCTCTCATTAAAAGCACCTGTCATATGGTCATCATCTTCTTTGACATCTCTCATGCCAAATATGCAAGCTGGAAAGCTACTATCCTTCCCCTGCTACTTCTACCACAACGCAGAGTCTAAAATGGAAGTGGGTGATGCTGATGTTGAGAGAATTCTCTTTCTCTCCTTGGGTATACCCCAGCCTCCTAGCGCTATATCAAGCTCTCTCCAGGTTTCCACCCTCCTTAAATCAATGATTGATGCCTCAACATGTGAAGCACCCATCCTCCTCTGCTGATCCAGTGGTCTTCCCGGAAAAATGTCTCCATGCAATGAGACATCATCATCAAGGGATGATTGAATATATGAATGGAGAAAGCTCTTTGTGCTTCCACTATGCAATCTAATCACCTCCTTAGGTGCATCAACCTCCAAAAATGAATAGGGATGTATACTCCTCATCTCATGATGCTGGGTCTTCTCCCTAATTCCTCCTTGTGTCTCCATGGTCTCACACCTCCTCAACAATGGCACAGATGGAACATGAGTTGTGCCTTGATCTCCACTCATGAGTTCCTGGGAACCTTCTTTCAAAGATGCAAGCATCCCCTATTTGGAGCAATGGCTCCTCTTTCCTCTACATGAGGTGCTAGATCAACTCTAGATCTAACAACGTTGTTGCCCTCAATATATGCAACATGAATGCGCAACCCTCCAATAATTGGATCCCTCCTTGAAAAAGAGATCCCCATGCCTCTTTGCTCAAGGGTTAAGGAAGAAAGTTTCTCCTCCGGCAAAGTATGGTGCGAGTTTTCAACCTCCTAATGTGATATTGCATTATCATGCAAGGGCTTTGTTTGAGTTTCCTTGTTTGCCTCCATCATGACTATTTCATGAATCCCTCCATCAAATCTTTTCACTAATGCCTTAATGAAATTAGCATAAGATGCAATGTTTACATTTCTTAAAGAAAAGGATTCAAAAATCCACTAGGCAAAAGCATTACCTCTCAAATGCGGCGCTGCAACTTTGATGGCTTCCTCTTCAAGGATTTGGTGTTGTTTCAGGAAGGTCTCTAACTCCTCCCCCCAAGCTTTGGTTGAATATGTAGGTGAACCCTCAAAGGTAGATAGATGAAATCTCTCATGCTGCTCTTTCCCATTCACCTTAATCTTGCAAAACTCTAAAAAACTGAGCTGATCCCAGTATTTCTGAGTTTGAGACTCATACTCCTTCAAGAAATAAATAAGGGTTCCCCTCCTAGCAACCTCTTCTTCTCTTCCCATCTCTTTTCCGGCAATCCTGGGCATGTGACTGCGCTGTATAAGATGGTGTGTAGCTGCATGCTCACACTCTTCCAATCTAGAGTTTGCTTTTGAATCAAACCCTCCAGGATATCCTTCATGCATTTTCCTCATGATCTCCTCAAACTCTTCATGGATCATATGTACAGATTGAGGAAGAAGCTTGGCAAGCTTATCCCCTTTTCCTTCTCCAAAAGATGGAGTCTTTTTCCTGCTTATTTCTTTGTCTCCTTGATGACAATAGGAAGTGCATGGTTCTTCCTCTTCTTTCTACATATCCTCCTTGGGGAGGCTCTTCTCTTCTCTTAAAATAGATGAGATTAATCTCACCTGCTTCACCATCTTCTTCTTCTTCTTTCTTGGGCTTAAAAGCCATAGGCTGAGCCAAGAAAGCTGCTCTGATACCACTGTAATGTTCATTTCCTGGAAATATCACAAGTCTATTCCAGAGATAGACTATGGGGGCATTTTCTGGATATGTCACCTTCACAAAGAGGGGTGAGATCCAGAGGCTACCTGGCCCCTCATAGACTCTGTCTATATATATGTGAAAATTCCTTTCTCAGGAATTGCCCAAAGAATGGGGCTACAACAATATATGAACATAGAAGGAATCCACAACGTTATTTTGATGAGCTAGGGCACATGAAGATGCAAATAGCTGAACAATGTATAATATAGCAGCAATAGAATACAATGCTTTGAGGAATCACTCACTCAAGCTAGGTAATGAGAGCCTCAATAAGACATGTACACAAAATGTGATAAAACACTGCTATATAAATTTGCACTAGCTATGGCAGCGTTGTCTATAGGAGACACTGTAACATATAACATGAAAATACAATGATATATCAATGGTAGCTCAAGAAATGAGGGGGAGCAGGATCTCAACCCCTGAAAATACAATACATCAATCCTCTAGAAGGATTGGCTACAATACATGTACAAAATGGGAAAACACAATAATGCCGGAGTTGCTGGGCAGCAGCAAATCATGAAAAAAATAGGAGGAACTAGCTAAATGAGATCCTCAATCTAAAATGGCCCCCTCCAATGGGAAATCTGAATTGAAAGACTGATTCTTTCACCTAAGATCTCACCCTCCAAATGTCTGCTAATCCCTTACAGCAAATACTCTCCAAAGATAACATTGTCTGAGAGAGGGACTGCACTGCATATGATGGAAATTGGTTGGCCTGATCCCAAATATGGTGGAATATGCTCAGAAAATACCTTTTCTGATCTCCCAAATAGATGGAAGCTCCCTCTTCTGAAAAACAAGCCAAGGATGGTGTTGTAGAAAACCTCCCAAGAAACACCCAACAATAATGCACAATCTCCAGCTGAAACTGCGTTGATGAATATAGATGGTGCTTGAACTCAATGTATGAATATGGGGAATAGAGTGAAATCCTTCAAGAGCTACTCAAGAAGGAGAGGAAATCCTAAACAGGAATTCCCTCAGCAATTCTTGCTAACCAACAAGATGTTGCTGCAAGTCCACCGGACCAAAGATGAATAATACTCAAGATGATTTGAAATCATAGCCTTGCCCTCCTTTTAAACAATGTGAGCTCCCTCTCAATGGACCCCACTCATTAGGGTTTCCTTCCTCTAGAAGCTTCCCTCCTTATCCCACTGCGCTGGCCCATAATGTGCTCTCCACCACATGCTACTGCGCAATTTGACTTGGTCAACTTGACCTATCCTTCTAGAAAAAGCCCCCTTTCACACATGGAGGTGTGAAATAAATCTCCAAAAGCGATCCTCCCTCATGCCAAGAGGATTTTTATTCTCTATTCAAGGAATAAATGGGTCTCCTACCCATTTTATTTATCTCCTATGTGAAAATGGCAAAATTAATTTTCCAATTTTCTCCATGAAAAATTGGGAACATTACATTCACTTACTTCCAAACTCTCCAGACTTTCCTCATTAGTGTCATAGGTGACCTTTATTGGCTCATTACTGTTTTCAGGCTGATGACATTGAACTTCATCCCACAAATCAACTGTTGATTGATGTGCAAGATTAACTTATGTTTGGAGCAGATCATCATCATCATACTGATCAAACTTTAGAGAATCATCAATCAAACATATTGGATTAGCAGGAAAATACATAGAACTTTTCTGTTCACATGAAGGTTTAGAGGCTAGCTGCATGCTTAGCATTTAATTTATTTCCTCTTCAGTCAAAAGAGGAGGCATTTTTCTCTTTCTTTGGATAGAAGTACAACAGTTCTCTTTCTCTTGTGAAAGCTGATTTTGAGGTTGAATGTTTTCTTGAGCCTCACCTAGAAGAGGTGGTGAATCACCACTTGTGCCTTCAGAGAGATCCTGTGGGTTTTCTTCTATTTCTTGATTGGTTTCTTCCTCAACTAAATCCTCTAGGCTGTCATGACAGTTACCTTGAGAATGAAATTCATGAATGGCTGCTAAGAGGTCTTCAGGATGAAAATTTTCCAAATCTTCATCGCTATCTATAAGGTACTGTATGATATCATGATATTGATCACAACAATTTTTGGCCAAGGATAAGCATGGAGAATTTTATTTATAATGATCACAAAATACCTTGTGGAGATATTTTAAGGAAAACAAGCAACCAGGTTTTAGCCATTCACACCATTCTCTTGCCTTACCCTCTAATGTTTCCATAAACATTTTCATGAGGCAGTCCTCGTGCCATTCAACCTTTAACCTCCATACATGTATATGAAATTTGATGAGATGTAACAAGGGGTCATCACATTTTTCATCTTGAAATATAGGCAGGTTTTTCATCCAATTTATCTGCGAAATTTTATGTGGAAATCCAAGGATATGACCTCTTTTCCTCGGAGAATATCTCCTTTGTATTCTTGGATCCATGTTTGTAAATAAAAAAGGGTCAATGTATCTTTTCAACTAGTATAGATTTCTCTACCAGTGGAGTCTTTAGGTCTATTGAGAGTTGTGGAGTCGCCAGGTGGAGGGTTTGAACTTTTCTGTCCACCATCAGCATGATTACTGCATTCCTAGGGGAATCTATGAGAATTAGTGGGGTCAACAGGGCTACTAAAAGCCAGTGGAGTCACTAGGTGGAGGATACTTATTGTTTTTAAGGATGTGTTTTTTGTCCACCATTAACAACTGAATACCAATCTAGCAATGTACAAGGGTTTTAGACCATTGGGCTATGAAGTATGCAATAGGTATAGAAAGGTACAACAATAGATCAGGGGTGCTTCGAAGGGAAAGTTAATAGTGGCTACATAGATCTTCAAGGCTTAGATGGGTGAGGTGAACAGTAAAATGTGAACAGAATAGGGGAAAGGGAAATTAAGAATCCTTTGTCAAATACTTTAAAACAAGAAGGATATTTAACACTACTCAGCATAAAGAAGTAATAATAATACATGGCAAACCAATAACTATTTTATTAAACTCAAGAAAATAAGCATCGAGGCAACAATCCAGTAAACCCTAGAGAGTAGGGAACTCCTAACCTCTCCAGCTAATCTACCTTCAGAGAAGGAAAACATATAAGATAAAAAAATAATAGAGATCAAAGACGAGAGAACTCCTAAACATCATTGATCAGAACTATAAAGACCTCCAAGGCAACCTTTCAAGAATGGACAAAGGGTATAATCGAAACATAGCCTCTTTGGAGAAACCTAATTAGTGATACTTCAAAGAAAGATCTCAAGAACAATGTTTTAGTGACATCAAACAAGTAGGGCTAACCATAAACATCTTATATATCTACTATATTGAATCATTCATAATATAAACAAGCTTGAGTGGGTCTAGATAGAAACTAAGAATTCTCTAAACTAACTTGGCAGAGGAAAACATGAAAGCAAAAAGAACCAGACAGACTTAATGAAATTTGATAGCAAACCTTAAGCTAAAACTTCTGTTCTAATGCAAGAGAATGCTGAAACAACATTGAAAACATATGAAATGAAGACAAAACAAGATGAGGGGGAAATCACCAATAGCCATTTTCATGAATCCTGCAAAGTTCTTGTGTTATTGATGTTCAATCCAAGAAATCCACAAGGTTATAAAGCCAAAAGCTTCTTACAACTCAAAGCTCATGCTTAGTTCAACACTAACTAACCAGCTACCAGCCAACATGAACAATGAGGCCCTCGTCCAATATTTATCATACAAAAGAGGTGGTGAGAAAACCCTAGAGGCTTCTATAAGTCATCAAGGCATCATAAATATCAATTTTTTCCTTTGTGACCTTGCAAGGCCCAAGGCACAAAATACCTAAAGAAATAGATGAAAAATATCTTCTCAACCGCATTTAGCAAAAAATATGATTTTGAGGCTCCCAAAAAATTTCTAAATGTTTCTTATCGTACTTTTTTGACTTTTTTTTGCAATGGCACAACACTGAGATTTAGGAAATCAATTTCCTCGCCAAGGTCGCAGCACATGCATAGGAAAATTGGGTTACCTTGCAACCAAGTTTTGAAGGCATTCCCGATGTCGGAATGGGCTCCGTGATGGCTCATTGAAAAGCCTATTGAGTCTACTTTCAAGAAATTCCCTTAGTTCTCTGATTGGCCCTCTTTAACCTTTTAAAAAATTAAAACTCCCAAGGCTGGTAAAGGTGCAACACATGTCCTGAAAACTAGGCAAAAAGGTGAAATTTAGGGTGTTTTTGACCCTTTTGGAGGACCAAATCAACTCCAAATGACCTAAAATTTTGTGAGAATGCTGTAATTGAGCTAATCATTTCAAAAATGTAAGCTTTACCTTCTGAGGATGTCCTGAGAAAAAGCGCAGCGCCAAGGGTGTTGCGCCCTTGGCCCTTAAAAATAGTGAAAAACCAAATTTTGTCAAAAACTTGCCAAAATTTGCAAATATCGCCCTCATGGTCTTTTGGATGCATGTAGGAATGGATCAATGAGATTTTCAAGGTTTACTTGTATGTAACTCCATTTTTCTTACCATGTTCTTCATAGGCCTTATTCCTCTTGTTGATGTTTGTGTTTCTGCTTTTAGACTCATTGTCTTTACTTCTACAATGCTTTCTGCACTGCTCTCCTCACCACTGCTAGGTGCTTCATCATGGTTGCCATCCCGACTATCATTCTTAGTGATATCCATGCTGTTCTTATGGCTTTTCTCCTTTACTATCTTTATCTCTACCATGAGCCTCAATGTTCCTTTGGCCTACTGTCATTATGCTTTTCTTCTTCATTTTTATTTGCACTAGCATCAGTCTTTTCATCACTGTTTCCCTCCTCACTGACTTCTGCATTGTTGTTTGCCTTATTGACATCTTGAATCCTTGTTCCATTTCTATCCTCACCTCCATCATTGAAATTTTCATCTTGGCTTCTCTCTTCATCATTTGCCTCATCTTCATTGTCATCTACCTCCATGTTTTCTGTTTTATTGCTAACCTATGCCTCTTCACTCTTTTTTTCTTGAATGCTTGTTTCATCATTATTGCTCTTTCCTTCATTAGTATTTGATTGCTTATCATGGTCACTTCCTTCTTTGGCTGATGTACTATGAGAAGGTGAAGAAGGAGGGATGTTTTGAAGGAAACCCTAGATCTGCTTGTGAAGTTGATATGAGAAGTGATGGAATGATTGTAAGAAGGCAACTTTTTCAAGTGAGTGAGAGGGATGAATGGAAGGTGTAAGTGTATGAATATGAGGGAGAGCTAGAAATCAAGGACAAACAACAGTTACTTGTTAGAATTCTGCTCCGAAAACAACTTAGCATGAAGATTTAGGTGTCACTCCTTTAGGGTTTCCTTCAATTTCTCTTAACATAAAAACATGAAAAGACATCGGAGGGGAAAATATGACATTTATCTACCATTTTAGAATGTCCTTGAAAACTGTTTGATGCATCTTGGATGAGTTTTTTCATTGTTTTTTTGGAATGTGCAGGTGTAGGAGAGCTTCAGGCCAAGGTGTAGTGCCTGCACGCACAGTTGGGTGTCGGCCCCCCCAAAGTGTAGTGCCTGCACACAGAGTGGGGTGTCAGGCCCCCCAATGTGTAGCACTTGCACATAGAGTTGGGTCGGCCTGCACGTGGAGTCGGGTCAATTTTCATGTTAGGCACGCAGCACGTGCATAATGGGCTAGTCGGGCAAGGCTGCATGGCCAAATGTGCAATGTGTGCACTCTTTTCGGTCTTGTTGGGTCGGGCCTGCACATGGAGTCGGGTGATCGGGCAAGGTTGCACATGCATTTGGGTGCTAAAAGCATAGTGATGAATGAATTTTGGGCCTATCGGGTTGCCCAACATGCAGTGCCTACACGTCCCTTTTCCTGTCAGGCTTCATGGGCGTAGTGCCTGAACACATTCAGGCCTGTTGCGCTTCCCCAATGCGCAGTGCTGAATGGTTTCCTATGTCTGTCGGGCAGTTCTGGGTGAATGGGTAGTGCCCATATAAACATGCAGTGTGTTCCCTTGAATGCGCAACATAGTGTAAATTCACACTGTGAAATATCCCTAGCACGTAGTGCCGGGTGCTGAACATGTAGCGCCTGCATGAACGCACAGCGTTGGGAAAACTCACCCAAATTTTCATTGAAACTCAAATTTTTATTGATGATGGGTTTTTACTCTTTTCACTAGTACATTTGGGGAAAATTCCGACACTTAAGTTCAGACACATTTTTCTTAATGTTGGAAAATTTCCCAATTTCTATCCATTTTTCAAATCCCGCCACAAACCGTCGCTATACCGATGTTTAGGGATATCGTCACTTTTGTGACGTTTATTTTTTTCATTGTAATTGCGAAGTTTTAAAAATTTCGTCGGTCTTATGACGTTTATGGGATGAAACGTTGGAATTACGACGTCGCCTACACATCTATCGATCTTGCGATGCTTGGGAGAAACCGTCGGAAAAGCGACGTTTATCATATAGACATCGGTATTGCAACGTTGTGAAGCCAAACGTCGCAAGACCGATGTCTATATAAGAAATGTCGCTTTCCCGACGGTTTCTCCCAAGCGTCACGAGCCTGACGTTTAAACAACACAACATTTTAATATGAAAACATTTTTTTGGTTGGACAAAAAAATTGGACATGAAAAACAATTACATGCATGGAAATGTAAAGTATTACTTTATTAACAATTGTTCAACATTTCAATATGAAAACATTATATTATTTAACATTTTGTTTATATAAACATGACTTATTTGGATATAATGAGTATTACATTATTGGATAATGTTTTTTTTTGTTAGAAAACATTTTTATACATCAAAAAATTTACATTACACTTATACATGAAAACTTGCACATTTGGTATATTATTCCAAAGGCTAGGACATGCTTGGGATCTTTTAAATCCTTGATTACAACTTGCTGAGATGAAAACTCTACTATTCTACCTTTACTTGAACGAGTGATTTGATATTTTAATTGAAGGTTGCAACAAAGACTCAGAACACATAATACATTATTGAAATGTATGTTATATTCCTTAGTTTTTATAGACCCTACATCACCAACAATAGAAAAAACAATTGGTGTTACAATCATTACAAGCAATAAAATTGCATTTATGCTTAACGATATAATAATATTCTCTAGAATAAATAAGCCACCCATTGGAATAAGAAGTAGAGGATGCATTGAAATATAAACCAAAAGCAAAAGTGTATTTCCAAAAGAGCTAAGCCTGGGCAGAATATTTTGTGGAAACAAAAAAACATGATAAGCATATTTTCGAGCGGCCTGTTTGCTGTTTTCTCCCATGTGGCATCGTTCAGTCGGGCGCGCCGTGTCGCGCTATGTGAGGTTGCCTAACCGGGCGTGTTTGGGTTGGGTCGTTTTGTTCGAGGGTACCCATATAAGTTTTGCTAAGTTGTGACCATTCAGGTGCCTTGTGCGCGTTCAGGCAGCTCGTTTGCCATTTTCTCCCTTGTCGCATCGTTCGGTCGGGTGCGCCGTGTCGCGCCATGTGAGGTCACCCGACCGGGCCCGTTCGGGTCGGGCCTGGAAATTTTGTTCGAGGGCGCTCGTATCATTTTTGCTAATTTGTGACTGCCCGGGTGCCTTGTGCACATTCGGGTGACCCGTTTGCCATTTTCTCCCTTGTGGCATCGTTCGGTTGGGCGTGGTGTGTCATGTCGTGTGAGGTCACCTGACCGAGCGCGTTCGGGTCGGGTCAGAACGTTTCGTTCGAGGGCGCCCGTATCAGTTTTGCTAAGTTGTGACCACCCGGGTGCCTTGTGCACATTCGGGTGGCCCGTTTTCCCTTTTCTCCCTTGTAGCATCATTTAGTCGAGTGCACCGTGTCGCGCCGTGTGAGGTCGCTCGACCGAGTGCGTTTGGGTCAGGTTTGGTCGTTTCGTTCGAGGGTGCCAGTATAAGTTTTGCTAAGTTGTGACCACCCAGGTGCCTTTTGCACGTTCGGGCACCCCATTTGCTATTTTATCCCTTGTGGCATCATTCGGTCAAGCGCGGCGTGTCGCACCATGTGAGGTCGCCCGACTGGGCGCGTTCGGGCTGGGTCGTTTTGTTCGAGGGCGCCCGTATCAGTTTTGCTAAGTTGTGACTGCCTAGGTGCCTTGTGCATGTTCGGGTAGCCCATTTTCCATTTTCTCCCTTGTGGCATCGTTCGGTCGGGCATGCTGTGTCGCGTCGTGTGAGGTCACCCGATCGGAAGCGTTCGGGTCGGGTCTGGCTGTTTCGTTCGAGGGCGCCCGTATCAGTTTTTCTAAGTTGTGACTGCCTGGGTGCCTTGTGCATGTTCGAGTGGCCCATTTTACTTTTGCTCACTTGTGGAATCATTCGGTCGGGCGCGCCATGTCGTGCCGTGTGAGGTCGCTCGACTAGGCGCGTTCGAGTCGGGTCGGGCTGTTTCGTTCGAGGGCGCCATATCGGTTTTGCTAAGTTGTGACGACCCAGGTGCCTTGTGCATGTTCGGGCGGTCTGTTAGCCATTTTCTTCCTTGTGGCATCGTTCGGTCGGGAGTGTCAGGTCGCGCCGTGTGAGGTCCCCTGACCGAGCGCATTCGGGTCGGGTCAGGCCGTTTCGTTTGAGTGCGCCCATATCAGTTTTGCTAAGTTGTGACAGCCTAGGTGCCTTGTGCACATTCGGGTGGCCCATTTTCCATTTTCTCCCTTGTGGCATCATTCATTCAGGCACGCCGTGTCGCGCCTTGTGAGGTCGCACGACCGGGCGCGTTCGGGTAAGGTCAGGTCGTTTCGTTCAAGGGTGCCCATATCTGTTTTTCTAAGTTGTGACCAATCGGGTGCCTTGTGCACATTCGAGCGGCCCATTTGCCGTTTTCTCCCTTGTGGCATCGGCGACCTCACACGGCGCGACACGACGCGCCGTGTCGCACTGTGTGAGGTCGCCTGACTGAGCGAGTTCAGGTTGGGCCGTTTAGTTCGAGGGTGCCCATATCAGTTTTGCTAAGTTGTGACTGCCCGGGTGCATTGTGCACATTCGGGCGGCCCATTTTCCATTTGCTGCCTTGTGGCATCGTTCGATCGAGCGCGTCTTGTCGCACCATGTGAGGTCGCCCGACCCGGCGCGTTCGGGTCGAGTCTGGTCCTTTCATTCGAGGGTGCCCATATCAATTTTGCTAAGTTGTGACCACCCAAGTGCCTTGTGCACGTTCGGGTGGCCCATTTTCCATTTTCTCCCTTGTGGCATCATTCGTTCGGGCATGTCGTGTCACGCTGTGTGAGGTCGCTCGACCGGGTGTGTTCAGGTCGGGTCGTTTCGTCCGAGGGCGCCCGTATCAGTTTTGTTAATTTGTCACCGCCTGGATGCCTTGTGCACGTTCGGGTGGCCCATTTTCCATTTTCTCCCTTACGACATCGTTCAGTCGGGTGCGCCGTGTCGCGCTATGTGAGGTCGTCCGACCGGGTGCGGTCGGATCGGGTCGTTTCGTTCGAGGGTGCCCATATCAGTTTTATTGAGTTGTGACCACCCAAGTGCCTTGTGCACATTCGAGCGGCCCATTTCTCGTTTTCTCCCTTGTGGCATTGTTCGATCGGGCGCGCCATGTCACACTGTGTGAGGTCGCCCGACTGGGCGCGTTCGGGTCAGACCGTTTCGTTCGAGGGCGCCCATATTAGTTTTGCTATGTTGCGACCACCCGGGTGCCTTGTGCATGTTCGGGCAGCCCGTTTTCTGTTTTCTCCCATGTGGCATCGTTCGGTCGGGCGTGCCGTGTGAGGTCACCCGACCGGGCGCGTTCGAGTTAGGTCGTTTCGTTCGAGGGTGCTCGTATCAATTTTGCTAAGTTGTGACTGCCCGGGTGCCTTGTGCACATTCGAGCAGCCCGTTTGCCATTTTCTCCCTTGTGGCATTGTTCGGTCGGGCGAGCCGTGTCACGCCATGTGAGGTCGCCCGACCAGGCACATTCGGGTCGGGTTGGGGCGTTTTGTTCGAGGGTGCTCGTATCAGTTTTGCTAAGTTGTGACCACCCAGGTGCCTTGTGCACGTTTGAGCGGCTTGTTTGCGATTTTCTCCCTTATGGCATCGTTCAGTCGGGCGCGTCGTGTCGCGTCGCCCGACCAGGCGCGTTCGGGTCGGGTCAGGCCATTTCGTTAAAGGGCACCCGTATCAGTTTTGCTAAGTTGTGACTGCCCGAGTGCCTTGTGCACATTCGAGCGGCCCATTTTCCATTTTCTCCCTTGTGGCATTGTTCGGTTAGGCACGCCGTGTTGCGTCATGTGAGGTCGCCTGACCGGGTGCGTTCGGGTCAGGTCGGGCCGTTTCGTTCAAGGGTGCCCATATCAGTTTTGCTAAGTTGTGACTGCCTGGGTGCCTTGTGCATGGTCGGGTGGCCTGATTTCCATTTTCTTCCTTGTGGCATCGTTCGTTTGGGTGTGCCATGTTACGCTATGTGAGGTCGCCCGACCGGGTGCGTTCGAGTCGAGTCGTTTCGTTTGACGACGCCCGTATCAGTTTTGTTAAGTTGTGACCGCTTGGGTGCCTTGTGCATGTTCAAATGGCTTGTTCGCAATTTTCTTCGTTGTGGCATCGTTCGATCGAGCGCGTCATGTCGCGCTATGTGAGGTTGCCCGACCAGGCGCAGTCGAGTTGAGTCGTTTCTTTCGAGGGCACCTGTATCAGTTTTTCTAAGTTGTGACCGCCCGTGTGCCTTGTGCACGTTCGAGTGCCCGATTTTTCATTTTCTCCCTTATGGCATTGTTCATTCGGGTGCTCTATGTCGCGGTGTGTGAGGTTGCCCAACCGATTGCGGTCAGGTTGGGTCATTTTGTTCCAGGGCGCCTGTATCAGTTTTTCTAAGTTGTGACCGCCCGGATGCCTTGTGCACGTTCGGGTGGCCCATTTTCCATTTACTCCCTTGTGGCATCATTTGGTTGGGCATGTCGTGTCGTGCCGTGTGAGGTCGCCCGACTGAGTGCATTCGTGTTGGGTCAGGCCATTTCTTTTGAGGGTGCCCATATCAGTTTTGCTAAGTTGTGACTGCCCGGGTGCCTTGTGCACGTTCGGGTGGTTCGTTTGCCATTATTTGGACTTAAATTGTGTGACAACACTGTGGCTGAGTTTGAAACTGGAAATTGAACATAAATTTGATTTTATTGCAATAGACATTTTCATCAATAAATGTAAAGCAATGGCTAACAAATACTATAAATTAATAAATAAATAAGACATGGAAACAAGCTGCAACAATACTTACAAAATTGTTACATTGAGATGCAAAGAATAAGCAACTAATTTAACCCCTAAACCATGAACCTCTAAACCCTTAACCCCTAACCCATTTAACCCCCTAAACCCGTAGTAAACCCCCAACCCATTTAACCCCCTAAACCCTAAACCTATAAACCCTTAACCCCTAACCCCTTAAACCCTAAACCATTAAACCCTTAACCCTAACTCCTTAAACCCTAATTCATGACCCCTAACCCATCTAACCCCATAAAACCTAACCCCATTAGCCCCTAACTTCTAACCCCTAAAATCTTTAACTTCTAAATCCCATAACCCCCTAAACCCCTAACCCATTTAACCCCCTAATCCCTGAACTTATAACCCCTTAACCCCTATTAACCCATTAAACGCTAATTCCCAACCCCTAACCCATTTAATCCCCTAAACCATAAACCTCTAAACCCGTAACCCATTTAACCCCTAAACCCTAAACCTCTAAACCCTTAACCACTAACCCTTAACCCCTAACCCATTTAACCCTTTAAACCCCTAAACACCTAACCCATTTAACCCCCTAAACTCTAAAACTCTAAACCCTTAACCCCTAACCCCAAACATATAACCCCTAAAACCCTTAACCCCTTGATCTAGTAGGGGCCTGTTACCTTGATATTAACAGTGGTGTATTCATACTCCTTCTGAATAAACAATAAAGGGTCAAGGAAATTGACCAATATGTTGTCAAGTTTTATCTTATCCATCTCCGGGGTAAGCCGCTTTTCGACTAACTCCATTGATTTTGATCTCAATTTTGCAAATTGCTTCCTTCTCTCATATGATACCCAAGCCTTTTCCTCTCTCTTCCCTTCTAATTCCGTAATAGTGTCAAAGTGATGCCAGCCAACTTCTTTGGAAAGCCTTCCTAGCAGACAATACTTGTGACCTGGCTGAAGCCTCAACACTTTCAAAGCATCTGGAATGACCTCTCTCTTCCCCAATCTCTCTCTCTCTCTCTCTCTCTCTCTATCTCTCTCTCTCTCTCTACCCTCCAATCCTCTCACAGCTATATCCCTCCCTCTATCCTTCTTTATGCCCCCCTTCCATCTTTCTGTCACTATCTCACTCTCTTACCCTTCTCTACCTCTCTCACTCCTCTCCCTCTCTCTCTCTCTCAGCTGATCCATTCCTTCTCCCCCCTCTCCTTTAGTTTATCTCCATCTCTCCCTCGTGACTCCCCTTGTCTCGCCACCTCTATCAATCTATGTCTTTATAATTATTCCTTCTCATATATATATATATATATATATATATATATATAGATATAGATATAGATATATATAGATTTAATATATATCATGACATATCGGGACCTACGATTGGGTTAATTCTGCCTTGTTGGCAAGGTTAAAATGGTTAATCTTCGATAGAAAAAATCTAGATCAAATATTTCATCAAAAAGAGGGAACCATACCCTATATTCTTCCAGGATATGCCTATCAGTCGCTTGGCCTCTTCTTGCTCTCACATGAATGTAGTCTTGCTTGACTCGTACAGAAGAAGGTTTCACATTATCAACTATTTGTTTGGGACAACTTTTGGTTGTTTCAACACTGCTACATTATAATTCAATCTTATCCTTTAAACTGTCTTAGTCTTTTGTACTCTCTTCAACTTTGTAGTGCTTTCCATTCCTCTTAGTCACATATGTTTCCTTGGTCTATTAAGGGACAAGGTCGACAACATTAGGATGTTTTTGCAATAAACAAGGTTATTTCTATGACACAGTCAGGTGGAGCAAGAGCATAAGAGCCAAATTTCTCACGATTTTGGGATACTCAAACTTAATATTTTCTGGACTAGTCATGAGGTGCAGTTTGGTTATTAAGACTTCATCAGATGGCAATTATCTGGACTTAAATTGTGTGACAACACTGTGGCTGAGTTTGAAACTGGAGATTGAACATACATTTGGTTTGATTGCAATAGACATTTCCATCAATAAATGTAAATCAATGGCTAACAAATACTATAAATTAATAAATAAAGAAGACATGGCAACAAGAAACAATACTTACAAAATTGTTACATTGAGACGCAAAGAATAAGCAACTAATTTAACCCCTAAACCATAAAACTCTAAACATCCCTTAACCCCTAACTCCTAAACCCTTAATCTGTAACCCATTTAACCCCCTAAACTCCTAGTAAACCCCTAACCCATTTAACCCCCTAAAACATAAACCTATAAACCCTTAACCCCTAACCCCTTAAATTGCAAACCATTAAACCATTAACCCTAATTCCCAACCCCTAACCCATCTAACCCACTAAAACCTAACCCCATTAGCCCCTAACTTCTAACCCCTAAAATCCTTAACTGCTAAATCCCCTAACCCCCTAACCCTTTTAACCCCCTAAACCCTAAACCTATAACCCCTTAACCCCTAACCCATTTAACCCCCTAAACCATAAACCTCTAAACCCTTAACCACTAACCTTAAACCCTTAACCCCTAACCCATTTAACCCCCTAAACCCCTAAACCCCTAACCCATTTAACCCCCTAAACCCTCAACCTCTAAACCCTTAACCCCTAACCCCTTAAACCATATTTCCCAACTGGCCTAACCCATTTAACCCCCTATATACATAATACATAAATTATAAAGAAAAAATATATATAAAAAATAGAGATTAAAACTCCAAATATTTAAAATACAACATAATTTAATAGTGTAAAGTTTAAAACTCCTTTTAATAAAGCATGATGATTTAGTAGGGTAGAAGGATTACTATATGCAAAAATCAATCCATTATTTACTCATATAACTTTAATTTCTTCTCAAAAAGATATGTTTTATTTTTTTGATTGTAAATATTTTTAAATAATCAAAATAAACAAACATTTAATTATTTAGAAATTGTTTTTATTATTTAAAATGATTATAATTATTAAAAAATATTTATTTTTAAATTAATTTGAGTGGCCTTAAGAAAACACACGTGTTTCATTTCAAAATGTCAAAAATTTTGAAATATCAAAAGTTTTAATTTCCCTCATTCATTTCCCTCCGGTTGCATGATTTTTCCAGGGAAGGAGGGAGGATTTGATCCAAATCTGAGTTGGGTCGGTAGAAAAAATGCCATAGATCCTTCACATTCAGGGGGGCCAGTGTGGCAACCAGATCAGCTCCAAGTTTTGGGAAGTGGTCTGTAAAAAACACAGGATGGATCCTACTGAGAGATATCAGGGCACTTCAGATCTACATCTTGAAAGGGTTATGGACAGGTCTTCAAAAATGATAACTTCGTTTTTGGCCAATATGGGGCTGGAAAAACAACTGGGCCAAGGGGAATTACATGGAAGGAGATGAGCTCATTGACTCTGTGCTTGATGTCGTTAGGAAGGAGACTGAGAACTATGATTTCCTGCAAGGTATGTGTCTTTTTCAGATTTGAATACTTGACCTTGTGTTTTTGAAATGTAGGATTTCATTTGCTAAAATTATGTGGGTTTTTGTTGTGTACAGGGTTTCATAAAAATTCCCAATCTAAAGCCGCAGAGTGTTTTCATCCTTGTCTCTGCAAGTCCCAATATCAAGCCTCAGAGGTACGATCTCATTCATGCTTTATGTTTTTTTTTAATGCATGAAGTAATGTTGAATTTCTTCACATAATCAGTTGGAAGTAAAATCTGACCTAGATACAATCATGTCCTCTGATCCAGAAACAATCATCTCCTCGGATATAGAAACGACTCAATCTACGGAAGATCAATCCCTAGAAATGCCAATAGTGGCACCGTTTGTATCACTGACCGAGGAACAACAAACTCTATTAAGCAAGGAGGCATTCACTCGTATAATTGAAACCTACAGGCAAGTTGATGGTGCAGGGGTCAGGGATTTGCGATGTTCACTGCTTGCACGATTGATTGCTTAGGTATATGCTCATAAAGTTTTTTATTAATAGTATGTTTGAACTTCTTTATAGATACTGGAATCTGACTTTGCCTCTTCATCAATGTTTGGCTTTAATGATTGCATTCTGAACTTTGAAAATCCTCTTTATAAAGGCAGTTTGCTCAGGAAAACACTAATATGGTAACACCTCCTCTACAAATGAAAAGTGATTCTTCAACAAATTAGTGTCTACAATAAATCCTTGTACAGAAGATTCTTACTGAAGTGCCTGCTTGCACCATTACTGATTCTAACACCTCGCTCAAAATAATGTCACCTTATTATATGACATCTGCAACCAACCACCTTTCATCATCAATCCCAGATTGTATGGTTGTTGTTACATTGATTGCATGATCATGAGAGAAATTTTCAAATTCCATTCTAATAAGGCTTGGAAGCTAGAAAAATTGAAAGACAAATTCCTTAAAAATACTCTGACCATATTACCTATTCATATTGCAGACCTTTTGCTTTAGATAGTCTCTTTTGGCCTTACCCCCAGCGAAGTTTCTTAAATCAATCATCTTTATAAATATGATGATCAAAATGAATCAATTAATTATGAGACTATCATGCTGGGATACGCCATGTTCAAACTCTTTGCCAGAAGAGTAGAAAAATTCATCTCCATATGGACAGAGAGGAAGAAATTGTAGGTTTAAGGTTTAATCATTGCAAATGGAATCACCGCACTTTTGACTATTTTTCAATCCTCCCAAATTCTATTAAGGAAGAAAAAGTAAGTATATTGTTGATCCATGGACACTTGTTAAGCCTTTCAGATAGTTGGAAGAAACCTACTATTTGAGAGGCTGAAGGTATACCTCTCCTATGCTTGGCGATCTCTATAATTATGACCCTATATGAGATTCAAATGATCATCTCTAGGGTCTATTATATACATTAACATAGTATTCAAGCAAGGGTGTCGATTGCCTCACATTCTTTGGACTTCATATTTATGAATGAGAGTTTCTCATTTCAAAATCCATGGTTGGTAAAGGTGGAGGCCCTCTATGGGATCTCCATTTCACTATTTTTTGACAAAACTGTCCTTCTATTTCACGAATCCAAAAACAAAAGTACATTTTGAGCTCATTCTGAGATGAACATGGTCTTCAAGTCCACTGTTTGGTCCAATCTACTGCTCTAGATTAGGCTTAAATTCTTGTCAACCCAAGTAGGTATTCTTAGAGGCACTTGTATAATATATATATACCTAGAAGAATCTAATTTCCTAAGTGAAGGTTCATTGTAGTAGGTTCCAATACCCTTTTACAAGAGACTCACATTTGTTCCCTTACACACTTTAAACACTTCTTTAATTAAATCTGATCTAACATTCTAAAACCAGAGTGCTTATGGTTGTCTGAGATTTTAATCCTTTTACAAGGTTTTTATTCACAAAATATCTTTCAAGTTCTTAGATTAACACTCTAAGTTCTTAGATTAACACTCTAAAATCAATGATCTAATTCCTATGGTTTGTTTGAGATTCCAATCCTCTTACATGGACTTTACTCACAGAGTCTCTTTCAAATCAGCACACTTAAATCAAATTCATTAAAAATAGAGATCATGGAGATAATCTTGAATTCAATACACAATTAAACCCTCTTACAAGGTCTACTCATTAATCTAGTAATCGAATTTTTCAATTATAACCATGAACCATAAAATATAAATAATGATTGAAATCATAAACGCAACTAATCAAAATCTATGAACTTGCAGTATGAAAATTAAATGAAAATACTAAATCAGATCTAAATATATAAATCTGATGGAAACATAAAGAAAAAGTGTACCAACATGGCATGGGGGCTCTCCACGCTTGCAGGCACACTTGGAGAAACTTCAAATGAAGAAAATGCTAAATCATAACACCATGAATGATCAAATTTCTGTCTCTTATTAAAATCTGGAAATCGATTACATCAAAACGGAGTTTTTAAACTTGTACATAATCTTATGTCTTCTCCACATATATACTTCTTCTCTTTTCACACCTAGCCTATTACATGCTTCTACTACTTATTTATCATAGATTACAAACAAAAGGAGGCTATTATCGTTCCAAAAAAACCTAACTGACCTCCAACGAAGGTCGAATTAGTTTGAATCCCTAAACATAAGCAAAGTATCAAGCCCATTCATTTATGATTTAGATTTTTCTGCTAAACTAGCTGGGTTTGACCAGTGTTGACCAGATACTTAAGAACTTCAAATCCGAGGTTGGATAGATCTTTCACCATCTATGTACATTCTAGATCAAGCCCATGTCCTTCGTTTTGGTTTACCTGTTATGCCACATGTCAGAACATAAAGCATTTACAGGAAGTTACCACATCCTGTAATTTCTTGAAAATTTTTAATTTTTTTAACACAAAAATTCCACAAATTGATTTTAATGTAAAAATAACAATCATGATACTATATTAATCAATTTCAATAAGATATAAGGAATTTATGGAGGTTTAGTGAAGAAAATGGTGGATAATGATGACATTTTTGGACAAAAAGGTAGGCCATAAAATGATACCAACATCTCCCCCAAACACATGGTTTTGCATGTCATCATGCTAACCTGATGAACTTCCTTTGTTTGCTGCTTCTGCAGCCTGCAATAAAACTTCTACATTATTCTGTGCTTGATATTCAATCTTCATCATTTTTTACTTGGTCTTCATGTCTTTCTTCTGCTGATACCATTTTCCAACCCATTTGCAAATTTCAGTTTGTTTGGCTTTGAGGTTTATGATTTTCTTCTTCAATTTTTCATTTTTCCTTTAAATTTTCTTGCTTTTTTCTCTCAATGCTTCATTTTATTTCTTCACAACTCTTTATAATACCTCTGATTCCATGAGCTCTTCTTTCAAGTCTTGAATTTGTTTCTCTAGCTCCTTCTGTTTTCTGTTTGAAGGTGCTAGCTCTTTTTCTTCTTCCTTATTACCTTCAATTTCCATTTCCTGTATATCTGCATCCCGTTCTAGTTGTTCATCTTGTTCTGATTGTACATCCTGTTTTGGTTGTAGGTCATCATCCTCTTGCAATGTATTTCCTTTTATCCTCCTGGATCTTCTTGCATAGGAAGTGAAAACTTTATCTTTTGCAATTCTCTTAGCATCTTCTTGCCTCATTCTTCTTGTTTTTACACTGCTACTAGGCTGGGCAAAAGTGCTTGATCTGAATTTAGGAGTTTCCTCATTTATTTCAACCACATCAACCATAAATTATGTACTTCCTTGTTTTTCTTGTTCATCTTCATTGGTTTTGATTCTATTGGAAATTAAGAATCATTCCCATGTTATTCCTCTCTTTTGCAATTCAGACTCAATTAAAATTTTAATCAAACCAAAATTACACAAACTTTTATTCTCATTACCCTTCTGTTTCTGAATAGTTTTTGATATATTCGTTAAGCTCTGTAAAAGGAAATAAGGAAAAATAATGGTACATTTCCCTTTTAAGTGCAACAACATCTTGATGTGATATAAATATACTATACTATATCTCCCTTCACATGTGATAAAATTTTGGATGATGTAAACCATTTCATCCCATGGATGAATGAGCCAACTCCTAGGAACTCTTTTTTTCCAATTTACTGAAGAAACTCTTGATCTAGACATAAATTGGGTCCATGATTTTTCTTTGAACTGCTTGGTTTTAAAATATTTCTCCCCCTATGGATTAATGTCTATTTCCTGAGCTATTGTGTCTTCTCAAATTCTAAAGGAAAGATTCCCTATTAAGGTTTTTTATCCATTAAATGAAAACACAAACTGTTTCGTGACTTCTTCATTATACCCATTGAATTTTTCCAAGAAAGGTAACCATTGTTTTTCTCTTAAAATTTTGACACAATCCTCATGAAATTTGGAACTGTCAAACTTTTCTAGCTCTGCCCTATTTTCCATTTAAAACTTCATTGTTTTAACCCTGTCTACCTATGCTTTGTAAAAAAAAAATTATTAACCAGGGTTTTTTAATTATTACCTCTTCTATTGCACTTGGGCCAACTGACCTTAAATTTCTGAGTTGTCTTCAAATTTTTGGGCTAGCCTCGAATTTCTGAGCTAACTTCTTGTTTTGGATAATCCCCAATTCCTATGTTTCTCCCTTTTTCCAATCAGCATATCCTAGCAACTGTCTTCAAACTATATTCGTGGTATTTCTATTTTTAAACCACAAAGCCCGAACTTAACCTCCTAAATTCGGACTTGTGCCGACCTTTGTGATTGGAAAAAATTCAAAATTTAGCCTGCTATCATGAAATGGAATTGATATGATGATGGCGCAGAGGATAGGGTCTTGTTAGCAGAGACCGTAGTCTTGTTTGCAGGGTCTGTAGACGTGGTCACAGACAATTCAGATCGTGGTTGGAGAGAAATGATAGATCATGGTGAATACATTCATAAATAGATAAATGTTGTGAAGAACATTTTTGTACTGTCTGGCAGTCAGAATGATTGAAACTTAACAGATGTCTTCTCATTATATGTCTAATAAGGCCGCAGAGAGGCCTTATAGACCCGTTGGTACTTTGTTGACAGTGGTTGGTACTTTGCTGGTAGTGGTTGATTTGAAAGGTTTATGAGTTTATGAAAAGGTCTGAAGGGGTATAGCCAGCATAAAGATAGGCTAAGGTCTGTAGTGGTGATATGTGTGATATAGAAATAGAGGTGAGCGTATAGAAATAGGTTATGAAATTGATATATAAATAGGGATGAGGGGTATAAAAGCATGTAAAAACCATTAGACATATAGGATAGCTTTATGGGCGCTATGGTTTTTAAAAATGATAGCATAGGTTAAGATTTTTAGGAGTAGTGGTATATGGGTTATGAAATTGATATTAATAAGTAACCATAGATTAATTACTTAACACTAAAATAATCATAGGAATTTTAAGTGCTAAAAACAAAAATCTTACAATCCTTTACACTTGCTGGCTGATATAGTCCTCATTTGATCTTTTTCAGGTGTAACTGGTTGGCTTTGTACAGATGTGATTGGTCTTTGTCTTCAAAACAAGTCCCTCAAAAATGAGTATAAACAGGTCCCTTGAAAATGAGTATAAACAGGTCCCTTGAAATCTGAAAAGTCATGTTGATGCAGCTTCTATCCTTCTTCATGTTGTAGAACATATTGATGCAGCCATGTTTAAATTTTGATAGGCAACCTTTAAAAATTGTTAATGCAGCCTTGAACTATGTTGATGCTGCCTTGTGTGCCATTGATGCAGCCTTTGAACAAGTCCCTCTGCTGATAAATTTTTCTTGAATAGGTCCCTCTGCATAATCTTGTTTAAATAGGCCCCACTGCATATTTTTGCTTGAACAGGTCCCTTTTTGCTGATTAGAACAAAACAACTCATTCTTATTGAGACAATAAAACAAATCCCTTATTGAAATTTTGAGAATGAGGAGTTGAATATGAAAATTCAATGTTTCTTCTCCCCCATTGATTCATTGACTATGTCAATTCTTCCAAATACATATTCTGTTCCTCATGAAATCCTACATCCAACTCCAATACTTATGTCATTTTACATCCTTGCCTCCAAATGGTAAATTGAGTTGGGTTGTCAAAATGTGGTAGTTTAGTGCTCCCATTGTCACGAAGAAAATTAATTATAGGTTGTGCCATTCAATGTTTGTCACCACTTATTGACCATGGATCGACTCTAATTATAACCTTATGTCCATTTCCTACTTTATATGCCAGACCAGAATCAATTAAATTGAAATAGTTTAAAAAATCTCTCCATAACAAAAATATTAGCCTGAGAAATTTTAGTCTATTTAATCCATTCCTCGATAAAATTTGGTGCAATATATTTGTGTTGAACCACATTAGACAATATATATATATTTTAAATTTTTTTAACTAAGCGTTGGAAGACCGATGCCTTAGACGTCGAAAGAGCGATGTTATTTTTTTAATATTTGAATTTTTCATCGAAATACTGATGGCTTAAACATTGGAAAAGCGATGTTAAATTTTTTAATAATTTTACATTTGCGTCGGAAGATCGACGCCTCAATCGGCAGAAAATCAACGTTTCTTTTTTAAATATTTTTAGCTTTTTCGTCGCTAAAGCGATGTTACATAAGCGTCGGACTAAACTTCAGATGATATTTTGTCGGAATTGCGACAGTTTGTAAAACGTCGGAATTAAACGTTGGAAGACAGACAGTTTGTGATTGTTGGAAGATCGACAGTTGTGGATCGTCGGAAGACCGATGCTTATAAAACGATGGAATATCAACACTTTGCAAAACGTCGGAAAATGTGTCGGTATTGCGACACTTTGGAAAAGCGTTGAATTACGATGTAATGGCTAGCCACGTTTTTTCTAGCCTCAAAATATCGCTCTTGTGACGACTATGTGTCAGAATAGCGACGAAGTGGCCATTGGAAATTGGGCCAAATTTTCTAGTGTTTGCAAGTGAAAAATGAGCCAAGTGACAAACATAATGACCCTTTATAATCTTAGGAAAATGAATTTAACCCTTGTAGACCCACTTTCTAATGTTTTTAGTCTCCTTGTCACTTTTACTTATATTCTTTTTACTTTTTTAATTAGGTGGCTTTAAAACTTACAAATGGTCCTTTTCCCTTCTAACCATTTTTCTTTGTTGCTCTTTAGGTTGCTGACATGGTGAACTTTGACTTCCTTTGGCTTATTGATGCCTTTAACACTTTGCTCTGCAAATGTTTGTATGAAACACATGATTTACTATGTTTTGGCTTGTTCATGTATTTCCATCACCAATCAATAAGTGTCATGAAAACCTTGAAGTTTCTCTCTTTCCTCTAATACATGGAACATGATGAAATCACTTTGACAACCTTACGCACTTTCATGGTGGCAGTATCTTTAAAAATTCTCTATTCTTACCTTGGAGATTAAATTGCCTTTTTCTTGATGGGTGACTGAGAAACTTGCTTTCATCTTTCTCATTGATCTCTAGGCATGATAAATCCATCTTTGACAAGTACCATAGTCTTCACAATCATCTATGCTATCTCCTCTTTTGGCCACTTCTAATTTTCAGGTGCCATGACATACTGATTTAGCCCTTTCTGATGTTCTAGAAGTTTGACACATTGAGTTACACAACAACAACCTCATGATCAACTTGGCTTTCCATATAGGAACTCAACCCTATGCTTTTATTCCTTTGATAAATGAGTGAAAATGAGTGAAAATGAAATCTTGACCTTCCTTTCACTAATACTCTTTCAATTCTCTTACTTTTGAGGCAGTGAAAAACTTTACCTTGGCAAACTCTGGAAGTCATCTACAGCAGTCTCTTGAAACCTGTCTTCTGCTGTTATCATGGAGGTATTTAATCATCTTCATTTTACCTCTTTTAACCATGCTTGGAATGAAAAAATCCTTGGGATGAGTCTGGAATATTGGCAAACAATGATATCTTCAAGAAACCTTTTTTGTCATTATGGATTCCAAACTTGCCCCTTTACCTTCTTTTGCAGTTTATGATTTGACAAGGAAAACTTCTTTGGAAACTTTCTAGCAAAGGAAAAGTAGCACCTTAAACCCCTTATAATGATCTTAAACCATGTGAAATCTTAGTGCCATAGTGAGAGGGCTCTTTGACCTAATTTTGACTGAAATTTGGTTGGGAATCTTCACGTGAAAAACAGAGTTTTTGATAAATTTATGTATTGAAGATCCAAAATCCAATGTACTTGATTTATCTAAAGAGCCTACAAAGATATTTTGAGACCATCAATGCTTGAGGAAATTGGTGAATATGGAAGAATAAATTTTTTTGGTAATCCTAGATGGAAAGTGGAGGGGTGAGGCAAAGGAAAAATAGAGTGCAGAGGTAAAATTAAGCCTATGAGGGGTATTTTGGGAGTGGTAGGTTGACCATGGAATGAAAAAATAGTGGAATAGTAAAAAAAATGGCTTAAGGATAATGAAGGCAGTGATATTTCTAAAACTCACAATATTCGAGAATCTTGTTTTTAGAAATGTAATACAAACATTTAGTCATCTAAAAATAGCAAAAATTATTGATGAATAACAATGCATACTTCATTCTACACTAGTCCCTTGACCAATATGATTTGGATTCTAAAGACTTCATTTCAGATGAGGTTGATTGGTTTATAAATCCCATTCCTACACCAGATGCTTTTTAAGAAGGAAATATGGCCAATATCTCTCCAACCATTAAAATCAACATTTCCAATAAACCAAGGGTAGAATAAAACATTACCTTGGGGGCACATTTAATCAACAAAGAAATTTAGTCTTACACTAAGTTATTCAAGGAATTCCGTTATGTTTTCGCCTGGTCCTAATCAAAGATGCCCGGATTTGATCCTGCCATTGTCAAACACCATATCGATACATGGCCTGATGCCAATCTTGTCCGTCAAAACTTGAGACCCATTAATCTTTCCCGATGAGAGGCTATAAAATCCAAGATCGGTAAGCTCAAGAAGGTTGGTTTTATCTATCACATTGAATACACCACTTGGGTTTCTAACCCGGTTCCCGTTCTCAAGAAACAAGGCATCATCCGTGTCTGCATTGAATTTCGCAACCTAAACAAAGCTTGTCCCAAAGAAAACTTCCCCACACCGTTCATTAACTAGATCATAGATTCCTGCATGAAGCATGATGTTCTATCCTTTATGGATGGTTTCTCCATGTACAACCAGATTGTTATCCACTGTGTTGATCAATTAAAAACTACATTCATTAGTCTGTGGTGAACTTTTGATTATAGGGTAATGTCGTTCGGCCTAAAGAATGCCGGAGCCACCTTCCAATGGGCCATGTCATAATATTTTCATGATTTGGCTCATATTTTCCTTGCCTACCTTGACGACCTCACTTCTCGTTCTAGGCATCGGGTGCAACAAATTCATGATTTTCATACCATCTTTCTTTTATATCGCAAGTATAATATTTGTCTCAACCCGATGAGGTGTGTCTTTTTCATTCCTGTCGGTCATCTCTTGGACTTCATTATGTTAAAATATTGTATAACACTTGATCCCCTGAAAGTTCAAGCGATCTTTGAGCTTCCTATTCCTAGTACCTTTCACCAGTTACAAAGCCTCCAAGGCAAAGCTAACTTCTTTTGTCGGTTCATCCCTGACTATGCCACCACTGCCCATGGTTTTCTAAGACTCCTTAGATATAACATTGGGATGACTATTCTCAACAGTAATTTGATGCCCTGAAACATGATCTGACTTTTTCTCCCTTGATTATCCCTCCTAACTTTGAGAGGGATTTGATCCTGTACATGTCAAAATCCACCAATTCAGTCACTGGGGTCCTAATAGAGGAATATGACACCGGAAATGAACATGTTGTGTATTATGTCAGTAAGAACCTTGTGGGACCCCTTGTGTCCTACTCGCATGAAGAGAAGTTGGCGCTAGCCATTTTGTTCTCGGTCCAAGAACTTCGTCATTATATCCTTACGCGTTCCACCAAGGTCATGACCAATTCTAACCCTATGAATTTCCTATTGAGTAGAAAAATCATCAATGGGAAGTACGCCCATTGGATCGTTATCCTTCAGGAATTCGATCTTAAATTTGTTACACCCAAGAGTAAGAAATTTTTTCCCTTGCTGAACTCATTTCTGAATTGCCTACTGGTACGTAAGATCTGTCGGTTAATGATGATTTACCCAATGAACACTTACTTGCCATTACTTCGGATGACCCTTGGTATGGAAACATCCTCAGTTACCTAAAAACCCAAAAATTTTCTTCTTATCTTGATCGTGATGCTCGACGATGTATATGACACCAAGCCCCCATCTATCTTCTCATTGGCGAGGATATCTATCATCACAGTGTTAATTTTGTCCTCCGTTTTTGTCTCACGCACTCTAAATATGAGTAAGTCCTTGATGCCTACCATAGCAGTGCTTGTGGTGGCCACCTGCGTAGTTTGGCTACTACCCAACAAGTCATGCACACTGGGTATTTTTGGCCTTCTCTATTTGGTGATTACATTGAAGTAGTCCAACACTGTTCCAATTGCCAACTTTTCACCCCAAAGGTATGAGCTCCACGTACTCCCCTCCATCCTATCATATCAGCCAGTCCCTTCTGCAAGTTGGCTATTACTTTATGGAGTGTCTACCTCCATATACTAGTAACCACAAGTATACCATTGTGGTGGTTGACTATTTCACCAAATGGGTCGAGGCCATGCCAACGTTTGCTAACATGGTAGCTAACAAAAATATATTTTTCTTTAACCATGTTATCACTATATTTAGGGTTCCGAAACAATTGGTCTCTGACCATGGCCGACATTTCTAATATGAGATATGGCATGAGATATCCTCTATGTTGGGCTTTGAGCACCAATATTCATCATCCTATTACCCCCAAGGTAATGGTCAAGTTGAAGCGGTTAATAACATCCTGAAAACTATGCTTCAACGAATGGTGAACAAGCACAAAACCAACTAGAATATTATTCTCTTCCATATTTTGTGGGCCTATAGTACCTCTATTACACCATTTTTTTGGTCATCTAACCTATTATTATTAGATGAACCCAAGTACACCATGTAAGACCAATTTTACCCTAAGTAAAATTGCTTTCACCATATAAAATAACTCATTTGGTCATATTTAACCCAAAACAAGGAAATTAATTAAATAAATCCTTATTTATTTAATTATTTTCTAAGAACAAGTTATTTAAATCATTATTTAAATAATATTCTTAGTTAAATTTGACTAAATCATCCATAAATAATTAAATAAACCATTATTTATTTAATTATAATCCCATCACTTCCCTAAGATGATAAATAAACCATTTATTTATTTATTATTTATAAATAAAGGAATTGACACAAGTCAAGAACCCTTTTCCCTCCAACAAATATAATAAAATATTCCTAAAGGGTGCTTCTAGAATTCGATTAATAATATTTTATTCATGCACCGAGTTCTAGACCACCCCAATATTTTGTTATAAATAGGAGGGTTTTCCCCATTCATTAGTCACCTTCATTGCATTAGATCACTCTGGATCTTCTCTTGGTCACCATTTTCCATTTTGCTTTGTGAACTCCCATTGAGTTCTATGTTTGCTTTTCTACACCAATAAGAGAGAGGAATGTTAGATCTGAAACACTGAGGACTTTCAAGAACCCATCCCACTGAGGAGAACCAGAAAACACCTTTCTTGTTTTCCTCTCAGGTGCCCCATTCTTTAATATAATATAAAATTCTTTTAAATACATTATTCTTGTCTTGTCCATTGGATTCATGGAGCCATATTATATTTTATCTGCTTAATGTCTTTTGTGCTTAGATCTGAATTTGTGCAGCAAACTTAAAGATATTTTGTAGCCATAATCGATGTTAGGGATATTTGTTATGCGTAGCTAAAGTGATCTTTTACGACGAAAGATTCATACTAACAATTGGCGACTCCACACGGGTTTTATTTTACGACCGCTGTCGTTTTATCTATTCCTGCATATCCAACTGTTTCAAACCCTAGGGTTTCTCTTTAGTTTTCTGTTTTTCCTATTTTTATGGTGCTTTCCACCTCTAAAACCCTCAAACAGTCAAATTTTTAACTTCTGTGTGTTTCTGGCCCTATTGCACAGGTGACCGACATCAGCCGCAGCTCAGATGACATTTTTTTTTTTCTGAAATCTGCCGTCGAGAGTGCCGGAAGTGCAGGTCGCACTTTTTGGCCCAAAAAGTGCATCCTGGAGCTTCAGGTCGCGGAAAACAGCCCAAAAAGTGCGACCTGAGCGAAAAACAGGTCAAAAACTGTGACCTAGCCTTTTTTCTAGAATTTTTCTGAAATTTTTCTGGGTTTTGTCTGAACCTCTGTCAGGGTTGTCTGACCTCCATCTTCGCCCATTTAAACCTATTCTTGCTCTCTTTTACTCAACTAAGTGGGAATCTAGCCCCCTAGGGCTTCAGTACCCTCCACTTTTTGTGGGAGAGTTTTCTCTGTTTCAGAAGTCTGAATTTCCAGAGTTTCAACCTTTTTTCTTTCTGATCTGATACCTCCTTTTCAGATCCCTACAAATCAGTTCTTCTCCCTTTCAAAACACCTCATATAGTTTTCTTTGGGTTCATTTCAAGGGCCACCTCCTTGTCCATTCTATTTTTAGCTAATCTTCTCTTTTTTAACCGCAACCTTGCCTCTGCCTCTTTGCTATTTTCTGCACCTCTTTTCAGCAGATTTCTCCTTTAGATCTTTGTTCCTCCCGAATTTAGATCTATTGGCCTTGTTTTTAGTGTGTTTTGATTAGATTTTTTCCCTCTTATAGACTAGTTTTGAGAGACCCTCCTCCTTGGGTTAGCTTGATGCATTGTTAGCTGTTAATTTTATGTTATTTTAGTCTTATTTACTGTTCTTTGTAGATTTACTTTCAGTTACACAACACACTTTTTATTTTATTCTCAAAACGTCTGGATTTAAAAATTAAAATTAACACACACCACACACTGACCCTAAGTGAAGAAGAGCCTAGTTAACACTGCCTAGCGAAGACTTTAAAACCAATTGACACTGCACCTCTCTGCCCTTGTTTCGACATTATACTCACTTGATTTTGCATCTCCCTGTCCTTGTCGATTTTTCTTCTTCCCATCATCCTTGCACTTCCAAGGAATTTGTCCCGAACACTTCTTGGCCTTCACCCTCAGTTTTCGGTTGGTTGACTTACTCCTTTCCCACCGTCGTTGATTTATTCCTCCCCCGAGTCCGCACTCTGACTCATCTTCTGATTCTTTGGGTTCTCCTCCTACTCCCGGTTCTCCCCTATTACCTCCACCATGTCTGGTCTAGGGCCTAACGCTAGCGACAACCCCGACCCTAATGCTGGGCCTGTTACTAGTGTTACTACCACAGGAACTACCTCGACTACTCTCTTACTCCCCTTCACGGCAGGCCTCAGTCTCCCCGATTTCAATCAGTTGATCAATGATCCTATCCACCACGATGTTGGTTTGATTTCTATGCCAACCAAGCTCCCATCCGACATTCCCAAGTTCAAAGGCCTTGCTGGAGAGGATCCTTCCAACCATATACGATCTTTCCACATGTGGTGTTCATCCCATTCCATTATCGATGATTCCATCCGTCTTAGATTGTTCCAACGCACGCTTACCGGTGAAGCTTCTAAGTGGTATGTTGATCAGCCCACTTCCTCTCATACCACCTTTTCGACTCTTGCCCAGGCTTTTTTTATCTTACTTCCAACTTCCTCTTCGTTATGACACTGGCATCGAACTTTTGACTTCTTTCCGTCAATCATCTGCGACCCGCCTATCCGATCATGTATAGGAATGGTGGAAAAGAAAGAGCCTATGTCAATCTCCTGCCTTCGAAGACCGTGTCTATATGGACTGGTTCCTTAGATATCTCTTTCCACCTATCGGAAAAGATGTCGCATCGCATTTTCCTCAAACCGAAGAAGCTGCCCTCCAAATGGCGTTAAAACCATAGCTCATGGGAGGGTCACCACTTCCTGCACTTCTCCCCCTCCTGGTAGCACGCATCTAGGATCCGGCATGCCTCCTCTTTCTGCCCAACCCCCTGTTACCCAACCTCATTATCATCCATATCCACAGCCTAGTGCTCCAACTCCTCCAGCATTAGCACCCCCGCCTCCCTTGTCTTCTCAACCCCTGCCACAGCAGCCACCACCCCCTCAGGGGCAGGTCTATGCATAGCATAGCGCGACCAATCCTTTCCCACAACAATGCTTCGTGTCTACCCAACCACCTCACAGACCAGTAACCACTCAACCTCCTCCATCTGGTACCTCTGATTACCATATCCTCATGATGAACTCTGACCAACCTATAACCGTTGACCTTAACCTTCACACTCAGTCTCGTCCGCACCCCCAGCCTCCTGCTCCATCTGTCCCCGAGTCACCTTCTTCAGGTTCTACAGAACCTCTTTCAACAACTAATGGTCCCTTGCATATCCCTCCGCCCAACGCCGAGGTTCATACCAAGATTCCTAAGGGACCATTACGCCGAAATACTGCTTTTGACCAAGCTGCCCATTCGTTTAGCATAGTAGATGAGCTGGCCCAATCTCCTGTTGCCATTTCAACGCTAGAACTCCTCTAATCATGCCCCTACCAAAGAAAAGCTCTACTATCTGCCCTGGGCGTTGTAGATCCAAAAGATGACCAATTGATTGTTTTTGATGCCCATCAGTCAACGTCTCCCCCTCTTCCTTCTTCCGTAGCTTTCCAAATCTCAGTGAAAATCTGGAACGCTAACATTTCCCGGTGCATCATTGACGAGGGGGCATCCACCTGTGTAATTTCCGCTTCGGTTTGGAAAAAACTCAGATCTCCTGAGCTGACCCCTTCCACAATCACCCTTCAAGTGTGGGATGGCCATGCCTCCTAGCCCATTGGCCTATTCCGTAATTTTCCTATCACCCTTGCAGGCAAGACTGTTTGTGTCGACATTGAAGTTATCGACGCCCCTCTTGACTACAACATTCTTTTGGGGTGCAGTTACACCTATGCCATGTCTGCCATCCCATCCACAGTCCACCGCAACATGTTCTTTCCGCATAATGGTAATATTGTCGCCATTGAACACTTGACCTACCACGAACCTAAATCTCAGACCTCCCCTGAGTCCACCATCTCTCCTGAAGCAAATAAGCCAATCGTTGATTCTTTGACCAGTGTTTCCCCTGGTGTCTACAAAGACTCCTCCTTGCCTGGAACCTTCCATGGTCTTCCTCCTCCTCATGTCTCTGATCCCAGCTCAGCGAATTTTTGCATGATGTAATCATCTCGGGCCAATCTTAAGCAACCCGCTTCGGCTAGTCAGCAACCTCAACCTCGCCCACCGCAACTTGCTCCTAAGCCTTCGCCTCAGCTAGCCGGACCTCTCCCTTCTAATACGCATGCACCTCTCTACCCTCCTGGGTCGGTTCCACTAGGTCTCAACCATCTTGGCGCCGTCCCTCCTGGCCATTACCCCGCAGGACAACTACCATTCCTAGCCCCCCCACCAGGAGTGTACACAGTACCTGTCATGGCCACCCTCTCTCTTCCTAACCTGACCCTTGGGATTCCAGTCTGGTACCTTGATCCTCCAACCACTACCCCACCTAGTCATCCCAAACCTTATCTTGCTTTGACCCCGGTTCAATCGGTCCCCATGACTTCTCCCACTACAACAGTGCCTCAGTCACCTCAACAAGACCCACCTCCCATTGCGACTGCTTCGGGTAAGAATGGAAAAGCTCACAGGGGAGCATCAAAGGAAAAGGCTGCCCCAACAAACCCTGCCCCCCCTAGGCCTCCAAAGCATACCATCCAGTGTGCTTTGTGTGATGTTGTCAGTCACGCCACCCATACTTGTCCTGAACTGCCTCATCTCAAGCCCATGGTTAATGTCACGTTCCCTGAGCCCACGGTCCTAGAAGCCTTTATTTCTTCTGCGACCGCAGCCACAAACCCCAAGCCTATTCACACCAACCACCCCTGTGCTTTGTGTGATCTCTATGGCCATTACGCCCACCTTTGTCCCCACCTCAAGGACTTCCGCACCTCTCTAGCCGCGGTCCGCCAATTCGAGGCAAAGTGCAACGAGTCCACCTCCCCCCTATTTGCGCATTTTGCTTCAGCAGAACTACTAGACATGACAACTCCCATTGACATTCCCCCTCCTGATGTTGAGATGATGGAGCCTTCGTCCACCATCTTCTACCTATCATCATCCATGCAACCCTCGAGGAACATTCCCTCTGAATCCTCCCCTATTGTTTCTCTTGACCGTCCTTCAGCGATCACCCTAGGCTCAACATCGGTAGCTCCTTTATCTTCTTACTCTTTTGTCACCCCTTGTGGCGATGCGCATGTGAACCTCTTTTCTCATGATGATGAGTCAGGTAACCTCGCGCGTCAGGTGGGATTTCTTCCACCAGTCACCTCATCTTCTATCACGATGATGACGTTATGGAATAAATTCCCACCCCTAACTTTATCTATTCCCCCTTACATAGACCCCATGCATTTGCACCACATCCACCACGTGTCCATTACATTGAAACCACATGTTTGGGTAAGGGGGCACCCATATTTGAGAGACCAAGAGAAGCAATTCTCCACCACTCTCCTAGTGTCTTTAGTCGTGTCGACTCTAGCACCATTATTCTTCCACATTTAGAAGAAACTCTAGAGTCCCATATCACTTAAAATCACTCTAGGGACGATACCCCTTATCGTTCCTTCATCTTACATCAACAACCCAGTCTCTTCGACATTGTTGTTGACCAACCTATAGGTTTTCTAGGAGAGCATCAGTTCATTATCTCCAAATCCTCTTTTTGGGCTAGTAACACCAAGTATGCAAACCCATAAACTTAAAGTCCATTTGATTCATATATGCAGTACTACAAGAGATTGGTAATCCTCCATTTCCTTTCTCAAACTGCATAACCATAACAAAAAAAAAATGGCGCACCACATCATTAAAATGTGTGTAGATCCCCTTCTTCTAAATGCATTTTGGCATGCCCACAACATGCTTGGGGGGCACCTATGCCCTTTAACCATAAAAATCCCAGATCTCAGCCACAAACAGCACTAAAACCCCCTTTCTATGCCAGGTTGCACTTTTCAGGTAATTTCCTAGGACAGGTCACAGTTTTCTGCCCAGTACCTACTACCCAGGTTGCCGAACAGACCCCAAAAAGTGCGACTTGGCCTGTTCCTGAGCTCTGGGTACCTTTTAGTTTTTAGTACCATGATTCTTCACCAAGACACATTTTGTCCACGAAGAGTCTATTCACCTCTCCTACAAATCGAATTTCTTCACTTACCATACTTGTACTTGGGACACCACTTTGTCTCCTTACTTGTCTTTGTTCGTGTTGATTTTCTTCATGAGATACCCTATTGTACTCATGTTTTTATGGTTCCCCATTGGACCTTTACTGTGTGGCAGCACCATCAAGTCACCCTTGTTTAGAGCATCCGAGTCGAGTCACCCTCACATTCATGAAGTCCATTCTGAGTTCCTTTGTACCCCGCCATTGTCCTCCATCCTTTCTTGCTTGGTCCCTCTCTCATGTCGCACATTATGGCCTTCGGTACCCTTGTCCCCTATTCCCCCTAATATTGTGTCAGTCGCTGCCGAGCCATTCATGCCCTTTATTCTCTAACAAGGGAAGTCGTTCAACCACTCCTCTGTATCCCCCATTCCATCATCATCATTAGTGTCTATCTGTTCGTCGCTCTCCTACTTTCCCTCATGCCTTAGTTGGGCTTCCCTTATTTCCTCACCTATGGTGGACCTACTTCTATCGACATCAGCTCATTTATTCCAGAAGCCAGGTCTAGGGGGCAGTGTACCTTGGTTCGAGATCCTATCAGCATGATCGTGATCTATACACTTGATGGTCCAATGATGCAGCAGCAGCTATTGGTGATTCCCGGGCATGTGTGAGATGTCTCAACCCTCATGAGGGGCTGGCCCTATAGGTAGCCCCCCACATGCCTGAATGACTTCATTTCCGCCCCTGATGCAGCTCCTCCCATTTGATGATATCAGCCTCAACCGCTTGCGGTGCCTCTTTGATTTGCACGTATCAGTCAGATGTTGCGAGCCCTTCCCCACGTGTAGGGGGAATTTGGGTGTATTTATATCTCATGTACTACCATATTATTGTATAAGTCCTGACAATTATTCCAAGCATCACAAATATGTGGGATTCATCATGTTATTTATCTGGCTCATGTTTAGGCCAACACATGCTTCATTATTGCGTTCCATATTTTTCTGGGAACCTTATTCTTTGTACTTTGTCTCGGCGGGCATAGGTATGCCTCCCCCGCCGCCTTCACACACGTACCACTTCATAAACTAGAGACTTGTTGCACCTGTAAGTCTCATCTCCTAAGGGTCTAGTCCTTTAGCACATTAGACAACATTACACTTCTCTCTCCCAGTTCCCTTTTGATCTCTAGTGATTGAGTTCTTACAACGTACTTCGGTCATACAATTTTCTCCTAACACTCGTATGTTGGGGGGAAATCTGTTACACCATTTTTTTGGTCATCTAACCTATTATTATTAGATGAACCCAAGTACACCATGTAAGACCAATTTTACCCTAAGTAAAATTGCTTTCACCATATAAAATAACTCATTTGGTCATATTTAACCCAAAACAAGGAAATTAATTAAATAAATTCTTATTTATTTAATTATTTCCTAAGAACAGGTTATTTAAATCATTATTTAAATAATATTCTTAGTTAAATTTGACTAAATCATCCATAAATAATTAAATAAACCATTATTTATTTAATTATATTCCCATCATTCCCCCAAAATGATAAATAAATCATTTATTTATTTATTATTTATAAATAAAGGAATTGACCCAAGTCAAGAATCCTTTTCCCTCCAACAAATATAATAAAATATTCCTAAAAGGTGCTTCTAGAATTCGATTAATAATATTTTATTCATGCACCGAGTTCTAGACCGCCCCATATTTTGTTATAAATAAGGGGGTTTTCCCCATTCATTAGTCACCTTCATTGCATTAGATCACCCTAGATCTAATCTTGGTCACCATTTTCCATTTTGCTTTGTGAACTCCCATTGAGTTCTATGCTTGTTTTTATACACCAATAAGAGAGAGGAATGCTAGATCTGAAACACTGAGGACTTTCAAGAACCCATCCCACTGAGGAGAACCGGAAAAAACCTTTCTTGTTTTCCTCTCAGGTGCCCCATTCTTTAATATAATATAAAATTCTTTTAAATACATTATTCTTGTCCTGTCTATTGGATGCATGGAGCCATATTGTATCTTATCTGCTTAATGTCTTTTATGCTTGGATATGAATTTGTGCAGCAAAATTAAAGATATTTTGCATCCATAATCGATGTTAGGTATATTTGTTATGCGTAGCTAAAGTGATCTTTTTACGACGAAATATTCATACTAACAACCTCTGTTAAAAATACCACTGTGTTTACTCCTTCCCACCTTGTTTTTGGCGAAGAGGTAGTCTTACCGATCAAATGTGAAATCCCCTCCCTTCACTTAGTCGTCGAACTTCTCCCTGACACCCAACCTTCATAGATAAAACTTAGCATGCTTGAGCGTGCTTCCAAAGACCATCGTGTTTCATTGCAAACCATAGAAGTGGCCAAGAAGCGCACCAAAGCTCAATATGACCAAAATGTCCATCCTTGTACCTTTCATGAAGGCAATCTTGTTCTAGTGTATGACCAGGCTAATGATTTCCTTGGTCATGGGAATTTTGACTCATTATGGCTAGTGCCTTACATCATCAGTAAGGATTTTGGAAAGGGGACATACTTTCTAGAGGATTTCGAAGGCCAAATCCTTCCTAGCACTCACAATGCACTCTACCTTAAGATATTTTAACCATAAAATATCCCATCAATTTCTGTGTTTTATTTATGTGATGCCTTTGGTAGCTTGCATTTTTCATCATCTCATTTATTGTCTTGTGGCGCCTTTCAGATGGATCCATCATCCACACCGTATATCGTCTATGTCGATGGTGAAAGTATCTTCTCCCAGAGTCTAGCCTTGGCAGCCTAAGCCATTTTTACCCCCATGCATTCGCTAGTCCTCTACAATGGCATATGAATTGGATCTGCCACCAATAATCAGGCCAAATATGATGCAGTGATAGGTTTGTTAGTTGATGCCCTTGATCATCACATCATTCCTCTTCGTGTTTATTTATATTCCTTGTTGCTTTTCATGCAATTGAATGACATGTATCATGTGAATAACCATGTCCTTTTTAGAATATATTTATGAGTGAAGTTCTTAGTGCATGAATTTGAAACCATTACATTAAGTCATGTACCTAGAGCCCATAATCACTATGTAGATATCATTGCAAACAATATTCTATATTGGAACTTATCACATTCATTTAACACAAGACAATAATCATAAACAAATGGCGAACCATATACTCATCATATATAAAAATATGCTTATCCATAATATGTGTCCCCAAAATCATAAATGTTTTGGAGTCCTATACTATAATACATTCGACATGCCCATAACATGTTGCAAAATCAAAACTATGGGCACCACATACCCCTACATCTAATCAATATTTGGAGGGTCCCAAGACAATGGCTTTGCTCATGCAGCCCATAGATCCTGCACAACTTGTCTGACCATTACCATGCGCTGCATGATCCCTCACCACTCGGAGGGTAGCCCTATACATCCCTCGATGTATCAGTCCCCAATATCATGCCATTCACTCTCATTTACGCCGGTCAACATCAGCTTGCACCTGTGGTGGACATCCTCTACTAGAGCCTCCAAGTCAAGTCTCTGGTCTCCTCTCGATCCAGTAGACTTTGCAGCCCCAGGTGTTGCGGGTCTTCCCATATATCCTTCCAGCCTCACTGGTGCTATATCTACATACCAAAAGTAATGAATCAATACCATATTCATATTCTAAAAATTTTAAACGCACCATAATATATAGAAACTTTCACTTATCATTTGGTCCCCATGCTCAATTCGACGGAAGTGGCAAGTCAGGATCACCCTGAAAGTTCATACCAATGTATGGATAGTTTTATATATATAGCATCATCTGCTTCCAATGTGCGAATAACTTGGGTAAGAACACTTGTCTGACTCCCCTACCTCCTTCTCTCGGCAGAAGTGGCCCCTAGCAGTGCATCTTTGTCTCTCGTGGGACCCCATAATGGATCTATACATGAGGCCGAAGTGTGGGGATATTATTGAACAAGAACGAGCATAACATTGTACCAAAAGTACATTCATTGTTCACCTGTTACTAGCATAGCGACAGCTATCGTTTCGGTGATGATAACATGATATTTTCCCACCCATAGTCAGTCCCACTCAGTACACTCTTAACTAACATCATCCTCCCTCTAGTGATGTGGTGGAACGCCTAGTTTCCCAGGATCCAAAGTACAGCTGCGAAGATAACCCGTGTCTCTAGCCTCACTAGATCCCTGATTGGTATGGTCATGCCCCTAGCACGAGAATCTGGTCTACAGTGGAATTCCAAGAACTATCATATGTTCCACCCTTGTGGTAACATCGGATGTATATCACCCACGACCTCTAGCGGTGGGAGTGCGCTCAAGAAATAGATGTCTTGTATGGTTAACTCAATCTCGTGCCCCTATAGTAAAAAGGCCTTCTGGTTTGGATCCAAGTAGCTGATTATGCTAGATAGCAAGTGATCCCCTACCCTCACCAACGAGTTCTCAACCAACTTGAGAACCCTGTACCTTGCAAGTACACGTAGGACCACTTGATCCCCCCAGATCTCGACACGAATTGCATCCAAATCCCCTTCTCTGCAGTTGATATTTAGCTCTTCCATACCTGTACAAACCTAGTATGTTTGTTAGCTCAGAGAAATAAAAACTGCATCAAAATCATCAAGTCTTAGTTCCTAGCCAAAAAATAGGATAAACCCACTTTTTCTTGCATCTCAAACTTTTCCAGCCATGTACCTGTGAGCTCACAACATTCTCCTCTGGAAAATATGAGCCAACTCATAGTACATGGCCCAAGAAGTAAGTTTCGGTCATGAGGATGGGAAAAGTGTTGTTCCTAGGCTCTAGGCACCTAGTTTGAAAACATGATCCACCGTAAAAGTAGAGCAAGGTTAGGCCACCAACCTACAACTGACGGATATCAATTCCAATGGTCAATTTATCTAATATCATCACTGCAAGATTTAATACCTTTTCCTACTCTCCAAGTTCACCGCATCTCCACTAGAAAATGAATCAAATTGGAGTGAAATAACCTTATTAAAAGAAAAACCCTAATTTTTCTTTCACTAATTGCGACCAAACCGTAGCTTGTTTTGACAAACTGCCAGCACCGTTGGAAATATATCACAGTGCTCTAGAATGGGTATCATTTTGTTTTTTGTGATTTGATACATCACCTCAAAGCCATTTTTCCAAAACGAGTCACCTCACCACCTCTCAAAATCATATTTCTTCACTTGTGCTACTTGTAATTGGGGCACAACTTGGCCTTCATACTTTTCAACACGTGTGTCAATTTTTTTCAAGAGTAACCATATTTTTCTCATGCTTTTATGGTCCCCACCGAGCCTATTCTGTGTGGCAGCCTCATCGAGTCACCCTTGTTCTGAGCATCCGGGTTGAGTCACCATCGCACTCATTGAGTCTGTCCCAAGTCCCTTTGCCTCTTGTTACCATATTCAATCCATTTCTTGTACCTCTCTTGTGTCGCCCATTTTTTCCTCTAGTCATACTGTCCTCCATCCCCTCTGGAGTCAACTCAGTCACTGCCAATTCATCCATGTTTTTTATGCTCTGACAAGGGAAGTCTTGCATCCCCTACTTAGTATCCCCTCTTCCATCATCATCCATGGTCTCATTCCATCGGTCGCTATTACTATGATCCATCGTGCCTTAGTTGAGGATTCCTCATTGCCTTACCTATGGAAGACCTCCTTCTGTCGACATCAACACATTTATTCTAGAAGATAGGTCTAGAGGGAGTTGTACCTTGGTTCCAGCTTCCATTCTTGTTCGGTGCCTCAGATCAGGAAAATGGGCTCCTAGTTTCCCTTCGACTTGATTTTTTCTCATCCACTCAGGTTCAATATGATCTAGATTCGTATATTTCATGGTTCGGTGATTCAACAGATTGTGCCAGTGATTCTCGAGTGTCTATGAGATGTTTTAGACCTCATGAGGGGGTGGCCCTTTAGGTAGCCCCCCACATGCCTGGATGACCTCATATTATGCTACAACCTTAAATTCAGCTCTGTAGATTTTATGGGTTTGGTTCAAGCCTCTTGCAACACCTATAGCATGCATGTATCACTCAAATGATCCATTGATATTTTGAGAGACCTTTCCTCTTTATCAGGGCTTATCTGGTTGTCATTATATCTCATGTACTCAAATATTATTGAATTTAGTCGTGGCTATTGTCCTAGGCGCATTATGTATGTGGGATCCATTATGTTTTTTTCTGACCCATTTTTACGCCAACATATCATGTACTTTATAGCTCAATCTCATTTTATAGGGCACACCATTACTCTTTGTACTTTTTCATCTCGAAGGGCATAACAATATGCCTCCCTCGCCTCACTGAGAACATGTACCCAAAAATTAAAGGAGACTTATATCATTCGTAGGTCTCTCCCCCTCGGTTATTTTCCTCTCTCGCTTCACTTTGTCTATGTATCTCTCTCTCTTTGACTCTCTCTCTCTCTCTCTCTAACTCCCCTTTGGTGTCTAGTGATTGTGTTCTTACAATGTACTTCGGTCATACAATTATCTCTTAATGCTTGCATGTTGGGGAGGAATTTGTTACACCAATTTCTAGTCATCTAACCATTTAAAATTAGATGGATCAAGGTACACCATGTAAGACCTATTATCACTCCACCGAAACTCCGAAGGCTGAGAAGGAGACAAGCAAAGGTAACCACAGACCACTTTGACCTAGTAGCTAGCCCTACTAGGCTCAAAGGGCTCTCTCAATGAGATTTGCAGCTAATTTGACTCAATCATGAATGTTTTAGGCTAGGTATGGTAAGCTATAGGGTTTTATTTATCTGGATTTGGTGCTGGATGGTAAATTAGGTCTAGGAAAACCAGGTCTGGGCATTGAAAAACAGACTTGCAGAGATGTGATGGGGCAAGGTAGGAAAACACTTTAGCACTTTAAGGTATCTTGGTGAGTCTGGTAGATTGATAGGGTTTCAAATTGATTATATGAATTATGAATTCGTTTATATCAGAAGAAAGTGAATCATAGCTGTGATAACTTCTCCCAAACAGAGCATCAAAATAATGAATTATGCTTATCAACTTAGAAATAAATCACATAATGTATGGATAGGAATATGGAAGGTAAAATAATTTCAAATACGTGAAAACAGAAGAGGAAACACTGATCAAACACACACCACCTAAGTCCTGCCACAATAGATGCAAACTCTGTCTATTAGTTCCTGTCAAAATTACTGAATACACTAGTGTTCCAAAGCTCAATTACACAACATCCAATCCTTGAAATGACAAATAAAGTGAAAGATATAGACAAAAAATGACTTCTCCCAGTCTCAAGGGTTAAATCCATGACTTGTGGAGATTTTCCCCAAAATCCTCAACTAGAATTCTCATGACTAGGGAGGTCAACAAACTCTCCCTTTTTTGGTGAAACTAATTCACTTGACCCAAAAATATAAATTTTACTTGATGTATCTACCTTTAGTAACCATAATAGACATAATTACATTTGATTTACACATTTATATCAGTAAAATTTGATGAAATTCATCAACCAACTTAGAAAAACTTGAAATTCTGAAGATAACATGCAACTAGAAAAGGCGTAGCGTGAGTGAAAAAAGCGCAATGTGCCCCTAAGAAAATTGTAGCATGACCTTCAAGCTGAATTTTTACTTCCTCGATGGTCCAAATTGATATCAAGATAGCTCATTGGAAATTTTTTCTTGTATAGTTGTCCAGAATGTCTTTAAGCACTAAAAATGATAAAGGTAATCCCATGAAAAACCACTTTTTCCAAAAGTGGTCAAAAAGAACAGCGTGTGGTTGAAAAAACTAGCAGAAAGGTGTTTTTATGATGTTTTTTAGCTTTTCCACCTATCAAAAGCTGGGATTTTTTATTGTGATGAGTCAAAATGTGATGAGAAACCCATGAACTATCAAACCCAACTAAGTTTTCATCATTTGGAGGCCTCGAGAAAAAGTGGAGCATGGCCCATACTATGCTTTTTGTAGTCTGACTATGCAAAAGGCTAGTAAAATGTGACCAAAAAAATGAAATTTGTCAAAATCCCCTACAAAATTTCCCAAAATTTCTGTGTGAGGTCTTGATAAAGTGTGTTATGTAACCAAGGAGACATCAGCTTGCAAATGGATTTTTCCCCTCTTCTTCTTGGTGATTAGGGTTTCTTTTATCTTTTTTTTCATTTTCTTGTATTTGTTGTTGCAGAACTTGCTTCTAGTGTAGTAGTGCTGGTCCATGTACCTCTTAATCTTATTATCCCTGTTAGATTTTTGAGGGATATTATCCAGGTGTATGTTTCCTTTTTCAAGAAAAAATTCCCTATATTCATTTATTTCCATGGAAATCCTTTCCTCAAAAGTGAGTTCCTCTACAAGAAGTGCCTATTTCTGTTTTTCTACTCCAATGCTCTTTTCAGGCCCCTTGTTCTTGGTCTTTTCCTAGTGGTCAGGGCCTCATCTTCACTCATAAATACTTCTTTTCTTTTGAAATCTTTTCTAGTAACCTTAAACAGGTCCTTTCCCAAGAGTATTTTCTTTTCCTTTAATTTTTTGTTCTCTTGGTCAATGAAGGAGATAAGAAACTTGGACGTTACCAAATTGTCTTGTAGGTCTCTAATTTTGGAATCTTTTCTTTGATGACTAGGTTTATGGTTTCATGTTCATATTGGGACTCTAGTTCCACCATCTCAATGTCATGGTGAAGGGCTTCTCTCTCTTGGATAACTATCTCCTGCTGCTTATGATATCCCTTCTTTGCTGATGTAGAAGGAAAGGCCCATTCCACAATTTGTGCAGAAAATACTTGCCTATTTCCTCTTTGATAAGTTATGACCTCTTTTTCATTTTTTTTCTTCTTAACTGCAAACCTTCTAGATGACCCAACCTATTTTTGTGTAACTGGTGCTAATGGTGGAAAAGGTTTAGCAGGCTCGTTGGATGGAGATGTGAAGACCTCTGCCTCAATGAAAGTTTCCCATGCAATGTTTGGTTGTTTGAGATGGTTAAGGATAATGATTTTGATAAGTGAGTGATGGAAATGAATCTTAATTTGGAGCTCATATTCTCTATGTTGTACCTTGTAGGTCGTCTTTTCAATGCTCTTGTAAAAATAATAGGGAATGATGAGAGGCTTTACCCTAGTAAAATGAATGAGTAATTTGATGTGGTAGCTATATAGGCTAGAGAAATTTCCCTCGCAAGTGAAATAATTCATTATGATTTTCATCATGGGAGAAAACCTATTAAGTAGCTGACCAAAGGGAATATTTTCTTGATGCTATCTTTGTATGGTGCTTTGAGGTAGGGTTGATACATCTCGGTATCCAATTCCTGAGTTTTGAACCACTTTTCACGTACATTAGGTATCCATGTTGCTGCTGCAATAATTTCTGTTGAAATGGTAAATGTCACCCCTGTAATGGTGACTTGGTATTTCTAGAGGTTTGTGATAAAGATTGTAGACAAATCTAGATGACTGTGCACTCTTTGGACCATTTCATAAAACTCAAAACAACCTACATGTTGGAAACATTTGACTGTTAGGGGTGATGCCATGAACTCCCTGGTGTCTAATGAATGAAGCCTTAAGATTCACTCTCCTTTGTTGTAGGTTTTTTCGTCTTCCTCCATGGTGTTTAGTTTTCTAGAAACCCTAGGGGAGAGGGGAAAGGAAAATGGAATGGGATGATGGGGTTAGGGATTTGGGAGAGGCGTGGTAAATCTTACGGAAGGGTGTAAGGGATTAAGGGACTTAGGGAGGTGGAGGGGAGTTAAAATCACAAAGGAAATGGGTTGGGGAATTTAATTACATGGGTATAGTTTAGCTGCCTAGAAAAGTGCAACGTAGGGGTAGGGTTTTAGGGAATAGGGTTTAGGAGTGGGGAATGAATGGATGTGAGGGCTATGGGGGATGATTAAGAGTGTGAGGGAGGTAAAAAAGTCTAGGGGAAAATAAATTTACCTTAAAAACATGAAAAATAGGGCTAGCCACTAAAACGCAACATGGATATCAATGGAGGGTTTTCACACTAAAATTATGAGATTGAGCTACAAGGAGGGGTTTGGTGATTGTAAATTACTTGTCCACAGATGCTTGACACATTGAAAACCTTCAATAGGCTTCAGAACTTGGTCTTATGCTTCCAAGAGACAAAATGCAGCTTCACTAGACAAAGCGCAGTGAGCAGAAGAAAAGCGCAATGCCTTAAGGAAAAGCGTAGCGTGCTCCTGAAAATTGCAACGCGCTCCACAGAAAAGCACATTGCCTTAAGGAAAAGCACAGCGCTGCACTAGAAACTCGATCTCTTGGAGTAAAATTTCATTTTTGAATTGGGCAAGTTCGGAGCTCAATGCCGAAGAGTAATAATGAATGGCTTTTGGTCTTTTAGGGCCTTTTAAACTTGGATTTAAATCATTAAATGATCATGGACCCACATTTTCCTTTTCAAAATCAACCTTTCATTTTATTTTTTGCTGTAACATTGAAACTTGATTATTTGAACTTTGAAATTTTACCTGGAACATTTAACATTTGCTGATGGAACTTGAAAATTTGCAACTTCTTGGAACTCTAATGTAATTATTACAAATTAAGAACATGAAATTATATTTTTTCTTTGAAATCAAATCTATTGATTAAATTACATTGTTGTCACTCTTCCACTTACTGGAATTTATGAATGGAATGATGATTTGATGACCTCCGAACCCTAAAAACCTAATGGAGACTCTGAAATGAATGAAACCATGATAAAGATGACTATAATCATGATGAAAACTTTTGAATGATGGTACAGTCACCTAAGAGGTGAAATGATCCAACAATGAGTAAGAATTTGGATGGAGTAAAAACAAACCTAGATCAACATCCAGTGACCAAATTTTTGCATGATGACCTGATGAAATGACAAAAATGTTCCTTAAGGACCCTATTGGAACATGATAAGAGTTCATTTCATCACTGAGGACAAGATGCAAATAATGACACTAACAAGATCAATTTTGCCATAGTAAAATTGCTTTCACTATTAGAAATAATTTAATAAACCATATTTTATTAAGTTATTTATGGTTCAAACAAGAAACCCCACGAGGAATAATTAATTAAACCACTGTTTAAATAATATTCCTGGTCATATTTAACCCAATTATGAGAAATAAATAGATAAATCATTATTTTTCTTATTTTTCTCTAGGAATGATTAATTAAATCATTATTTATTTATTATTCCTTGTTAAAATTGACTAAATCCCCTAGAAATAGTTAAACAAATTAGTATTTGTTAAATTATTTCTTAACCCCATTCTTGAAATGATAAATAAATAATTTCGTTTTTTATTATTTCTAAATAAAGGTATGTAACCAATTTAAATTCATTTTCCCTACAACAAAATATAATAAAATATTTCAAGTAGTTAGATCTAGATCTTGGTTAATAATAATTTGTTATTTGCCATTATCAAGGATAACTCAATACTTTGTTATAAATAGGAGGTTTTTCCATTCATTATTCACTTTTATCACTTTCATTGTCCCGCTTTGATCATTCTCATTGCTCCTACTATTTTCTTGCTTCTTGAGCTCCCATAGAGCTCAACACGTCTTGTGTTTTCTACACCGTTGAGAGAGAGAAACTTATGGATTTGTATCGTTGATGAAAACCAAGAACCCATTCCATTGAGGGGGACTAGTAACATCATTCTTTGTTCCCTTCAAATGTGTTAATACATATAAAATTATTTATATGTATTATCTTGTCCATTGGATATTTGGAGAAACACATATTTATTTTTACTGTTTAACTGATTTTACTGCATAGATCTATGTTTTTGCTGCATTTGTTTTTACCATTTATTGCATATCTAAGGAATTTAGGAAACCAACTTTGTTGTTAGGGTTGTTTTTCACACACAGCTAAAGTGAGCTCTTTTCGTACACTTGCGTTAAGAATTTACGCTACCACCTCATGTGGAGTCTTATCCTCCAATGATAATGAAGGTGCTTTATTAAATATGTAACATGCAATATTCCTCTGCCAATCCTTTATGTCCTAACTCAACACCACTGAGCATGCCTCTTTCCTTTCCCATAAATTTACTATTCATTCTTTCTATAACTCCATTTTTTGAGGTGTGTATGAAGTAATATCCTATCATGATATAGCACACCTCTCATATAACTCTTCAAATTAATTCTTACACAACTCTCCACTACCATCTATCCTCAACACCTTGATCTTCTTTTTTGTCTGATTTTCCACCTGGGCCTTAAATTCTTTAAACTAGTCAATTTTTTTTAGATTTATTTCCTGAGGAAATATATCCATTTATTACTTAGGAAGTCATTTATAAATGAAACATAGTACATAGAATTTCCCAATTATGGAACCGACAGAGGTACAAACACATCAATATGCACAAGCTCTAATATCTTTTTCGCCCTCTTGGCACCGAAGGGGAAACTCACCTGATTCTGCTTCCTATATACACAACATTCATAGAAATAAAAATCCAAAGATAAAATCGACATACCTTCTACCATACTATTACCATGCAGTATTCAAGGGTTTTTCTCTCTAATATGTTGAAGTCGTTGATGCCACAACATGTTATTTTATCTAGAGAGAACTAGATTTTCAACTCCACTTTCAAGAACCATAGAATTTTTGCACTCATCAATAATAGTGCTACCTAGAAGCTTGTATAGGGTTCCAATTTGAACTCCTCAAATCAATACCAATGCTTGCTGAACCATATTGAAAATATATTTCTTGGAGATTGTTTTTACACTTGCATCATCCATATTGCTTACATAAATCATATTTCTAGCCAATGCTAGAATACACAGAACACCAAGAAGTGTTATAATTCTTCCACTTTTCAACTTCATCTTGAATTTTCCCTGTCTGATGATTCTGGCCTTCCAGTCATCCCTACGAGGACACCAACACAATCATACTTCTTGTACTCATAGAATAAATGCTTATCGGGAGTGCAGTAAAAGTATGCACTTGAGTCAATAAAGCATGCCTCATGATCTACATGTGTACTTGAATAAGAATCCAAGTACACATCCCCATATTTTCCTGTCATGATTTTCACCTTTATAGAAGGAGCATCATGAGATTTGTTTCCTTTCTCGGGAGTTTTAGATTTACAATCCTTTTTGTAGTGCCCTTTTTTTCCACATTTCCAGCATACCTTTATAGGTTTTCCTGGAGATTTATATCTCTCACTTGAGGATTTATTTATTTTTATGTTCAGGGAACACACTCTTACAGACAAGGAATCTCTATTGTGGCTCTCCATATTTTTCTATTTCATTGCTTTTGATAACAAGGATGGGACTATTTCTTCAAACATCAAGGTATTTGTATTGCTACCTATAGCAACAAATAGAATATTCCATGAATCTGGTAGAGAACATAACAAACTGATGCTCTTATCTTCATCTAAATTTTTTATACTAAGAGATAAAAACTGGCTTACCAAGATATTAAAGGCGTTTAGATGCTCTATCACCAAGTCTCCACCCTTATATTGTACTCTAAAACACCCCCCATTTATTTAAATAAATGGGGACCCTTTAGAAATAAATAGGAAATTTATTTTTAGCTTTCAAAAACAAAAAACATAGGAAATAAAACTTTTCTTTTGATTTTTCCGCTTTATTCCTTTAGCACATCACAAACCACATATCTTACAACTTAAAAAGAATTACAATCCTCTAAGTTACGTAGGCTACGAAATCTGCTAATCATTTTTCGAAGTTATGTTTAAAAAAAAAACTTGCAAATAATTCAATTATCGTTATACTATCTTTGTTGCATCGCACCTTATTTAAAACAACCAACTCATAAAGCAAATCGATATAAGTTCAATTGTGCAGACCCAATGAGCCAACAAAGCAATAAAAATAAATATCTAAAGTCCTATTAAGTGTGGCCACTTGACTTTTTAATGCGCAATTCACATTTCACATGACTTAATGTAAAACAAATTCATTATCGCATAAAATTTGCGATGTGTGGTTTGCGCAAATCACATTTCGCAACATTTATGGGTAAACATCACAAACGGTAAAAGTTATATATGGTGATGTGCGAACTAACGACATTTAATTACTTGAGCATGAAAAATGACTTATGTCGTATGAAACCGAAATTTGAGATCTAACGGCTTAAAGTTGATCGATAAATATTTCGTGTGAAGGTGTAAGAGATTTGATTTTGAAATAATTATCGATGATTGTTGTTATATTTGAAAAGATTCATATCTATTCGTGAACATTTGATATGAACAACATAATTGCCTCTCTGTTCTCTATGCTTTTAATGCTCTCACTGTTTACTTGAAATCAAGAAACCTTTTAACAGATTAAGGAAGATTGAAATGAGCAAAAAGGGAAAAGAGATTTCTCAAGTGTTGCCTACTAAAGACTCAAACATATCTCCCTTATTTTTAGATACCTCCCGCAACAAGGATTGTGGCAGTTAATTAGGGGAAGCAATGTATAAACTGTTGGAAGACGAAATCCAAAAGTAATAACCAAATTCTCTATAACAGGCACAACATCTACTTCAGACGCTACATACTTCTATGTTGCCTGTTCATTCGTCCACAAGGTAGCCACAAGACCGAAAATTATCCCTTACACAGACATGGTTAAGTTGGTAATTGACCACTTAAGCATAGATGACATCAAATTCAAAGACTCAAAGGGAGAAAACATAGGGTCTTTTAGGGCAAAATATTTACAAGAAATGTACCATCTACCCTCCCTGCAGTAGAAATATGACAATGCTTTTCTACAAAGTTTTAAAGAAAAGCATCCAAATCTCATGAAGTTTATCAAAGGATGGAAGGAAGACCAGGGAAAGTTGAAGCGAGATAAACCTGGTAAGTACCCAATTGCCCAAATTCCTTCCCCTTATTCTTATGCTGCCAGTATGTTGTGTAGATTGTTTGTCAAATCTGATACCACTAGGTGTTCAGCAGATTAGGTTCCATTTATTGACGCAATCGTCAATTCCTCAATTCTAAATTGGGGAAATATCCTATTTGATAGTTTAGCCAAACACATCAAAGATTATAGGAATAAAATAAATGTTTCATGTAGATAAATACCCCCCTTTTATATGTTGGCCTATGTCATGGACACAATCTAGTTTTCTTCCAGTTTTCCTACCATGGGATGGAAATGGACTACCCAAGACCCTACCCGAATCCACATTTACCACAGAGACCTTTGGGATTCAGACTTCCACCTGCATTTTTATAAAATTTGATATGGAGTCATATTTCCTATGCACCAAATGATATTCAATAAGAAGGCCCCTAGTGTTTCTGAAGATGCTAGTGCAGATATTCTTTCTGTGGCTAGGTGGTTTGAAGAAGAGAATTTTACATATTTCATAGTATTCAGGAGTTATGCTTCTCCTCATTTCCTACCATATTATGTTCCTGATAAGTTTCTTGCATGAGAGATAGCCTACCAACTTGTTAATGGTACCACTAAACAACTGAAAGATGCTAAGAAGGCTGTTTGGCCTAATTTTCCTGTACAATACTAAACTTTTTCACTTTTTGATATTGACCATACCTACAAGTAGGTTTCTAGGATTAATCTATTGAAATTGGCAGTAATGCCAAAGAGGCTATATGATCCAAATTATGTAATTAAAATTGACATTACAGAGCTCAAAATGAAGCCTTTTGTAAAGGAAATAGATTGATTTGATGATATCTTCAAAGGCATGGAAAATTTTTCAGATATAATCAAGTTTGCATCCAGCCAACTAAGCCAAGATGATTTGGAATCATTCCAAATATATAGAAATAAAAGATTTGAGAGAGTTCCTCTCAACTTGTTAACTATTGAGGATGTCAACAGACCTACTCCAAGTATGAGCTTCGAAAATGAAGCAAAAGCCATGTCTGAGGATGAATAAGGTCAATCAGAGCATCAATATCACAATTTGGATAACTCTGAAAATGAATCTGAATCCAGAAAGGATAGCCCAGAAAAGATAATTGATCAGGCAAACCAAGAGATAGAGATGTAGTAAAGAAAAGAAAGTAATGGAACAGAGTCAACTTCTCAAGAAGTTCAGCATAGTCATGACACACTAGATCAGTTTGAAAATTCATAAAATATAATTTTAGTTGTGAATGCGAGGAGTTTTCTGAAGCAATAAAAAATCCTAAATCTAATCCCAATACTGATCAAGTAAGTATTTTTCAAACACCTGAACATTCCCAAAAGATAGTGGAAACTGTTAATCCACTACAACAAGTTCCAGAGACTCGTGATCGAGAGATCATAATGGCCTACCCTATAGAACAAATAGTTTTACAAGTTGAAGAAATTCCTTCACTGGAAATATTCTACCGTCCTATCTATAAGGTTGTAGTTAAGAGGAAAAAAGGAGAAGAACTGTCGAAACAGTCTCAAACATCACAAATGAATTAGTTGATGTATTATGGAAGGATTCCTTAGATGATCCTACAGAACATCTAACTAAATTATCATAGTATGCAGGGGAATATGCTACTGCCACTGTTGATAAAGCTACTAAGGTTAGAGTGTTGTTGAAGCAAAAGGAAGCCAGAGTACAACAACTAGAGAGGTTGTTAAATGAAGAAAAATCCAATTGCTGTGAGAAAATCAAAGAAATGATGGCTCAATTTCAAAATGATTTCAAGAGTCTTAAATTTTTGCATCAAGCAGAAATAAATGAGAAACAAGTACAACTGGAAGAAGAAATGACCAGGTTACAGAGCCAACTGCAACTAGAGAAATTTATAAAATAAGCATTGGATTTAAATGCTAAGTTAAAGAAAGAACATGAAGTATTCTGTCATCAAGCTTCTATCATTGGCTCTTATTGCGATTCAAATAAAATATTGATCCAAAAAATAGCTATCCAGAAACTTGAATGTGAAAGACTTGAAAATAAAATCAATGAACACATTCAATGGCAAGCATTCGAATCAGGGAATGAAGCTAATCGTACCTCTGTATATAAATTGTTGAAATATGATGCAATAGTGTTGTCCTTGATGGCAACCCACCTGAATGAAGATGATTAGACATGTGACATTTGACATGTGTTGTCCTTGATGACAATACACCGATTGAGAAAGTTATGCTTGACTTGATGGACTTAGTAAATGATGTAAATACGATGTGATATGATGTTAGTTAGCAAGATGATGCTAAGTGTTGTCATTGAATGACAACTCACTTGATGAAGAAAATGGCAACTTACTTGATGAAGTTGTGCTTAAGAGAATGTGTTCCTGATGAAGAAAATATGATGTTTCTACAGTGTGTACAGAAGGCTATGAAGAAAGGATTTCAGAATGTACTCAAAGTATGATGAAAAAGAGTATGTTTCTTGGTATACGCGGATTGGCCTAGGGAAGTCGCGTATGCACGCGGAAAAGAACGTGCCAAGTCGCGTATGGGCTAAAGCGCTCAAAAAGTGCAAAACCAAGGGTAACCACCATGGTATTGACCCATTGTATTGGGTAATGATCCACCTAATTGACCCCGTCCAGGTTGTTTTGGGCTTATGGTATTGTTTTGGTCCATGGTATTGAAAAAGGGGCTCATGGTATTGAAAAAAGGATAAACCTATATAAGGAGAAGAAATTCATTGTGCAAATGATGTATGTGAGAGCAAGATGTATGAGCTTGAATGAATACTTCTCTGTGAAGTATATCTGTATGGAAAGGGTAAAGGTTTGATGATAGATCTAAATCTATGAAGCACTTATGAAGAAATGATGAAGTGGGATCTTTAGATCTGAAATGTACTTGTATCTGCTAGATACGTTTATGGAGTGATTAGATGCGAGATGGGCGAGCATCTGGCGAACATGCGAATACCGGAAGTAAAAGGGTAAATCAGGCGGAATATACGATAGAAGAAGTATCTTGCTACGTAATGATTGAGGTTCTATACGCTACTTCAGCGCGGAGGAAGCGCGTATATACGCAGCTTCAGCGAAGAGAAAGCGCGTATGCGCAATAAAATATACACTGAGTTATACGCTGGTTTGTATGGACGGAAGCGCGTATACACGCGACATCGGTGAAGGGAAAGCGCGTATGCAAACTAGGGCTTGCTGAAGCAAGGGGTATGAAATATCTGATCTGTTCTGCTGTGTTTAACGCACATACGTCTGTGATGATATATACGGTGGTGACGTATGTTTGTGCTTAAAAGTATGGAAAGTCCCGGTATGAAAATATGATGAAATGTGGCACACTTTTCAAGTGTTGTTACATTAGAGTTGTTGGATCCGGTGTGAAAATTGATGAAACGTGGTCCAAGGTGGTGCTGAGGGTTGTAGCCTTCAGTCAGGGGGTCGTAGCTCCCTTCCGGGTGAGGCTGGTAAACGAGAGCAGGGGGTCGTAGCTCCCTTCCAGGAGAGGCTGGTAAACGAGTCAGGGGGTTGGAGCTCCCTTCCGGAAATTTCGTCGCGAGTCGGTGGTAGCTCCCTTCCGGGAGAGGCTGATAAAGAGGGTGGTGGGTGCTGCGTGTGAGTGGATGCAACGCCGGCACATATGTTGTAAGATGTTTTCTCTATAATAAAATATTGAAGTGAGCAAGCTGGGCGGTTTTTTTCTCTAGGCTTGGGTTTCGATCTAAAAATCCTGGTGTTCATGTGTGATGCTTTGTGTGATGATTTGATACATTCTTATTGCACATGTTTACTACTTATTGAATATCTGATGAATAAATGAAGGAATGATTTAAATGAAGAATTAATGACATAAATAGATATCTGTGTATACGCGAGTTTCGTAAAGGGTATCCGCGTATATACGCAAGTCTGGTTCAGGAAAGTAGCGTATGCATTTTTAAGGAATGAAAAAGTGAAAGTTTTGAATATGCAGTAAATACTGATTCACGCCCCCCCCCCTCTCAGTATTTTTCCCAACAATTGGTATCAGAGGGTGGTCCTTCTGCAGAAGCTTGATCGCTTGAAGGAGATCCGTAACAATGGGAAAAATGAAGAATGAAGGTCTTGTAGCTACAGTCATCTCTCTAGAAGCATCAGTAAGAAAGAGTGAGGAACCTCTACAACTAAATGAAAATGAATAACTTGGAGCAAAAATCTGGTCTATCATAGAACGTCTACAAGCAGATCTTGAAGAATCAAACAAGAAGAATGCAGGACTTGAAGCTGGAATCATCTGTCTACAAGCAGATCTTGAAGAATCAAATAAGAAGAATGAAGAACTTGAAGCAGAAATCATTTCCTTCAAAATAGGTCTCGAAAAATCAAATAAGAAGAATGCTGGACTTAAAGCAGAAAACATATCTCTCAAAGAAGATCTCGAAGCATCAAACAAGAAGAATGAAGAGCTGCAGCAAACATGTGAAGAAAACAAAAATTGGTTGAAAGAAGAAATCCTAAATCTGAAGGATCAAGTTGAAGATGGAAGAAGAAAAGAAGAAAGCATGACAAAGCAATGTCAAGCCTTGGAGGTTGAGGTAAACATTCTCAAAGGTAAATTAGAAGAAAAGGTTAAAATTTTAAGGTTTCATGATAGTACTAATATCTTGGACAATATTCTGAGTAATCAAAGGTCTCCTGCTATCAAACATGGTCTTGGTTTTCATGAAACTATTAAAGGTGAATCTAGCTCACAAGGAAGTGCTAAAAATTTAGAGGTAGTCAATGCAAAACTTGAAGTGTTGAAAGAGACAAAAGGTCAATCAACAATGATGAAATCTCAAAGGAAAGCATTCAATAATGTTGAATGTTTCAATTGTCATAATTATGGGCATGTTGCAGCAAATTGCAGGAGCAAATCATTTCAGCCTCAATCAAATAGTTCCTACATAGAAAGGTACTCTGGTTTCTTCAAAGGATATTGTTTTTCATGTAACAAGTATGGACATAAAGCAGCTGATTGTAAAAGGAGGAAGAATAGAAATACTCATTATGATTCTTATGTTTATTTCTCTGACCACATGAGATGTTATGATTGTAACAAGTATGGACATGTAGAAAAAGAATGCAGGATGAACAGATCTGGGAAAGTGAACAATTTTCAGCACACAGTTGGAAAGCTCAAGAAAATTTGGAAAAAGGAGGACCGATCAGAAACGTAGGGAATTCTGACCCTACTGCAGTCATCCGCTTCTGAAGCTGACTTTTCTTATTGACTGCAGGAATGATGTGGGATACATTATGAGATTTAGTAATGTATCGTCACAGGGGGAGCAATGCATGATGACTCTCATGGCTGATTTGATTAATCTGGTTATGTTTACTTCTGACAGCGCATCTGATGTAGAAAAGACAGGTACAGGAGGTACAAGTTTAGGAGGAGATGAAGGAAGATGAAAAATTTCTATGCTTCACTTTCCATACGCGGGTTCGATAGATCGGTTGCGTATATAGGGTTTTAATCGGACACGATCGTAGTCATTGATGATAAAAGAATTTATCTGATAACTGAAGATCTGGAGCAGAGGTCCAGGGGGAGCATCAGTCTGACTGCTGATGATTGCACTGTTAGCATTATTCTGGTTATATTCATGATTATTATGACATGATACTTGATTTCCTATGTTGAAGGTTATGGTTGAGTCCTGTTTGCTTGTTGATGAAGAGTATTCGTTGAAATCTTATTATTCAGAGAGAAGGACAGATCATGCAGAGATTGTTTGCTATTAAAGGTGTTTCAGATTGCACAAGTTAAGGAAGAGCACTGGTTTAGGGGGAGCAGCAGGTTGAATACTAATGATTGCATTGTTGGAAATATGGTTACTTATTCCTTGGTCTTTGTGATACTCATGCTCAAATGATGATGTCTTGGTACATGGTTTATTATGATGAGTTTTTGAGCCCTGGTTGCTGATAAGTATCTTTTTTACTCCCACATGGATGAGTTGGATGTCATTTGATTCAGAAATAAATCATGCAGAATGTGTTACTATGGTTGAGAGATCTTTTGCCTACATATGTTACTTCATGTTAAATCTTGAAGATCATGGTGATGTTGGACCACATGGATGATTGCCTGACACCTATGTGAAGATGTTGTTCTGATATGAGAATCTTTCTTGGAAAGATTGTATTAATGCTGCAAAGAATCTGAAGGCTTGGTTACTATTGTGCTGATGCTACAACCGTTGGATGACGCTTGAAGACACAACTACACTATTCTATCTATCTGTAGTGCAGGGAAGCATTCAAATGTCTCAGAAAGAAGCTGAACACTGTCTTTTCCTTACAAAGAATCAGATCTGGTTGAAATTTAGAAGATGGCTTGGGATACGCGGGTTTCCTAAAACACAGTCGCGTATGTACGCGAGTTCATGCACAGAAAACCGCGTATGTCTGATTGCTGACAATTTTTCTTGAAGTCAGCTCTCTTCAGCACAGCTGCAGTACTGTTTGGTATCTCCGGTGGTGTTCCAGTTCTCATAATTCTGTTTCTAATGTTTTGATGAAGGTGCCTTGATGATTTGTTGGTGGAAGTTTTCAGGATGCACAAACTAAGGGGGAGCCTTAGTCATTTGGAAAGATTGCTTGGTTGCACAGATTCAGGGGGAGCATTAGCTTTGCTGAGTATAATGCAATATGATGGTTCTGAAATATGTTCTCTTTCTTGAGGACTTTCTGGTGTTGGTATTAAAAGCTATATTTGTAGTTTGATGAAAAGGTCTTGTTGAGACCCGTATTTGTAAAATTGTAATATTCAGTCATGAAAGGACTTGTCAAATTTGTAAACCCACTTGGTTGGGTAGCTGAGTCAAAATTTGTAAACCCACTTGGTTGGGTAGCTGAGTCATTTTTGTAAACCCACTTGGTTGGGTAGCTGAGTCAAATTTGTAAACCCACTCGGTTGGGTACTTGAGTCTCATATGTAAATCCACCTGGTTGGATATTTGATGTAAGTATGAGTCTTTGGTGTTAGGAAGTTCATAGAGTCATGTACTTCATTGAAAAATATTCAGCATGAACTCAGGGGGAGCTTGGTCACTTCAGTATACATCAGATCTGCAGAACGCTTCTTCTAACATGAGGAGAAAAGGGGGTGAGTGGTTTGGTTTTGATCCGCCCGTTTCCCTTGATGTCAAAGGGGGAGAGTGTGTTGGTTTTGATCTGCTGGTTTTTTCCTTTGCCCTTGATGTCAAAGGGGGAGAGTGACATGGTGTTTGAATGAAGATAATGATGTGCCCTTTGCCCTTGATGTCAAAGGGGGAGAGTGACATGGTGTTTGAATGATGCCAAAAATGGAGAGAGTGACATGGAAAAAATGGAGAGAGTGACATGGTAAAAATGGGGAGAGTGACATGGTGTCATTGTATTCTTAATGTACCTATCTGTTGTGGTGACCAAACACCATCGTGGTTGCCATCAAGTCCAAAGGGGGAGATTGTTGGAAATATGATGCAGAGTGTTGTCCTTGATGGCAACCCACTAAATGAAGATGAAGACATGCGACTGTTGACATGTATTGTCCTTGATGGAAATCCACCTGATGAAGTTATGCTTGACTTGATGGACTTAGTAAATGATGTAAATCTGATGTGATATGATGTTTGTTGACAATATGATGCTGAGTATTGTCCTTGAAAGACAACCCACTTGATGAAGATAATGGAAACTTACTTGATGAAGTTGTGCTTGATAGAATATGGGTTGATGAACTAAATCTGATGTATCTACAGTATTTACAGAAGGCAATGAAGAAAGGATTTCAGAATGTACTCAAAGTATGATGAAAAAGAGTATGTCTCTTGGTATACGCGGATTGGCCTAGGGGAAGTCGCGTATGCACGCGGAAAAGAACATGCCAAGTCACGTATGGGCTAAAGCGCTCAAAAAGTGCAAAACCAAGGGTAACCACCATGGTATTGACCCATTGTATTGGGTAATGATCCACCTAATTGACCCCGTCCAGGTTGTTTTGGGCTTATGGTATTGTTTTGGTCCATGGTATTGAAAAAGGGGCTCATGGTATTGAAAAAGGGTAAACCTATATAAGGAGAAGAAATTCATTATGCAAATAATGAGGGTGGGAGCAAGATGTCTGAACTTGAATGAATACTTCTGTATGAAGTATATCTGTATGGAAAGGGTAAAGGTTTGATGATAGATCTAAATCTATGAAGCACTTATGAAGAAATGATGAAGTGAGATCTTTAGATCTGAAATGTACTTGTATCTGCTAGATCTGTTTATGGAGTGATTAGATCTGAGATGAGGCGAGCATCTAGGCGAACACCTGTCTGAAGTAAAAGGGTAGATCTGAAATGAATATCTGATCTGAAGAAGTATGCTGCTCTGTAATGACTGAAGATCTATACGCTACTTCGCCGCGGAGGAAGCGCGTATATACGCGGCTTCGATGAAGTGAAAGCGCGTATGCGCAATGTAATTTGTACTGAAGTATATGCAGGTTTGTGTGGACGGAAGCGCGTATATACGCGACATCAGTAAAGGGAAAGCGCGTATGCAAACTAGGGTTTGCTGAAGCAAGGGGTATAAAATATCTGATCTGTTTTGCTGTGTTTCTGCTATCTGATCTGTGTTGATAAGTATCTGTTGGTGATGTATGTTTGTGCTTAAAAGTATGGAAAGGAGGTCAGGTATGAAAATATGATGAAATGTGGCCTGCAAGTGTTGTTATTGAAGTTGTTGGATCCGGTGTGAGTCGATGAAACGTGGTCAAGGTGAAGTGCGGGGTTGTAGCCTTCGGTCGGAGATTCTGACTCCTTCCGGGTGGGGGTAGTCGCGAGATCGGGGTCGTAGCTCCTTCCGGGTGGTGAGTAGCGAATCGGGGGGTCGTAGCTCCCTTCCCGGAGAGGCTGGTAAACGAGTCAGGGGGTTGGAGCTCCCTTCCAGGAGAGGCTGGTAAACGAGCGCAGGTGGGTGCCTGCGTGCTGGTCAAGTCTGCGCCAGCACATATGTTGTAAGATATTTTCTCTATAATAAAATATTGAAGGCTGAGCAACTGCAGCGGTGGTTTTCTCCCGACTTGGGTTTCCACCTAAAAATCCTGGTGTTCATGTGTGATGCTTTGTGTGATGATTTATTATGTTCTTACTGCACATGTTTACTGCTTATTGAATATCTGATGAATAAATGAAGGAATGATTTAAGTGAAGAATTAATGACATAAATAGATATCTGTGTATACACGAGTTTCGTAAAGGGTATCCGCGTATATACGCAAGTCTGGTTCAGGAAAGTAGCGTATGCGTTTTTAAGGAATGAAAAAGTGAAAGTTTTGAATATGCAGTAAATACTGATTCACCCCCCCCCTCTCAGTATTTTTCCCAACAATTGGTATCAGAGGGTGGTCCTTCTGCAGAAGCTTGATCGCTTGAAGGAGATCCGTAACAATGGGAAAAATGAAGAATGAAGGTCTTGTAGCTACAGTCATCTCTCTAGAAGCATCAAGTAAGAAGAGTGAAGACCTCTACAGCCTTTAAATGAAAATGAAGAACTTGGAGCAAAAAATGCAGTGCAGTCATAGAACGTCTACAAGCAGATCTTGAAGAGTCAAACAAGAAGAATGCAGGACTTGAAGCTGGAATCATCTCTCTACAAGCAGATCTTGAAGAATCAAATAAGAAGAATGAAGAACTTGACGAAATCTTTCCCTGAAAGTAGGTCTCGAAAAATCAAGTAAGAAGAATGTTGGACTTGAAGTGAAAACATATCTGCGAAAGAAGATCTGGAAAAATCAAATAAGAAGAATGAAGAGCTGCAACAAACATGTGAAGAAAATGAAAATTGGTTGAAAGAAGAAATTCTAAATCTGAAGGATCAAGTAGAAGATGGAATAAGGAAAGAGGAAAGCATGACAAAACAATGTCAAGACTTGGAGGTTGAGGTAAACATTCTCAAAGGTAAATTAGAAGAAAAGGTTAAACTTTTGAGGTTTCATGGTAGTACTAATATTTTGGACAATATTCTGAGTAATCAAAGGTCTCCTGCTATCAAACATGGTCTTGGTTTCCATGAAACTATTAAAGGAGAATCTAGCTCACAAGGAAGTGCCAAAAATTCAGAGGATGTCAATGCAAAACCTGAAGTGTTGAAAGAGACAAAAGCTCAACCAACAATCATGAATTCTCAAAGGAATTCATTCAAGAACGTTGAATGTTTTAAATGTCATAATTATGGGCATGTTGCAGCAAATTGCAGGAGCAGATCATTTCAGCCACAAACAAATAGGTTCTACTCAGAAAGGTACTCTAGTTTCTTCAGGGGATATTGTTTCTCATGTAACATGTATGGACATAAAGCAGCTGATTGTAAAAGGAGGAAGATTAGAAATACTCATCATGATTCTTATGTTTATTTCTCTGGTCACATGAGATGTTATGCTTGTAACAAGTATGGACATGTAGAAAAAGTATGCAGGATGAACAGATCTGGGAAAGTGGATAACTTCCAGCACACATATAGAAATTTCAAACAAATCTGGAAGAAGAAGGAGGACCGATCAGAAACGTAGGGAATTCAGACCCTACTGCAGTCATCCGCTTCTGAAGCTTACTTCTCTGATTGACTGCAGGAATGATGTGAGATACATTATGAGATTTAGTAATGTATCGTCACAAGGAGAGCAATGCATGATGACTCTCATGGTTGATTTGATTATTCTGGTTATGTTTACTTCTGACAGCACATCTGATGTGGAAAGGACAGGTACAGGAGGTACAAGCTTAGGAAGAAGAAGGAAGATGAAAAAAAATTCTATGCTTCACTTTCCATACGCAGGTTTGATGAACCAAAGTCGCGTATACACGCGAGTTTAATCAGACACAGTCGCGTATGCATTGAGGATAAGAGAATTCATATGATAACTGAAGATCTGGAGCAGAGGTTCAGGGGGAGCATCAGTCTGACTGCTGATGATTGCACTGTTAGCATTATTCTGGTTACATTCATGATTATAATGACATGATACTTGGTTTCCTATGTTGAAAGTTATGGTTGAGTCCTGTTTGCTTGTTGATGAAGAGTATTCGTTGAAATCTTATAATTCAGAGAGAAGGACAGATCATGCAGAGATTGTTTGCTGTTGAAGGTGTTTCAGATTGCACAAGTTAAGGAAGAGCACTGGTTTAGGGGGAGCAGCAGGTTGAATACTAATGATTGCATTGTTGGCAATATGACTGCTTATTCTTTGGTTTTTGTGAAACTCATGCTCAAATGATGATGACTTGGTACATGGTTTATTATGATGAGTTTTTGAGCCCTGGTTGCTGATAAGTATCTTTTGTACTCACACATGGATGAGTTGGATGTCATTTGATTCAGAAATAAATCATGCAGAGTTTGTTACTATGGTTGAGAGATCTTTTTCCTACATATGTTACTTCATGTTAAATTTTGAAGATCATGGTGATGTTGGACCACATGGATGATTGCTTGACACCTATGTGAAGATGTTGTTCTGATATGAGAATCTCTCTTGGAAAGATTGTATTGATGCTACAAAGAATCTGAAGGCTTGGTTACTATTGTACTGATGCCACAACCGTTGGATGACGGTTGAAGACACAACTACATCGTTCTATCTATCTGTAGTCCAGGGAAGCATTCAAATGTCTCAGAAAGAAGCTGAACACTGTCTTTGCCTCACAGAGAATCAGATCTGGTTGAAATTTAGAAGATGTCTTGGGATACGCAGGTTTCCTGAAACACAGTCGCGTATATACGCGAGTTCCTGTACAGAAAACCGCGTATGACTGATTGCTGACAATTTTTGGTTGGTTCAGCTCTCTTCAGCACAGCTGCAGTGCTGTTTGGTATCTCTGATACTGTTTGGTATCTCTGGTGGTGTTCCAGTTCTCATAATTCTGTTTCTAATGTTTTGATGAAGATACCTTGATGATTTGTTGGTGGAAGTTTTCAGGATGCACAAACTAAGGGGGAGCCTTAGTCATTTGGAAAGATTGCTTGGTTGCACAGATTCAGGGGGAGCATTAGCTTTGCTGAGTATAATGCAGTGTTGGCATTATGATGGTTCTGAAATATGTTCTCTTTCTTGAGGACTTTTTGGTGTTGGTCTTAAAAGCTATATTTTCGTTTGATGAAAAGGTCTTGTTGAGACCCATGATGTAAAATTGTAAGATTCAGTCATGTAAGGACTTGTCAAATTTGTAAACCCACTTGGTTGGGTAGCTGAGTCAAAATTTTGTAAAACCCACTTGGTTGGGTAGCTGAGTCAAATTGTGTAAACCCACTTGGTTCGGTACTTGAGCCTCATATGTAAATCCACTTGGTTGGATGTTTGATGTAAGTATGGGTCTTTTGGTGATAGGAAGTTCATAGAGTCATGTACTTCATTGAAAAATATGTTTGAAGATTCAGCATGAACTCCGGGGGAGCTTGGTCACTTCAGTATACATCAGATCTGCAGAACATGAGGAGAAAAGGGGGTGAGTGTGTTGGTTTTGATCCGCCCGTTGCCCTTGATGTCAAAGGGGGAGAGTGTGTTGGTTTTGATCTGCTGGTTTTTTCCTTTGCCCTTGATGTCAAAGGGGGAGAGTGACATGGTGTTTGAATGATGTGCCCTTTGCCCTTGATGTCAAAGGGGGAGAGTGACATGGTGTTTGAATGATGTGCCCTTTGCCCTTGATGTCAAAGGGGGAGAGTGACATGGTGTTTGAATGATGGCAAAAATGGAGAGAGTGACATGGTAAAAATGGGGAAGTGACATGGTGTCATTGTATTCTTAATGTACCTATCTGTTGTGGTGACCAAACACCATCGTGGTTGCCATCAAGTCCAAAGGGGGAGATTGTTGGAAATATGATGCAGAGTGTTGTCCTTGATGGCAACCCACTAAATGAAGATGAAGACATGCGACTGTTGACATGTATTGTCCTTGATGGCAATCCACCTGATGAAGTTATGCTTGACTTGATGGACTTAGTAAATGATGTAAATATGATGTGATATGATGTTTGTTGACAATATGATGCTAAGTGTTGTCCTTGAAAGGCAACCCACTTGATGAAGATGATGACAACTTACTTGATGAAGTTGTGCTTGAGAGAATGTGTTCCTAATGAAGAAAATATGATGTTTCTACAGTGTGTACAGAAGGGTATGAAGAAAGGATTTCAAAATGTACTCAAAGTATGATGAAAAAGAGTATGTTTCTTGGTATACGCGGATTGGCCTAGGGGAAGTCGCGTATGCACGCGGAAAGGAACGTGCCAAGTAGCGTATGGGCTAAAGCGCTCAAAAAGTGCAAAACCAAGGGTAACCACCATGGTATTGACCCATTGTATTGGGTAATGATCCACCTAATTGACCCCGTCCAGGTAGTTTTGGGCTTATGGTATTGTTTTGGTCCATGGTATTGAAAAAGGGGCTCATGGTATTGAAAAAGGATAAACCTATATAAGGAGAAGAAATTCATTGTGCAAATCACAAGTGGGAGTGCAAGATGTCTGAGCTTGAATGAATACTTCTCTGTGAAGTATATCTGTATGGAAAGGGTAAAGGTTTGATGATAGATCTAAATCTATGAAGCACTTATGAAGAAATGATGAAGTGGGATCTTTAGATCTGAAATGTACTTGTATCTGCTAGATCTGTTTATGGAGTGATTAGATCTGAGATGAGGCGAGCATCTAGGCGAACATCTCTGTCCGTTAAAAGGGTAAACCAACCGAAGAACGATCCGAAGAATTCTCTAGATTTCGTAATGACGAGACTACATCTCTATTTCATGACAGAAGCGCATATACGCAGCTTCGATGAAGTGAAAGCGCGTATGCGTTAAGAAATGATACACGAGGTATACGTCGGTTTGTGTGGACTAAGCGCGTATATACGCGACACGCGAAGGAAAGCTAGATATGCAAACGTAGTCTTGTTAGTTGCTGGCATGAAATATCCGACCGTTCCGCCGTGCTTCTGCGATCCGATCCGTGATGATATGTATCCTGCAGACGTATGCTTCAGCTTAAAGCAGAAAGGTCAGATAAAATATGATGAAATGTGGCCTCCAAGTGGTGTTCTATTGAAGTTGTTGGATCCAGTGTGAAAATTGATGAAACGTGGTCCAAGGTGGTGCTGAGGGTTGTAGCCTTCAGTCAGGGGGTTGTAGCTCCCTTCCGGGAGAGGCTGGTAAACGAGATCAGGGGGTCGTAGCTCCCTTCCAGGAGAGGTGGCCGTAAACGCGACGGGGGGTCGTAGCCTTCCAGAGAGGCCGGGTAAACGAGTCGTGGGTCGCAGCTCCCCTTCCGGTGAGACAAACGAGCCAGGTGTGGTGCCCGTTGCAGCTGTCAAGTCTTCAACGCTGTGACATGTTGTGAATATATTTTATAATAAAAATATTGAAGATAGAGACGACAACAGCGGTGGTTTTCTCCCGACTTGGGTTTCCACCTTAAATCCCGGTGTTCATGTGTGTTGCTTATGTGTGATGATTGCACCTGCTTCTTACTTATAAGATGTTTAGTTATCATTTATCGACATTCATGAATAAATGAAGGAATGATTTAAGTGAAGAATTAATGATATAAATAGATATCTGAGTATACACTAGTTTCGTAAAGGGTATCCGCGTATATACGCAAGTCTGGTTCAGGAAAGTAGCGTATGCGTTTTAGAGCATGAAAAAGTAAAAAGATTGAATATGCAGTAAATACTGATTCACCCCCCCCCTCTCAGTATTTTTCCCAACAATTGGTATCAGAGCGTGGTCCTTCTGCAGAAGCTTGATCGCTTGAAGGAGATCCGTAACAATGGGAAAGAAGAAGAATGAAGGTCTTGAAGCTACAGTCATCTCTCTAGAAGCATCAAGTAAGAAGAGTGAGGAACCTCTACAACTAAGTGAAAATGAAGAACTTGGAGCAAAAATATGGTCTATCATAGAACGTCTACAAGCAGATCTTGAAGAATCAAACAAGAAGAATGCAGAATTTGGAGATGGAATCATCTCTCTACTAGCAGATCTTGAAGAATCAAATAAGAAGAATGAAGAACTTGAAGCAGAAATCATTTCCCTCAAAGTAGGTCTCGAAAAATCAAATAAGAAGAATACTGGTCTTGAAGCTGAAAACATATCTCTGAAAGAAGATCTCAAAGCATCGAAGAAGAAGAATGAAGAGCTGCAACAAACATGTGAAGAAAACGAAAATTGGTTGAAAGAAGAGATTCTAAATCTGAAGGATCAAGTAGAAGATGGAAGAAGGAAAGAAGAAAGCATGTCAAAGCAATGTCAAGCCTTGGAGGTTGAGGTAAACATTCTCAAAGGTAAATTAGAAGAAAAGGTTAAACTTTTGAGGTTTCATGATAGTACTAATATTCTGGACAATATTCTGAGTAATCAAAGGTCTCCTGCTATCAAACATGGTCTTGGTTTCCATGAAACTATTAAAGGAGAATCTAGCTCACAAGGAAGTGCCAAAAATTCAGAAGATCTCAATGCAAAACCTGATGTGTTGAAAGAAACAAAAGATCAACCAACAATCATGAATTCTCAAAAGAATTCATTCAAGAATGTTGAATGTTTTAAATGTCATAATTATGGGCATGTTGCAGCAAATTGCAGGAGCAGATCATTTCAGCCACAAACAAATAGGTTCTACTCAGAAAGGTACTCTAGTTTCTTCAGGGGATATTGTTTCTCATGTAACATGTATGGACATAAAGCAGTTGATTGTAAAAGGAGGAAGAATAGAAATACTCATTATGATTCTTATGTTTATTTCTCTGACCACATGAGATGTTATGCTTGTAACAAGTATGGACATGTAGAAAAAGAATGCAGGATGAACAGATCTGGGAAAGTGGATAACTTCCAGCACTCAAATAGAAAGTTCAAGCAAATTTGGAAAAAGAAGGAGGACCGATCAGAAACGTAGGGAATTCAGACCCTACTGCAGTCATCCACTTCTGGAAGCTTACTTCTCTGATTGACTGCAGGAATGATGTGGGATACATTAGGAGATTTAGTAATGTATCGTCACAGGGGGAGCAATGCATGATGACTCTCATAATTGATTTGATTATTCTGGTTAGATGTATTTCTGACAGTGCATCTGGTGTGAAGAAAAGACAGGAACAGAAGGTAAATTTGCAGAAGGAGATGAAGGTGTGAAATTTTCTACATTACACTTTCCATACGCGAGTTCTATTCACAAAAGTCGCGTATACACGCGAGTTTCAGCAGACACAGTCGCGTATGCATTGATGATAAAAGAATTTATCTGATAACTGAAGATCTGGAGCAGAGGTCCAGGGGGAGCATCAGTCTGACTGCTGATGATTGCACTGTTAGCATCATTCAGGTTATACTCATGATACATGGGTTCTTGTGTTGAAGATTATGGATGAAGCCTGGTTGCTTTTTGATGAAGAGCATTCGTTGTTGAAATGAAAGTCTTATAATTCAGAGATGAGGACAGATCATGCAGAGATTGTTGCTGATGACTTGATGTTGAAGGTGTTTTCAGATTGCACAAGCTAAGGAAGAGCACTGATTTAGGGGGAGCAGCAGGTTGAATACTAATGATTGCATTGTTGGCAATATGATTGCTTATTCTTTGGTTTTTGTGATACTCATGCTCAAATGATGATGACTTGGTACATGGTTTGTTATGATGAGATTTTGAGCCCTGGTTGCTGATAAGTATCCTTTGTACTCACACATGGATGAGTTGGATGTCATTTGATTCAGAAATAAATCATGCAGAGTGTGTTACTATGGTTGAGAGATCTTTTGCCTACATATGTTACTTCATGTTAAATCTTGAAGATCATGGTGATGTTGGACCACATGGATGATTGCTTGATGATGTGAAGATGTTGTTCTGATATGAGAATCTCTCTTGGAAAGATTGTATTGATGCTACAAAGAATCTGAAGGCTTGGTTACTATTGTACTGATGCTACAACCGTTGGATGACGCTTGAAGACACAACTACACTGTTCTATCTATCTGTAGTCCAGGGAAGCATTCAAATGTCTCAGAAAGAAGCTGAACACTGTCTTTGCCTCACAGAGAATCAGATCTGGTTGAAATTTAGAAGATGTCTTGGGATACGCGGGTTTCCTGAAACACAGTCGCGTATATACGCGAGTTCCTGAACAGAAAACCGCGTATGACTAATTGCAGACAATTTTTGGTTGGTTCAGCTCTCTTCAGCACAGCTGCAGTGCTGTTTGGTATCTCTGATACTGTTTGGTATCTCTGGTGGTGTTCCAGTTCTCATAATTCTGTTTCTAATGTTTTGATGAAGATACCTTGATGATTTGTTGGTGGAAGTTTTCAGGATGCACAAACTAAGGGGGAGCCTTAGTCATTTGGAAAGATTGCTTGGTTGCACAGATTCAGGGGGAGCATTAGCTTTGCTGAGTATAATGCAATATGATGGTTCTGAAATATGTTCTCTTTCTTGAGGACTTTCTGGTGTTGGTCTTAAAAGCTATATTTGTAGTTTGATGAAAAGGTCTTGTTGAGACCCGTATTTGTAAAATTGTAATATTCAGTCATGAAAGGACTTGTCAAATTTGTAAACCCACTTGGTTGGGTAGCTGAGTCAAAATTTGTAAACCCACTTGGTTGGGTAGCTGAGTCATTTTTGTAAACCCACTTGGTTGGGTAGCTGAGTCAAATTTGTAAACCCACTCGGTTGGGTACTTGAGTCTCATATGTAAATCCACCTGGTTGGATATTTGATGTAAGTATGAGTCTTTGGTGTTAGGAAGTTCATAGAGTCATGTACTTCATTGAAAAATATTCAGCATGAACTCAGGGGGAGCTTTATTTGGCCGATACATCGATCCTCGCAGACATGAGAGGAGAAAAGGGGTGAGTGTGTTGGTTTTGATCCGCCCGTTGCCCTTGATGTCAAAGGGGGAGAGTGTGTTGGTTTTGATCTGCCGGTTTTTCCTTTGCTCCTTGATGTCAAAGGGGGAGAGGACATGGGTGGTTGGAATGATGTGCTCCTTTGCCCTTGATGTCAAAGGGGGAGAGTGACATGGTGTTTGAATGATGTGCTCCTTTGCCCTGATGGGGCTAAGGGGGAGAGGACATGGTGTTTGAATGATGGCAAAAATGGAGAGAGTGACATGGTAAAAATGGGGAAGTGACATGGTGTCATTGTATTCTTAATGTACCTATCTGTTGTGGTGACCAAACACCATCGTGGTTGCGATCAAGTCCAAAGGGGGAGATTGTTGGAAATATGATGCAGAGTGTTGTCCTTGATGGCAACCCACTGAATGAAGATGAAGACATGTGACTGTTGACATGTGTTGTCCTTGATGGAAATCCACCTGATGAAGTTATGCTTGACTTGATGGACTTAGTAAATGATGTAAATCTGATGTGATATGATGTTTGTTGACAATATGATGCTAAGTGTTGTCCTTGAAAGGCAACCCACTTGATGAAGATGATGACAACTTACTTGATGAAGTTGTGTTTGATAGAATATGTCCTTGATGAAGGAAATCTGATGTATCTACAGTATTTACAGTATGCAATGAAGAAAGGATTTCAGAATGTACTCAGAGAATGATGAAAAAGAGCATGTCTCTTGGTATACGTTTTATTGTTCATAGGGAGCTTTGAGGGTTTGAAAAAAGAATCGTGCCAAGTCGCCAAGATGAAGCAAAGCGTCAAAAAAACAAATCAGTGTAATCACTATGGTATTGAATTTTACTAGGGTTGTAATGATCTGCCTAGATTGGTTCAGCTGTGTCCAGGTAGTTTTGGGCTCATGGTATTGTTTTGGCCCATGGTATGGAAAAAGGGGCTCATGGTATTGAAAAAGGATAAACCTATATAAAGAGATGAAATTCATTATGCAAATCATGAGTGTGGGTGCAAGATGTCTGAGCTTGAATGAATACTTCTCTGTGAAGTATATCTGTATGGAAAGGGTAAAGGTTTGATGATAGATCTAAATCTATGATGCACCTATGAAGAAATGATGAAGCGGGATATCTAGATCTGAAATGTATCTGTATTTGTTAGATCTGTTTATGGAGTGATTAGATTCGAGATGAAGCTATTTAGGTGTACATCTGTCCTAAGTAAAAGGGTAACCTGAACCGAATATCCGATCCGAAGAAGTATGCTGCTCCGTAACATTGAAGATCTTTGAGACACGCCGCGTGAGGCGTGGAGGACACAGCCCTCTCGATAGCTTTTTAAAGCGCTGTGACAGCACTAAAGAGGCAATCAGAGAGCACGTCGTTGTGTGGACTACGCGTATATACGCGACATCGGTGAAGGGAGTTGCAGGTGGTCATAGGTTTGTCAAGCAAGGGGTATGAAAGATCTGATCTATTCTGCTGTGTTTCTGCTATCTGATCTGTGTTGATATGTATCTGTTGGTGACGTATGTTTGTGCTTAAAAGTATGGAAAGGGTCCAGTATGAAAATATGATGAAATGTGGCCTGCAAGTGTTGTTCTATTGAAGTGGTTGGATCCAGTGTGAAAATTGATGAAACGTGGTCCAAGGTGGTGCTGAGGGTTGTAGCCTTCAGTCAGGGGGTTGTAGCTCCCTTCCAGGTGAGGCTGGTAAACGAGATCGGGGGGTCGTAGCTCCCTTCCAGGTGAGGCTGGTAAACAAGATCGAGGGGTCGTAGCTCCCTTCCAGGAGAGGCTGGTAAACGAGTCAGGGGGTCGTAGCTCCCTTCCAGGAGAGGCTGGTAAACGAGCGCAGGTGGGTGCCTGCGTGCTGGTCAAGTCTGCGCCAGCACATATGTTGTAAGATGTTTTTTCTATAATAAAATATTGAAGGCTGAGCAACTGCAGCGGTGGTTTTCTCCCGACTTGGGTTTCCACCTAAAAATCCTGGTGTTCATGTGTGATGCTTTGTGTGATGATTTATTCTGTTCTTACTGCACATGTTTACTGCTTATTGATTATCTGATGAATAAATGAAGGAATGATTTAAGTGAAGAATTAATGACATAAATAGATATCTGTGTATACGTGAGTTTCGTAAAGGGTATCCGCGTATATACGCAAGTCTGAATTCAGAAACAGTTATGTGATATTTTTATAAGAAAGTGAAATGAATATAAAGAAATACCATTCACTCCCCTTCTCAGTATTTTTCCCAACACAAACATCATAGGAGTAGGTACTGTCACACTTGGAATCAAGAATGCATTAGCGAAATATGTGTTGTTGGTTGAAAATATGAATTGCAATCTGCTCAGTGTTGGACAAATGTGAGTTCAAGGACACATGATGCTATTTAACTCTAAGAAATGTGAAATCAGGAAAGGCGAGTTCAGTGAAATTTTGGCTATAGCAAGCAGATCTCCAAATGACATGTATATTTTGGATGACACACCTAAAGGGTGCTTTCTAGCGAAAGAAGATGAAAGTTGGTTATGGCACAAACAAAGCAGACATATAAATTTTTACAATTTGGTCAGGATCAACAAGAAGGAAGGAATAAGAGAAATGCCTAAAATTTCAAAACCTACAAATACGATATGTGACTCTTTTCGATACGAAAAGAAGAAAAAAATTGAGTTCAAGACAAAATAACACTTTCAATCATGTCCATTAGAATTATTACATACTGAGCTATGTGGTCCTATGAGAAAAAAGGATTAGATGGAGAATTATATTTTATGCTAATGATAGATGATTACACAAGAATGACATCCGTTAGCTTCTTAAAGAAAAATATTGAGGCATTCAAGTGTTTCAGAATATACAAGGAATTGGTTGAAAATGAAACTGATTTGAAGCTCAAATGTATGAGATCAGATAATGGCAGAGAATTAACTTCCAAGGTTTTTCAATAGTGCTGTGATGAAAATGGAATAAAAAGGAAATTCTCAACAACCAGAACACCGCAGCAAAATGGAGTTGCTGAAAGAAAAAATAGAACCATACAGGAAATGGTGAGAACAATGTTAAATGACTCAAAATTAAATGATAAATTATGGGGTCAGGCAATCGATATAGCTGTATTCATTATAAACAGTGGTTTTCTAAGGAACAATTATAACATGACTCCATATGAATTATGGAAAGGAAGGTGAGCTAACGTCAAAGACTTCAAAGTATTTGGAAGTAAATGCTACATCAAAAGAGAAGAAAAAAAATTGGGCAAGTTCGATTCTCATATCGATAAAGGTATTTTTGTTGGGTATTCACGCAAAAGGAAGGCTTATAGATGCTACAATATGAGGTGAAAACACTTACTGGAAATCATAAGTGTTAATTTTGATGAAGATTGTGTTGCAAAGGATGACGATGAGATTGTACCTGAAAGAAAATATGAGGGATATAAGGGAGAATCAGTGAAGGATGAAGAAGAAGCTCTAGAACAAGACCAATCAAATAAGGAAATAACAGTCAACCAAGAGGAAATAAGAAATGATCATCATGATGTACAAGAAAATTCTCCAAAAGCTTTAAAAAAATGGTGTCAAAATAATCATTTGTCAAATCAAATGATCAGAAACATAAATGAAGGAATTTGAACCAAAAGAAGTTGACGACGTTTTTCATCACAACAAGCCCACCTTGATTTTTTAGCAACTTTTAAGCCTAGAAATTTTGAGGAAGCTAGTTAAGATGAACACTGGGTAGCGACTATGATTGAAGAACTTGATCAAGTTCAGAAAAATGATACTTGGGAATTGGTTCCATGACCAAAGGAAAAAAATCTTATTGGGACTAAATGGGACTTCAGAAACAAATCGAATGAGGATGGACAAGTTACCATGAATAAGGCAAGATTAGTCTGCAAAAGATATGCACAAGTTGAAGGGATTGATTTTGAAGAAACATTTTCTCCCATTTACACAATGGAAGCTATCATAATTTTTCTAGCTTATGCATGCTCGATAAAAATCAAGGTCTACCAACTGGATGTTAAGTCAGCCTTTCTAAATGGTGAATTGGAAGAAGAAGTTTACATTGAACAACCCGAAGGTTTTTTTCTCTATGAAAAGGAAGGCTATGTCTGCAGATTAAAGAAGGCATTATATGGTCTCAAGCAAGCTCCTAGAGCTTGGTATGCTCGTTTTGATGGTTATATACATCAAAAAAGATTTAAGAAAGGAAGCACTGAGGAAAATCTCTATGTGAAAGTGGATCAAGATGACCTAACAATTATCGAGGTAGATGTAGACGATATAATTTTTGGAAGCAATGATGACAGATTAAGTAAAAGCTTTTCCATAAATATTCAAATTCAGTTTGGAATGTCTCTACATGGCGAGCTGACATACTTTTTAGGGCTTTAGATATCCTATCATGATAAAGGAATATTTATATATCTAACCAAGTACATCAAGGAAATGGTCAAGAAATTCAATGTGGAAGATTGCAATCCTGTCCTTACCCCAACGGTAATAGGCTGCAAGTTAAGTTTAGATGATTCGTCAAAGGATGTGGACCAAAGGTTGTATAGATCTACAATTGGCAATCTTCTATATGTGACAACGTCTTGGCCAAACATAATGTAGGCAGTTAGACAAGTTGCAAGATTCCAAGTAGCACCAAAAGAATATCATATTATTGTCGTCAAAATAATTCTCTGATATCATAAGGGCACAACCAAATATGGTTTATGGTATCGCAAAGGAAATAATCTAGTTATCCAAGCTTATAAAGATGCATATTGGGTAGGAAGTGTTGATGATCGAAAGAGTGCTAGTGGAGTAGTATTCTATCTAGGTGGTTTCCTTGTTTCATCATTAAGTAAAAATTTGTCTTAAATCTCATTATCCACAATAGAAGAAGAATATATCATGGTAAAAGCTTGCTGTACTCAAGTTCTCTGGATGAACTAAACTTTACAAGATCTCCAAGTCAAGTTTGATGAGCCCATTCCCATATTTGCGATAACACAAGTGCCATTATTATCTTCAAGAATCCAGTGATGCATTTCAAAGAAAATCACATTCCGATCAAATATCATTTGGTTAGAGAGAAGGTCACCAAATATAATATCAAGCTTGAATGTGTTGGCATAAAGGAACAAATTGCTAACATATATACCAAACCATTACCTCATGAAGCATTTGAGTATATTCACCTAAAGGTTTGGATTCTCCCAAGTTCACATTAGACTCTTTCTCTTATCTAAATAAGTCAAAAAGGGGGGAAGGTGAGGTGTGTATAGGTCAAGATGATGACATTTTTCAAGGTGAGTTACCCTTTTTCATTGATGACAAAGGGGTAGAGAAGGTTTTAGGAAGAGGTGTCATGATCGCAAGGGGAGTAGTTGCATTTCCATCAATGCCAAAGGGGGATATTTTTGATCAGTGGTTGTCATTGATGTCAACCCAAGTAGCACCAAGGGCTACCCCAATCTAGCATAGGAATTTTCACTTGATAATTTACATTATTCCGAGTCAAGGATATTTTGGATGGTTTCTACTTGTCGATATGTTTCCTTTGATATATTTCACGACATGTAATTCTTCACGGTTTTAGAGATATTGATGTTTGAAGTTAGTAATCCTAGTTAGTGGGCTAAAAATCTATGGGCTTATTACATAACACTAATCATTGGTTTTGGTCATTGAATATTCAGTAATTAACATTTTTTTAAACTCCTAAAATCAGTCCAATGTTCACTTGTTGAAGAACTTCTCAACCTAAGCATTTATATAAATTGTGACCCTCATATCCTCGTTATGCAAGGATTTTTCTACTTAAAACAGGTCATCATAGCATTATCACCATAATTTTTTTTCTACGAAGCTTCAGATTCTGAAAGAAAACCCATTTGATTTTAAATCCTAATGAATCGTGTGTCCAAATTTTAGATATTGGTGCACTATTCTTTTGAAGATATGATCTGAGGAAGTTAGGTTTTTGCAAGCTCCAGAATTTCATGTCAAACATGTGACCATGGGAAAATATTCATAACTTTCTCTCTAAGAATTGGATTTAAATTTCATAAAATGTGATAGAAAGAGGACAGACTGTAGTTTTTTGGTATCTCTTTCAAGACGAAGGGTTGAAACAATGAGACATGGAACTTCGTAAAACTTCGCTCTACTGAACTAGTCTGTAATATGGTCATCGTAGGAGATTGGGCATAAATATTTATTGAATAATTCAATATTGATCATACCTATGGGTTTGGGAAGAGGACTTAGAGGGCTACCACGTGACGTAATTTCATACCATGGAGATCTAAAATTACATAGATAGAACAGATTCAATATCAAACTTCTAGAAGGTAAGAAAAAATATGTATTCAAGGATCACTATGGTAAGGAAAACAAATCAAAATTCAAGGGTAAGTATGCTACAACACGGTATGTATGATTAATGTTTGAATTTTAATTTGAATATCATCTCTGAAATGTGTTTTTGCAGGGCAGTGTAAGTATTTTGTATTTATGTTTGATTGGGTTTTGCTCATAAATTTTGAACGTATTTACATTTGAATTTTGAATATTTATCTCACATATGGCTTGCAACACAATGTAAGTATTTTTTTTGTTTATTGGTTTGGGTATTATTCATTAATGCATGTGCAGGAAGTAGGACACAATAGGACAACTTAGACACATAATTTAATATTAACTAATTCTATGAAAATATTTAAAAGTGCTAATTGATAAGAAATATTGATTCACCCCATCCCCCTCTCAGTATTTCCAACATCCCTTACCCTTATATCCCTACAACTCAACCCCCACTCAAGGAACCGGGCCCTAGAAGATTGGGCTACCTCCTCGTGATGTCAATGATGAAATTTATGGTGTTTTTTTTGTGTTTCTGTTGGTTCCACTTCCCTAAGGGCATCTAGAAGGTTGAACCTAATATTAGTATCCTCTTGTCACATGTTTATCCCAGTTATCTGATTACTTGTGTATATGTGCGAAGAGGGTGTTGGAAAAGAATTGCAATTTCTCCTGCTAGGAGAGGACTGAGAAGTGTTCCAGAATATTATGCTTACGTCTTCGACAAAGAAAACATGGGAGACTTTGGTGACAAGCTATAAAGGTATGGATAAATTCAATATTGTTTAGTTGCAACATACTAGAAGATATTTTGAGATTTTGCAGATGAAGGAAACAAAGGACATTGATTCATTTATGAATCGGCTATTGACTTTTGTAAATCAATTAAAAATTTATGGTGATGATATTAAAGATAGAACATTGGTTGAGAAGTTCCTCAGATATTTGTTAACCAAATTTGACATTGTAGTAGTAGCTGTAGAAGAATCCAAGGATTTGGAAACCTTGATAGTTAATGAGTTGATGGGATCAATTCTATTCCATGAGGAGATTATAGACAAAAATAAGGATTTAACTTTAGAAATTTCTTTCAAAAGACAAATTTCTATTTCACGAAACTATGGTCGAGGCAGAGGTACATCGAAAGGCATAGGACGAAGCAGAAGACATGGTGGTTAGAGATATGGTAGAGATGAGAAGGAACATGAAAGTGGAAACAACAATAGGAGCCTCAACAACAATCAAAGAGTTCACAATCAAAGGTGAAATTTTATTATTGAAATAAATTTGGTCATTATGCCGATGATTGCATGAAGAAGGTAATTGATTAAGGAAAACATAGATCTAATGTCACTACAAAGAATAGTGAGCCCATGTTCCTAAATTTCCATACCATGCATGAACCTTATGACAATGTGTGGCTATTATATAGTGGCTACAGTAACCACATGAGATGCCACAAGAATTTGGGTAAAAATCTAGATAAATCTGTGAATTCAGAGGTAAATTTTTGGATTGACAAGACCGTGGATATAGATGGAAAATGAGTGGTCAAAATTCTGACCAAGGAGGGGGAGACGAAAACAATTTCATAGGTATATTATGGCTCTGGTATCAAACATAGTTTGATAATTATTGGCCACTTGATGCAGAATAGATAAAAAGTTATTATTCAACGGGAAGAGTGTGTTATATATTACAAGCCCCCAAGCAAGTAGCTGGTAAGAAAAGTGAATATGATGAGGAACACATTATTTCCTCTTATTATGAATTACATTGACCAGGTTAGTTTTTTTACAATTTCATGTTCTAATGATTATTGGTTATGGCACTTTCGGTTTGGACACTTTCACTTCTCTTGTTTAATATTTTTTCAAGGTAAAATGATGGTTAGAGGATCACCTCACATTAAAGAACCTACGAGTACTTTTGAGTGTTGCATCTCAAGAAAGCAACATTGTGATATTTTTCCAAACATAGTTGCATATAGACAAAAGAAGCCACTTGATATGGTGCATACAAAATTTTGTGGACCTATGAGGACACATTCGATTGGTGGAAGTTGTTACTTCTTCACTTTCATTGATGCTTATGGTAGAAGTTCATGGGTTTACTTCTTGAAGAAAACGTCTAAAACTTTTGCAAAGTTTGAAGAATTCAAAGCCTTAGTAGAGAACCATTGTGATCGAAAAATCAAGGTATTGATGTAATATCATGGTTGAGAATATGATTCAAAGGAATTCCATGATTACTGCAGACAACATGTAATCAGAAGAAAATTTACAACTAGATGCACACCACACCATAATGGTGTAGGAAAAAGAAAGAATAGGAAAATTATGAACATGGAAAGGAGCATGTTGAAAGGAAGAAACTTGTCTAATGAGTATTGCGCAAAAGCAGGTGCATGTGTTGTTTATGTGATAAACATATTTCCTACAAATAGTGTGATGAATAGAGTACCGAAAGAATAATGGTCAGGTATGTCATGCACCGTATCTGATCTCAAAGTGTGTTATCACTAAGCTAACACAAATTGGGATGTTCAATGGTCAACCTAATGAAAATATTTCAAACCACTTTGGAATGGAAGTTAGCCCTTCCAATCTGAGAGGGCTCTCTCAAAGTAAAGATAAATGAATACTCGAGATAAAACCTACATTTGAAATGACTAACTCTTTTTCTATTTTAAGTTATTTTGCATGTGGAAATTTGTATGAAGTCTACCATTGGGCATGGGGTTAGCTATGGGACTTGAATTACAGGAAAATGTAATCCATGGAAATCGAGGCAATTAAGCTTAAAATATAACCTTTTATAAGAAAAACATAATACATGAAGGAATTGGAGCATAAAACTATGAGTTACAAGTAATAATGATACTATGGAGCTAATTATAATATGAAAGATGGAAATACACAAGTACATAAGCTTAAAATAATTCTCAGGTTTGAAGCACAATTACTGCAACTATATCTTAGCTTGATAAAAGAAATTACATGACAACCCTCTCATTACATCAAAAATTACTTCAATCTAAAAAAACCATCATTTATAGAGTGGGATCTATTTCCCAAAGGTCTTCCACCTAGGCTAGACTTCGATACTGACCTAGAGACATAATTCAAATTGGATTACATCATATTGAGGATTAATAGGGATATTTTCTGTTTTAACGGAGTTTGTAATAAAAAAGGAATATTTTTCCATTAATAACTTCAACAAATCTTCTAACGACCCATTTTTGTCATCCCTATCGAACCAAATTTCCATGGTGAGGTGGCCAACTGATACACTCGATTTAAGATATTTATAAAATTGAGTTGGTGATGAGCTACCCAATTTGTGAGATGGCATCATGATGAGCTGTCATCCATGTTAATCACGTGGAGTTTGAATGTTGATCTGCCCCCTTGAAAATCTAGCACAATAATATCTAGGATCTTATTCGATGACTTAGCCACCTCTTCACTGTGTTGATAGGTCGAAAAGATAAAAAATACACAACGTTGGAATAAAAAAATAGGCTATAGGAACTTTTTTAGCGCACTTTCATAGCAACCTCAAAAATCAACTTTTTGCACAATTTTTTACTTTTCTGACTGCTGGGGGATATTTCTTGAGACCGATGAAGTAAACACATACTCTAAATCACCCCTTTTATAATATTTTTAAAGAACTTTCCCCTCAAATAAACCTACAACACTTTCGTAGAAAAAAATCATCTTCAAGCCTCGAATGGGCTACAAAAGTACCTAGTTCACTGATATTTTTATCCTTCTTTTTTTTACCTATAAAATACTTCTAAAGCCCGCACATGCATTATTTGATAGTCATAAGACAAAATATGATAAAAAATGTGTTGCCTTACCATGTTTCAAGGAGTAAAATCATCATCTTGCATAATCATCTTAAGACTCTTTTTCTTTAATTCTTCTTCTACCATCTCCCACTGTGATTCCAAGTTTCTGACTTAATCTTGTCGCTTCCTTCTTTCCACTTGTAGCCACCTATTCCTGCTGCAAATATTCTTGATCATCCTATGTAGAGGAGGTGCTCTATTTAATATCATCCCTGAATTTTCTGCCATTTCATTGTAGAAATGTAGTTGCTTGCTCACTTCTTTTTTGAAATCTTCCATCTCCAACCTTTCTTGTTTGAATTTTTCCTACTCGAACTCAATTTCTAGAACCTCTTCTCTAGCTTCCCTCAAATTCTCTTGTAAGAGCTCCACCTTAGTCTTTTCTTGAACCTGATCTTTACCCTTTATTCTCTTTATTAACTCTGCCTCTTCTAGAGATAATTATGTTATTTCCTCCCCTTATGGAAATTTCCATTTTTATATTTTCTTAGGCATCTTCTTTGAAGTTTTTCCCTTAGACATATGTAACATAGTGAATGGCTTCCCAGGTTTAAACATAAACCCTGAATCCTCTTGTGAAAAGTCCAATTTCTTGGCCTTAAGGTTCTTCTTTTTAGTCTCTCATCCATTATTTTCAATAGGTTTTACCACAGGAGTCTCTTCAATCTCAATTACCTCTAGGATATCTACTAACTTGCCTCTTCCCTTAGTTTGAATTCCGGTAAGCCTCCCATGGGTCCTTGTTTATGTTTTCACCTTACTATTGGTAGAAGTATATTTTGGCACGATAATATCCTGCATTTGTTCAACCTCCAGCTCCATAGGTTGTAATTCTGCCTCATGATCAACTACTAGTTCAACTCCAGATTCCTTATTTTTCCTTGGTGTATTGGACTTAGATTTTGGTCTCTTATTAGGACCGAGGAGATAAAATCCATATCCACTCATAAACAGGAATGTAGACCAATATATTTTTATTTTATTCAATTCTTCCACTACCGGAAATTTTATCAAAGCATGTTGAAAGACAGAGGTATCACTAGTTTCAAGTTTTTCCTAAACTTTATCTCCCATTTTTCCCAAGATACTAAGCAAATAAAAAGGAAATTCTAGTGGTTGCTTGTCGATGAAGTGTAGAAATAGTTTGAAGTGATACTAATAAATCAAATGGAATCTACTTTCACAGGTGAAATATTTCTCAATGACCATTAAGAACTTGGAATAATTATCCTCAAGGCATGTTCTAGGAATTCCTGAATTCAGATCCATTCCTGTATGCTCCTCTTTCAAAATTTCATCAATGTTCTACAACTTGAATTTCATCACCTTATACCATGACTCTCCTGATCTTGGGATCTCATTACCTTGTGAAATTGTGTCAGGAGACACAAAAATGTTCAATATGCCTACTTTCAACCCTATACCTATGAAATTGACAGCAAAATCCTTCAAAACTTGTGCATGGTATCCCTGTAAATTTTGGAAAAATCAAAGAAAACCCACATTAGAAAATTCCTGTGAGAAGTTAAGGTCTTCCTCGAGCAGCCTCATATACATGGGCTCATATCTAAAAATAGATCCACCTTTATGAAATTTCTTCTGTGATTCGATGTCTGCAAAATGTGTTTATTAACTCCTTCCCTGACACCTGCAAAAGCTTTTGAGGTAGCACAAAAATTCTTTTACAAAAGTAAAACTTAGCATGAGATAGCTCTTAGACAGAACCTAGACCTATAGACTGCTGGAAAGACAATTGAAGCAACTTACAAGGATAAGGGTAAAGTGTTTTTGAAATACGAAATCATAATGAATAGGTGGGAAAGGTAAATTATGAACAAGCATGTGTATAAAATGTGATGACAAATAATGGAATGGAGCAATGAAGAGATAATATGCTCTGAAAAACAACTGATTCGACCTTTATGAAAAAACTACAACCTCTTCCCACCATTAGAAAATAAAACAAGCTTCATAGAGCATCCTATGTTTGGGAGGGTGAATTGGCTATGGAAGTGTCAGGAACTTCATAGCAAACCCTGACTGTTTTACATTTATTTTGCTGGAGAATTTGGTAAAACTGCCAAATGTACTAAAATAACCATACTTACTCATGCATGAGATATTTTTGGATTTTCCTTTCACATTGACACCTATCACACTAATGGTGACTTTAAATAGCCCCCACATATATGAAATTCTTTTAGAAATCATGAATTCAAAAGACCTTATTCAACCCTAAGTGACTCAACCTAATTTACTTAAGACCAACCTAATAGTTATCATCAATAACAAATTGTTTGGATGTGTAGCTTATGAACCTATGCTAAAGGAGATAATAATTAAGTTGTATGATAAGAGTGAAAAATTTATATTTACTGGTTATAGGGAGCAATCAAATGCTTACAAATTGTATAGCCATGTCACCAAGGAGACCATAATCAACATAGATTTTTTTTCAAATAAAAAGAGTGATGGAATGGGAATATGGACAAGACAATTGATGCAAGAGTGACACTGATGGAAGAAGAGGCTGTAGCAAAAAAGAAGCAGCAAGAATTAGAAGAGAAGAAACCTAACAAAGTCGTGCCAATAAGGACTCCGATATTTTGTAAGAAACATGGATCTTCAAGAATACCAACAAATTGTAATTATCCTATTAGTCAATTAGGGGATGAATCAAGTAATGGTAAGAGAAAACTGAGAAGTATGAAATATATTTATGATGATTAGGATGTTAGTTCAAATTATTTTTTGTTGTCATTCAAACCCTATTTGTTTGAAGAATAAATTAGAGATGAAAATTGGGTGCAAGCCATGGATGAAGAAACTCAAGGTATTTAAAACAATGATACATGCTATTTGGTTCATTTTCCAAAGGATAAATCCATGATTGGTTTAAAATGGGTGTACAAGAAAATTGTTGGGTGTGGAGTCTGATTTTATTCCTGATTCAGAGATCCTTGTTTTAGCTGGATGTATACCCCAGGAAAATTGTACACCCTTGCACGCGGGGGGGTGCGGGGGGGACTTGTCTGGGGGCCAGCAGTCCCCCGGCGGGGGTTTTGGGGGCAGCGCCTCCGAAGCCAAAAATAGATGTAAAATTGCCTTGTAAAAGTATAGTAATTTCTAGTCAATCTGGGCCGTTCATTAGGTGGACGATCTGACCATAGAAGTTATGTTTAGTTTAGGGTTTTTTTCCCTATAAGGAAACCCCTCGATTTTATGAGTGTATTGTATTGCGCCTATGTAATATATGTGTATTCTCTGATCAGGAAATAGATAGGGAGACTGTGAGAGAGAACAGAGAATATTACAGCAGGTCTTCTATAGGTTTTGTCTCTTCATTTTGCTGGATAATAGAAAAGAAGGACTGGCTGTTCGGGGTGGACGTAGCCCAAATTGGGTGAACCACGTATATCTGTGTCTCTCTGGTTTTATGTGTTTTCTAAGAAACATGGATCTTCAATAATATCAACAAATTGTAATTATCGTAGTAGTCAATTAGGGGATGAATCAAGTAATGGTAAGAGAAAACTGAGAAGTATGAAATATACTTATGATGATTAGGATGTTAGTTAAAATTATTTTTTGTTGTCATTCAAACCCTATTTGTTTGAAGAATAAATTAGAGATGAAAATTGGGTGCAAGCCATGGATGAAGAAACTCAAGGTATTTAAAACAATGATACATGCTATTTGGTTCATTTTCCAAAGGATAAATCCATGATTGGTTTAAAATGGGTGTACAAGAAAATTTTTGGGTGTGGAGTCTGATTTTCTTCCTGATTCAGAGATCCTTGTTTTAGCTGGATGTATACCCCAGGAAAATTGTACACCCTTGCACGCGGGGGGGTGCGGGGGGGACTTGTCCAGGGACCAACGGTCCCCCGGCGGGGGTTTCGGCGGCAGCGCCTCCGAAGCCAAAAATAGATGTAAAATTGCCTTGTAAAAGTATAATAATTTCTAGTCAATCTGGGCCGTTCATTAGGCGGATGATCTGACGGTAGAAGTTATGTTTAGTTTACGGTTTTTTTCCCTAGAAAGAAACCCCTCGCTTTTATGATTGTATTGTATTGCGGCTGTGTAATAAACAGATAGGGAGACTGTGAGAGAGAACAGAGGATATTATAGTGGATCTTCTGTAGGCTTTGTCTCTTCATTTTGCTGGATAATAGAAAAGAAGGACTGGCTGTTCGGGGTGGACGTAGCCCAAACTGGGTGAACCACATATATCTGTGTCTCTCTGGTTTTATGTGTTTTCTGTGCTTTTATTTTCTGCATATTTTATGTGTTGCATTGCTCTGTAATATTTAATTTTCTAACAACTGGTATCAGAGCTGAAGGTATATTTGGCTGATAAACTCACAGGAAAGAAGTGTTCCTGGTTCGAGTGGGAGAAATGGCGGAAGATGCTAAGTTTAGGGTCAAGAAATTTAATGGCCAAAACTTCCCACTGTGGAAGATGCAGATGGAAGATTATCTGTATCAGAAAGATCTGTACTTACCATTGAGTGGAAAAGCAAAGAATCTGGCGGCCATGAAAGACGTGGAATGGAACATTCTCGATAGAAAGGCACTCGGAACAGTACAGTTGTGCCTTGTGGCGTCAGTCACCTTCAATATCTCAAAGGAAACAACAACGAAGGGTTTGATGCAGACGTTGGCGAAACTATATGAAAAACCCTTGGCCTCAAACAAGGTATTTCTTATTAAACGACTATTTAATATGAAGATGTCAGAAGGTGGATCTGTTGCAGACCATTTCAATGATTTTAATATAGTTACCAGTCAGTTAAGTTCTGTAGGGGTAAACTTTGATGATGAAGCTAGAGCTCTGTTATTCTTGTGCTCATTGCCAGAGAGTTGGAATGGTTTAGTAATGGCCATTAGTAACTCTGTCTCTGGATCTAATACTTTAAAGTTTGATGATGTTGTTGGTGCTATCCTTAGCGAGGAAACACGACGGAAAAGCTCCGGTGAGACATCAGGTAATGCTTTGAGTGCAGAGTCTAGGGGAAGAGTAATGGAAAGAGGAAAGAGCTCGGGATATCGCAGTAAATCAAGGAAAGGCAGATCCAAGTCCAGATCGAGGATAGTGTGCTGGAAATGCGGAAAGAAAGGACACCTAAAGAAAGACTGTAGATCTCGGAAGGGAAAAGAAGGAGATGCACAGCAAGAAAATAATCATGAAGCAAATGTGACAGGTGATGTGTTACAAGATGCTTTGATTCTTTCTTTCGAAAATGTTACTGATTCTTGGGTTGTAGATTCAGGGGCTTCATTCCATGCCACACCTGATAAGAAATATTTTCATGACTATGTTCAAGGACATTTTGGACAAGTTCGTTTGGGTGATGATAAACCCTGTAAAATTGTTTGAATGGGTAAGGTTCTTGTAAAACAACAGAATGGAAACCAATGGCTACTAAAGGAGGTAAGGGATGTTCTAGATCTAAAGAAAAATTTGATTTCAACAGGGCAGTTAGGCGGTGAAGGTTGTATGACAACTTTCACAGATAAATCTTGGAAGGTCACTAAAGGAGCCCTGGTAATAGAAAAAGGAGAAAAGGTTGGTACATTGTATTTATGCAATGGTATTTCTAACTTTGTTAATGCTTTGACTTCCAAAGGAGCAGATGCAACATTATGGCATCATAGGCTCGGACATATGAGTTAGAAGGGGATGAAGATTCTTCACTTAAGAAATTTGTCGCCAGGTTTGAAGAATGTTGATTTGGATTTCTGTGAGAATTGCATTTATGGAAAATAAAAGAGAGTCATATTTCTCAGAGTTGGGAAAGAAAAGAAGAGTGAAAAATTGGAGCTTGTGCATACAGATGTACGGGGACCTGCTCAGGTATCATCTCTCGGTGGCTCTCACTATTATGTTACGTTTATTGATGATGCAACTAGAAAAACTTGGATTTATTGTATTCAAAATAAATCCGATGTATTTAATACTTTCAAGAAATGGAAAGCTTTGGTTGAGATTGAGACAAGAAATAAGTTAAAGTGTCTCAGATTAGAAAATGGAGGTGAATATTGCAGCAAATAGTTTGATAGGTACTGTTCAGAGCATGGAATTCATAGAGAGAAGAAAGTTCCAAGAACACCACAAGAAAGTGGTGTGTCAGGAAGGATGAACAGAACAATCATGGAGCGTGCAAGGTGCATGAGATTGCATGCAAGATTGCCTTTACAATTTTGGGTAGATGGTGTAGATACTGCTGTTTATCTAATAAACAGAGGGCCTTCAAGTTCCTTGGATGGTGGTATTCCAGAGGAAGCATGGATAGGTAAAAACGTAAACTACTCTTTTTTAAATCCATTTGGTTGTGAGGCCTTTGTCCATATTAATAAAGAAAATAGAACAAAGCTTGAGGCAAAATCAAAGAAATGTACCTTTATTGGATATGGTGCTAATTATTTTGGTTAGCGCTTATATGATTATGAAAATCACAAAATCATTAGGAGCAGAGATGTAATATTCAATGAAAAGGTCTTGTATAAGAATCAGTTGCAGGAAAAGAAATGGGAAAAAGAAAGCAAGGAATACGCGGTTCTTGATGAGATAACTGAAAAAGTAAAGGTGCCTGAAAATGATAATAATCAACAACCACAACAACAACAACCACCACAACAGCAACAGGCACCTCAAACACTTGAAAGTGGTGTTAGAAGATCTACCAGGATAAGTAGACCCCCTGAACGATACTCTCCTTCCTTATATTATTTATTACTGACTGATTCTGGTGAACCTGAATTTTATGAAGAAGAAATGCAGGTTGAAAGCAGGAAGAAGTGGGAGCTAGCCATGGAAGAAGAGATGGACTCCTTAATGCATAACTAGACTTGGGACTTAGTTAGGTTACCTGAAGGTAAAACTACATTTGCAAAATAAATGGGTTTACAGGCTGAAGGAAGAAGATGGAGGAAAACAGAGGTACAAAGCTGGAATTGTGGTGAAGGGGTTTGCATAGAAGAAAGGTATTGACTTTGATGAAATATTTTCTCCTGTTGTTAAGATGACTTCAATCAGAATTATCTTAAGTCTTGTAGCAGCAGAAGATTTACATCTTGAACAGTTAGATGTAAAGACAACATTTCTCCATGGATATTTGGAGGAAGAGATATACATGCAGCAACCATAAGGATATGAGGTCAAAGGGAAAGAAAAATTGGTGTGCAGGTTAAAGAAGAGCTTGTATGGGTTAAAACATGCTCCAAGGTAGTGGTATCTAAAATTTGACAAGTTTATGTCTGAACAAGGTTATACTAGATGTCACTCTGATCATTGTGTTTATCTGAAAAAGCAAAATGATGGCAGCTATATTATATTGTTATTATATGTAGATGACATGCTTGTTGCAGGGTCTAACATGCAGGAAATAAATGTGCTCAAAAGAAAATTGGCAAATTCATTTTCAATGAAGGATTTGGGAGCTGCAAAACAAATCCTTGGTATGAGGATAACTAGAGACAGGAAAAATCACAAATTAACACTATCTCAGAATGAGTACATAGAAAAGGTGTTGAAAATATTTAATATGCACAATGCAAAACCTGTTAGTACACCTTTTGCTAGCCATTTCAAACTTAGTAAGGAGATGTGCCAAAAGACCCAAGAAGACATGGATTATATGTCTAAAGTTCCATATGCATCAGCAATTGGAAGCTTAATGTATGCAATGGTCTGCACAAGGCCTGATATTGCACATGCAGTGGGAGTTGTAAGCAGGTACATGAATAATCTTGGAAAAGAACATTGGATGGCAGTAAAATGGATTCTCAGATATTTGAGAGGTACCAAAAATCAAGCATTATGCTTTGGTGGTTCAAACATTGCTCTACAGGGATATGTTGATCCAGATATGGCAGGTGACAGAGATAACAGGAGGAGCACTATAGGATATGTATTTACTGTAGGTGGAATAGCTGTCAGTTGGGTTTCAAAAATCCAAAGTGTTGTTTCACTTTCAACAACAGAAGCAGAGTATGTTGCTGCTACAGAGGCTAGTAAAGAAATTATTTGGTTACAAAGGCTTATGGGTGAATTGGGTAAGAAGCATGATATGGGCACGTTATACAGTGATAGCCAAAGTGCCATTCATCTTGCAAAGAACTCAGCATTTCATTCCAGGACTAAACACATACATCTCAAGTACCATTTCATACAGTCAGTATTGGAAGATGGAGAGTTGAAGTTGGAAAAGATACACACTAGCCAGAATCCTGCAGATATGCTAACAAAAGTTGTAACCATGGAGAAACTGAAAATGTGCTCAGTTTCAATTGGTCTTTAAGGATGATGATGAAGATGAGGAACAACCAAGTCCAAAGAGGAGTCATTTTCCAGCAAATGATGTAGCAGTGGAGTTGCTACAATCAGTCTCCAAGTGGGAGATTGTTGGGTGTGGAGCCTGATTTTCTTCCTGATTCAGAGATCCTTGTTTTAGCTGGATGTATACCCCAGGAAAATTGTACACCCTTTCACGTGGGGGGGACTTGTCTGGGGGCCAGCGGTCCCTCGGCGGGGGTTTCGGGGGCAGTGCCCCTAAAGCCAAAAATAGATGTAAAATTTCCTTGTAAAAGTATAGTAATTTCTAGTCAATTTGGGCCATTCATTAGGCCAATGATTTGATGGTAGAAGTTATGTTTAGTTTAGGGTTTTTTGCACTAGAAGGAAACCCTTCGCTTTTATGAGGGTATTTTATTGCAACTGTGTAATATATGTGTATTCTCTGAGCGGAAACAGATAAGGAAACTGTGAGAGAGAACAGAGGATATTACAACGGATCTGCTGTAGGTTTTGTCTCTTCATTTTGCTAGATAATAGAAAAGAAGGATTGGTTGTTCGGGGTGGACATAGCCCAAACTAGGTGAACCACGTATATCTGTGTCTCTCTAGTTTTATGTGTTTTCTGTGCTTTTATTTTCCGCATATTTTATGTGTTGCATTGCTATGTAATATTTAATTGTCTAACAAAAAATTTGAATGAGAAAGGTGAAATTAACAGATTTAAAGAAACATTTGTAGCAAAAGGGTTCTTGCAGCAACCAGGAATAGAATTTGGGGGAACGTTTCCTCCAGTACCCAGATTTAATATGGTAAGAGCGGCCTTAGCCACAACAACTTAGAACAAGTGAAAATTGTATCAGATGGATGTGAAATAAGCCTTCTTGAATGGAATTCTACAGGAATAAATTTATGTGCAACAAACTCAATGATATCAAGTTGAAGGAGAGGAAGATAAAGTTTACTAGTGGAAGGAAGCACTATATGGACTCAAGCAAGCACCTAGAACTTGGTATAGAAGAATTAACAACTACATGATCAAGAATGGATTCTTGAGAAGAAACATTGAGTCTACCTTGTACAGAAAGGTAAATGAGCATGCCCACATTTTGAACGTTTTCTTATATGCGGATGACATTATTCAAATCATTGATCTTGAGCTAGATTAATTTAAATCATCCATGAAGAAATAATTTAAGTTGAAAAATATTGGTCTTATGAGATAATTTATTGGCATCGAAGTTCAACAATATTAAAAAGAAATCTTCATTTGTCAAAATAAGTAACCTAAATATTTTCTAAAAAGATTCAGGATGGAAAATTGTAAACCTTCCCATATACAAGTTGTAACACGTAAAAATTTAATTAAGGATGATGTATGATCATATGCCAATCTAACTCTATTCAAAAGAGTAATATCCCAAATGGGAAAATTCAATAATATAGACCATAAGAACGTTATTTCGAGAAAATTACGCTATAACAGGGGAAAGTAACACTTGGATCCCTTAGAATATGTATTATGGCCCTTAAATACAAAAGGGGATAAGAAACAAATCCCCTTTTCTAAGTTAAACATATCTCCTGGCCTCGAAATGGCTTAAAAGCACCCAATTCCCATGACTTACACCATGCAAAATTTCTGAAGCACATTACTACGTGATTTAATGATTTTCTCTGAAAAAATATGATAGAAAACCATAGATATGGAGTTTTATTAAGAAATATGTTGAGAAAACAGAGATCTAGTCTCCTTAATACATTGTGGAGATAACCCGACAAGGGTTTCTTGATAGCACGAGTACAAGAGAGTAGATCTGAATAACCAGATCTGAAATAAAACAATTTTACTGTAGATTTACATGCATATATCCGAATAGTACAAGAAAAATATGGGAATCCTCTTTACTAGCTTTCTGGAAGAAGGATTGATCCTTTCCCTAGGAAACTAGCTCCAACCAAGGGGTTTAACCCTGAATACAAAATGTTGGAGTTGCAGTCCTAGGATTGAATAGCAGCTAAAAATCAAGAAATGGATGGAGATGGCTGAATATGATGCACAAGATGAATATACCTCCTCCAATTGATCTTCTGAGTGAAAAGCTGATCCTAACACTAAAGATATCAAACTCAAAAAGATACTGCAAACCCTCACTACAGATACACACTGAAAATAACGCAGTAAAGGAGAGGGACTACGCTGTAGGAGATATAAAATAGGTTGCCTAGGTGCCAAGATCTTAAATATGCTCCGAGGTCTTCCTCACTAATCTTCCAAAGGAAAGAAAGCTTCCTCCTCTACAAGATAAGCTCCAGAAGTGGTGTTGTGGACCCCCACTGCAACACCCTACAACACAACATTATATTGCTGTAGAAATAATGTTGTAGCTGAAGGAGGATGCTTGGCCTCAAGCCTGGATGTGGGGAAATGAACTACAAGCTCCCTCAAGATTCCTCTCAAGAAAGGAGAAGGAATTCCTAAACAGGAATGCCTTGTGCTAAACAACACAGCAATCTCAACTAAACAGTTGGAGAAAGCACAAAGTCATACAGACCATAAAATCAGATCAATAACATAGATGTCTTGCTATGGCTACCTTGCCCTCCTTTTATATAAATTGAAGCCCTCTCATCTCGGGTCCCACTCATTAGGGTTTCATGCACCAAGGAATCTCCCTCCCACTATCTCTGCACTGTCTCACAAGATGATCTCCACCTCTTATCCCAACGTTCTTGACTTGGACAAACTTGACCTTGTTGACATGAAAATTCCCTTGTTCACACATGAGGGTGTCAAATACAACACCTATGATGATCCATTTTCACACTATGAGGGATTTTATTCATATTTTTAATATGCATGGGCCCGCTTACCCATTTATTCAACTCCTAGGTGATAAAAATAAAAATTAATATTCCAATTAGCTGCATGCTAACTTTGGAATATTACAGTCCTCCCCTCCCAAATGTTTCTTGTCCTCAAGAAATTGAAAGGATAGAATTGAGAGGTCTCCCCTTCTCCTAATGTAGCATCCACACATGTTAAGCTCCTCCAAGGAATGAGATGTTGTCCCATGAATAAATCTCCATATTGCCCCTCCCAAGCATGCAAGTTAGGTAAATAGCTATCATCAGGAACAAGTAGAGTACTCAAGAAGGCAATAAGATGCTGTCCAGAGGTCCTTTTGAGGTACGAGATCTGAAATTTATTGGGAAACATCATTCCCATGTGGATCCTCCATCCCCAAGCAATCATCCATACAAAATGAGTTACCTCCCAACATGGCAACTCTTGAAAATCCTCTTCCACCTTGAGCTCATGCACTGTAGGTGGGATAGAAATTTGATCATGCTAGACATAATAGCCTACCCCACACTATCCTCCTCTCCATATATGATAAGTGTAGAGTGTCTGCTACTCTTGGGCTACAAAAATGTTTCCTCCAAGTGGCAAGAAGAAAACTGGATCTCCAAAGATCTTCCTTCCAATGTTGTGAATCATGCTGGCCCAAATCATCCCATATGTGATGAATATGAAATCACCATCATATGGCATCCAAGTGAGAGGAATACTGAAGGTTTCATTTCATGTAGAGTTAAAAGGTACCAACAGTTTCCTAAGTGGTCACAGTGCAGTTCTCCTAACTGTTGTTGCACAACATGACATGGCAACTCATATAAAGGTTTCTCCAAGTGATTTATGAGAGTCATAGCCCAAGTGCTCCAATCAATCTCATGGCCCACCTCATAAAGATACAAGTGCTTTTCTGTGGTGGCCATATCATCTCCCATGCTCCCCTTAGAACATATAATGCAGAAAATGTAGGAATCCTCTTCCCCAAAGGACACATCCAACCAATGTGTCTCTCCCCCAATCATGCTCTCAATAAAATAAACAACAACATAGGGAACCATAATGAGAATCATACTTCTTGACATATGTAGAAAGGGAGAAGGAAAATGGTCCCTCAAATGCAACCAACGTAGTTTGACTCTCAACTGCAATAGAGGATGACATAATGTGTGTCTTCTCAACCACTTACTTGCTGCCCAAATCTCCTCATAAGTTTGGATAAAGTTAATGATGTATGGTGAAAAATAAGCATGTTCTCCATAAGGCATCTCCTCCCCAAGTCCTCCTATGGAGTGGCCATCAAAACTTCTCATGGCCTCAAGTAGACCATGAAGTCTAGAAGTAAGAATGCTCCTCCTTTGAGCAAATTCCTGCACATATATGGTTAAGGTATGCATATATACATTATAAAAATCATTATGCAAACAAACAATACCCTAACCATATGTCTTGCTCATGAAAATGGAGTGGCTCATAGATGAGTCTCCTCCCATCCTCAAAGAGAAAAGAGGTGGTTGTGTTAACTCTTCCAAAGAGTTATGTATCTCCTCCATCTCCACATGATCCATGAATCTCCTCATATGCTGATATATCTCCTCCTCAAGGCCTTCCCAAATGTACCCCTCCATGATGGTGTGGTATGCCCTCATAAAATAAGTGTGGCTGAAAAGGAAATCTTCATGGGCTGCCTGTAGTGGCTTCTCCTTGAGCTTGGAAGCTCTAGATAAGAAGATCCTACCATGAGAGTAGATGACCCCATCTCTGACTGAATACCCCTCCTCATGCAACTGGTCATCCAATATCATGCAAGTAAAAATATCCTTGGAATAATCCACCAACAACTGGGATTCCCAATATGGATCTATCCTCCATAGTGACAGCGCTGATGAACTATCATGAAGAGCATCTTTAATATGGATATCCTCTTATTTGACATCTCCCATGCCAAATATGCAAGTTGGGAGGCTGCTATCCTTCCCATGCTGCTCCTGCCACAGCGCAGAATCTGAAATGAGAGTGGGCAAAGATGATGTTGAGAGAATGCCTCTCTCCTCCTTAAGTCTACCCAAGACTCTCAATGTTGTACCAAGCTCTCCCAAGGTCTCCACTCCTTTGAAATCAATGAGTGGTGCCTCAAAGTGTGAAGAATCCATCCTCCTCTACTGATCTGGTGGTCACCCCGGTTAAATGCCTCGATGCAATGAGACATCAAGATAGAGAGTAGACTGCATCTATGAATGGAAATATTTGTCCCTTCCCTCACTGTGTAATCTAGTCTCCCTCTTAGGTGCATCAAACTCCTAAAATAGATATGGGTGTGTGCTCCTCATCACATGATGTTGGTAATCCTCCCTATCTCCTCCTTTTATCTCCATAGTTTCACACCCTATCATCAATGGCACATGTAGATCATGATTTGTGCCTTGATCTCCATATGTGAGATCCTGGGGAATTCTTTGCAATGATCCAAGAATCCCTCTATTTGGAGCAAGATCTCCCTCTTCCTCTGCATGAGGTGCTAGATAAACTCTAGACATGACAGTGATGTTGCCCTAATCCTCATCAATGTGTATGGGCAACCTCCCAATGATTGGATCCTCATTTGGAAAAGGGATCTCCATACCCTCTTGTTCAAGAATATGAGAGAGGTCTTACCTCTAGCAAGGTATGATGCAAGATATCAGCCTCCTCAATGGTTTTCTGAAGTGGAGTTGAGTTTATAGTTTCCTCCATCACATGTAAGGTTTTTGTTTGATTAGGTTTATTTAGCTCCTCCACATGTGTTTCAAAATGTTTCTTATCAAATCTTTCCACTACTGTCTGGGTGAACCTTGCATAAGAAGAATTATTTTCATTTTTCAAAGAAAAGGACTCAAATATCCACTATGCATAGGCCTTACCTCCAAAATGAAACACTACAAATTTGATAGCTTCATCTTCAGAAATTTGGTGTTGCTGCAAATAGGTGTCTAGCTCTTCCACCCAATCTCTGGCAAAACATGTAGGTGAACCATCAAAAGTAGATAGAAGAAATATATCCATATCATGTTTCTTGCTTCTCTTCACCTTGATCTTTCAAAACTCTAGAAAAGAGATATGATCTCTAAACTTCTGATTTTGAGATTTATACTCTTGCAAAAAATCACTAAGAGATTCCCTCTTACTCATTCCTTCTTCTTCCATCTCTCTCATGGAAAATCTAGGCATGTGACTACACTGTGCATCATAGTGTGTGGCTGCATGCTCACACTGATCATATGAAAATCTAGAGTTTGTTTCAGATCCAAAATCTCTTGGAGATTCTCTACACATCTCCTTCCTCATCTTTTTAAGATCTCCATGAATGCTTTGCAAAGATTGAGACATAAAATTTCTCCTTTATTCCTCCAAAGAATGGATTCTTATTTGTGTTCATATTTTCTTCTTATTGTATTCTAGATGGCATAATGGCTGAGATCCATAGGCTGAGCCAAAATTATGCTCTGATACCACTGTAATATCCCAAATGGGAAAATTCAGCAATATAGACCATAAAAATGCTATTTCCAGAAAATTACGCTATCACAGGGGAAAATAACACTTGGATCCCTTATAATATGTGTTATGTCCCTTAAATATAAAAGGGGATCAGAAACAAAATCCCTTTTGCAAAGTTAAACAAATCTTCTGGCCTCAAAACGGCTTAAAAACACCCAATCCCCATGACCTACACCATGCAGAATTTATGAAGCACATGACTGCATAATTTAATGAATGTTTCTGAAAAAATATGATATAAACCCATAGATATGGAGTTTTATTAAGAAATATGCTGAGAAAATAGAGATCTAGTCTCCTTAATACATTATGGAGATAACTCGGTAAGGGTTTCTTGAAAGAAAGAGTACAAGAGAGTAGATCTGAATAAAATGCTCTGAAATAACATAGTATTACTGTATATTTACATGCATATAGCTAAATAGTAAAATAAAAAGATGGGAATCCAATTTACTAGCTTTTCGGAAGAAGGATTGATCCTTTCCCTAGGAAAATAGCTCCAACGAAGGGGTTTAACCCTAAATACAAAATGTCAGAGTTACAGTCCTAGGACTGAATAACAACTACAACTCAAGAACTAGATGGAGATGGCTGAATATGCTACACAAGATGAATAGACCTCCTCTAATTGATCTTCTGAGTGAAAGGTTGATCCTAACACTGAAGATCTCACCCTCCAAACAATACTGCAAACCCTCACTGCAGATACACACTCAAAATAACGTAGTTAAGGAGAGGGACTGCACTATAGGAGATAGAAAATAATTTGGTCAAGCGCCAAGATCTAAAATATTCTCCAAAGGCTTCCTCACTAATCTTCCAAAGGAAATAAATCTTCCTCCTCTGCAAGATAAGCTCCAAAAGTGGTGTTGTGGACCCCCACTACAACACCCTGCAACACAACATTATACTGCTACAGAAATAATGCTGCAATTGAAGGAGGATGCTTGGCCTCAAGCCTGGATGTGGAGAAATTAAGTACAAGCTATGTCAAGAGGCCTCTCAAGAAACGATAAGGAATTCCTAAACAGGAATGCCTTGTTCTAAACAACACAATAATCTCAACTAAACAGTTGGAGAAAACACAAAGTCATACAGACCATAAAATTAGATCAATAACATAGATGTCTTGCTATGGCTGCCTTGCCCTCCTTGAAGCCCTATCATGTTGGGTCACACTCATTAGGTTTTCCTCCACCAAGGAATCTCGCTCCCACTATATCTGCACTGTCTCACAAGATGATCTCCACCTCTTATCCGAACGTTGTTGACTTGGTCAAACTTGACCTTGTCCACATGCAACTGCCCTTGTTCACACATGAGGGTATGAAATACAGCTTCGATGATGATCCCTTTTCACACTATGAGGGATTTTATTCATATTTTTAATATGCATGGGCCTCCTTACCCATTTATTCAATTCCTAGGTGATAAAAACAAAAATCAATATTCCAATCAGCTGCATGCTAACTTTTGAATATTACAAAAATATTAGTTTGAAATATCATGTATCTCATAGCTACAAGACCAAATATTATGCAGGGAGTTAGTTTAATTTTCAGATTTATGGAGACTCCAAAATACTCACATTGGAGAGCAGGAAAAATAATTATGAGATACATAGCAGGAACTAAAAATTATGGCATAATTTATGTAAGCACAAAGAAGAAGAATTTTATTGGGTACACTAACAATGATTTTGCAGGAAATTTGGATCATAGGAAGATAAATTTTGGTTATGTGTTCCATATTAGTTCATGTGTGATCTCATGGGAATCTAAGAAGCATTTTATTGTCACACTTTCGTGAGCAAAAGAAAAATATGTAGCAGAAACATCAACAACATGTCAAACAGTATGGTTAAGAATAGTATTGGATGGACTCAAGCAGAAAAAATAAGGATCAACAACAATATATTGTGGAAACACCTCAGCCATTGCACTATCCAAGAGTAATGTGTTTCCTAAAAAAAACAAGCATATTGATACTAGATATCACTTTATTAGAGAACTTATGAGAAATGGGAAAGTTCACTTGAAGCCTTGTAAATCGAGTGATCAATTGGATGATATATTTTGTTATCCAATAGAAAAATATGTATTTGAGTTTCATATAAGAAACTTAGTTGTTGTAAGCCTAGTGGATACATAGACCAACAGGCATGTTGGACTTGTCATGAGTCACGTCTTAGGTTAGTAGTCATAATTAAGGGGGAGTATTAAAGATACATAATTACTCCCACATGAAGAGTAGGAAAAAATAGAGAATCAGTTAACTGAGTCAATTTGAGTCAAGTTGACTCAATTCAAGTTAAGTCATATTTCTGGTAAAGTCTAATTTACTGTGTGGTTGCATGTCAAGTTATTTTGGGCAAGTCGGTAGTCGAAAAAGTTTAAATATCCCTCGCCAGGTTCATTGTAATAATCAATTTTTGGATGATCAATGGAATATACACAACTTGTTTTATTTATTGGATATTTTTCATGGTATTTATTGGATATTTTTAGTATTATTTGTTGGATAACGTATTAAATGAAGAATATTTAATTGAAATCAAATCTTGTCCACTCATTTATTTAAAAAACAAAATTCCTCATGCTCAATTCCAATATAGACCTGGATTATGATATAATTAAAAAGTAATTTGTTAAATACTATGAAGAATATTCTCTTAAAATTAAATCTTGTCCACTCATTTATTTAAAAAATAAAATTTCTCAAACTCAATTCCAATATGGACCTCTCCTAATATATAATTAAAGAGTTATTTGTTAAACACATTTTCGATGTCTTCGTCAACTAGTGGAAAATGTCTTCGTCAACTAGCTTCCACTACTTTGTCTATAGTTATGTATCATCATTTCACTCTCATTATTTTCAATTTCCCGTGTTCCTCCTTTTCATATAGAGAAAATTGTGGGATGCAAACATATCTATTCATTAAAATAACTTCATAATATTTGTTTTCATTCATATCAAAAAATTTATTATAATAATTTAAATCTATGAACTTATATTATTACTGTATACATGGAAATTGTATTATTATATTATAATATTTTTTTATAATATCATGATAATAAGTTTCATAATACTTAAAATTATATTATTGCTCTTTATTAATCTTTTTAATTAAAATATGGTCATATATCATCATTTTGGATAATATGATTCATTTTTTTCTAACTTTCATTTATTTGACAAATTAAAATAAAAAAGTCATATATGTAATAATATTTAAAGAATATTAGAACATCATAAAATAATTCAATTTTTTAAAATTTTAATAATATTATTAGTCTATGAAGGGAGCTCTACGAATTTTTGTCCTATAGTCAAACCATAGCTACTATGTTTTTCAGAGTCTTTCAACAACTCTTTCTATGATGAATGTTTGTAGAGAGATTAGATCTCTTTCCTATAGTAGGATACTTGTAGGGAATAGCTAACCGCAACATTTATGGTCAAGGCCCTAATGGGAATGATTATAATCCCCAACAACCCATCAACAAATCATAGAATTGAAGGCCTAGAAATTTTCTTCCTAGAGATACAGTAGAAACTAAATTTGAAGCTCAATCCAGACATTGGATACTATATCCAACACATATGGGTCATGCATTAATCAAGAAATTTCTCGGTATTTTACCTCTCAAAAAATATCTCTCATTGGTTCTATATAAAATGGAAACCGAAGGCACAAATTGAGTTGGCACTAGGGGTTTAGGGTTTCTTTACTATTGTATTCTTCAACATAAAAGAAATAATAGTGGTGTTTGCAAATGGCGTATAATTGTTTTTAATTCAATAGGGTTGTATCTCTACTTCTAGATAGAGCAATCGTGCCTAATAAGGAAGATTTTACTAGGGAACTAGTTTGGATCATATTCTATTCCATATCACAAGAATTTTGGGATGATGATACTCTAGCTCACATTAGTAATGCACTTATCCATTTTTTTAAGAAGCAACTAAGAAAGTAAAGTATATTTATGATGTCTATATTTATGTCTACATGAACATTTTTGAACCACTTATAGAATACATTGGTATTTACTATGAGGGTGAGCTCTAAAAGTAAAACTTGGATTACAAGAACATCCCTTTTTATGCCAAATATTCCATGAGTATAGGAACCTCTATTGTAATTTTACTTTGTTGGCTATGAATTATAATGTTGAATCACCTTCTACTCCTAGTGATGAGGGTTTTATGAAAGTTAGAAACAAATGTAAGAACCCTCAAGAAAATCCTTGTGTTAAATCCTTAGTTAAACTGAGA